>SZWC01000117.1:338769-374619 GCA_023375785.1 Penium margaritaceum | reverse complement strand
GTTTTTTGGTGTGCACATTAGCCACACCGTGCCAGTACATATTGAAGTGTTTTGCCCTTTCTAGTTGATACATAGGGTTCCCAAACCATTGTCTCTCCCTCTGACCATTTGTGACTCGTGTTATGAGTTGTCAATGTTGACCACACATAGTGGACTTCTTCAGTCATAGTCAGTGACGTATGCATCCTTTGGTTGGTCATTGTGTACGCTAGCCATATCGTGCCACTGCTTGTTGAAGGTCTTTGTACTTGCTATTTGACAACTATTGTTTCCAACCCATTGTTTCCCCCTCGGACCATTTGTGACTCGTGTTATGCGTTTTCAACGTTGACCACACACTGTCAAATTCTTTTGGTCATGGTTAGTGACATATGCATACTTTGGTTTGTCACTGTACATGGTTACCACGCCGTTTCACTATGTATCGAAGGTCTCTGTGCTTTGTAGCTGATAGCCAGTGTTTCCAAACCATTGTTACCCCCTCTGAATAACTGTGATTCGTGTTGTGAGTTGTCTACATCGACCACGTGAAGTGAAATTCTTTGGTCATGGTCAGTGACACATGCATACTTTGGTTGGTCACTGTGCATTGTAGCCACACTGTGCCACTGCATATTGAAGGTATTTGTACTTGCTAGTCGATAACTAGTATTTAGAAACCATTATCTTCCACTCTGACCATTTGTGCCTCGTGTTATGAGTTGTCAAAGTTTACCACACATGGTGACATTCTTTGGTCATTGTCAGTGACATATAGATGGTCATCGTGCATGGTATCCACACCGTGCCACAGCGTACTGAAATTCATTGTGCTTGCTAGTTGATACCTGGTGTTCCCAAACAATTGTTTCCCCCTCTGATTATTTGTGACTCGTATTATGAGTTGCCAACGTTGACCATACACAGCGGATTTCTTTGGTCAAAGGCAGTACATATGCCTATTTTGGTCGGTCATTGTGCATGGTAGCCACACCGTGCTACTACTGATTGAAGGTCGTTGTACTTGCTAGTGGAGAACTGATATTCCCGGACCATTGTTTCCCCCTCTGACTGTTTGTGACTCGTGTTATGGTTGGTGAACATTGACCACCCATATTGAAATCCTTTGGTCATCGTCAGTGACATATGCCTAGTTTGGTTGTTTTGTGTGAATAGTAGCCACACCGTGCCATTACGTATTGAAGTTATTTGTCCTTTCTAGTCATGCATAGGGTTCCCAAACCATTGTCTCTCCCTCTGACCATTCGTGACTCGTGTTATGAGTTGTCAAAGTTGACCACACATAGTGGACTTCTTTCGTCATAGTCAGTGACGTATTCATCCTTTGGTTGGTCAATGTGCACGCTAGCCACACCGTGCCACTACTTGTTGAAGTTCTTCATACTTGCTAGTTGATAACTAGTGTTCCCAGCCCATTGTTTCCCCCCTCTGACCATTTGTGATTGGTGTGATGAGTTTTCAACGTTGACCACACACCGTGAAATTCGTTTGTCATGGTTAGTGACATATGCCTAGTTTGGTTTGTCACTGTACGTGGTTACTACGCCGTGTCACTACATATTGAAGGTCTTTGTGCTTTCTAGTTGATAGCTAGTGTTCCCAAACGATTGTTACCCCCCTCTAACCATCAGTGACTCGTGTTGTGAGTTGTCAACGCTGACCACATGAAGTTGAATTCGCTGGTCATGGTCAGTGACATATGCATACTTTGCTTGGTCACTGTGCATGGTAGCCACGATGTGCCACTACATATTGAAGGTATTTGTACTTGCTAGTGGATAACAAGTATTCACAAACCACTATCTTCCACCCTGACCATTTTTGAATCGTGTTATGAGTTGTCAAAGTTTACCACACATAGTGACATTATTTGGTCATGGTCAGTGACATATGCCTACTTTGGTTGGTCATCTTGCATGGTATCCACACCGTGCCACAACTTATTGAAGTTCATTGTGCTTCCTTGTTGATGCCTGGTGTTCCCAAACCATTGTCTGCCCCTCTGACCATTTGTGACTCCTAGTATGAGTTGTCAACATTGACCACACACAACGGATTTCTTTGGTCAAAGGCAGTACATATGCCTACTTTGGTCGGTCATTGTGCCTTGTAGTCACACCCTGCTACTACTGACTGAAGGTCGTTGTACTTGCTAGTTGGTATCTAGTATTCCCAAACCATTATTTCCCCCTCTGACAATTCGTGACCCATATTATGGGTTGTCAACGTTGACCACACATTGTTTTTTTTTTTGGTCATGGTAAGTGGCCCATGTCTAATCTGGTTAGTCACTGTGCATGGTAGCCACACCGTTCCACTACTTGTTGCAATACTTTGTACTTGCTAGTCAATAAATAGCAAAAGGTTTCTCCCTTTGACACCAGGTCGGTTATTGTTGGTTTGTTACACGTAGGTGCCTTCATTGGAATACTCCCTCCCACCCGCCTAGAGGGATGTTCCGTGGACAACCTTGAGGACAGGGTTGCGACCGCATTATGACACCCCTCCTACCCCCCCACTGCTTAGGCTCAATGGTAGAGTGGAGGTATCACAACACGGCCGGCCCCTCCCCCCCCCCCCCTCCAGGTTGCGAGCCTATTCTATATTGCGCGTACGAGGATTCAAGCTTAGGACCTATTGCTCCATAATCTAGCTCTATAAGCACTAAGCCAACTCACATGGTGTTCATATGATGTCAAAATGACATTCTAAGGGTACCTATGGGTAAAGGGTATAAAATAAGGGGGTGTAAGATTAGAGGGTAGTTTTTAAAAGTATGAATGCTTACAAAGTTAGTTTAATCATAAAAAATGCACAGACGGAATTTCAAATGTTGCAACTTCGAGCTTGAATAACCTCTCAACCATTGGTCCGGTTGACCAGCCGTAAGAAGGAAAGTTAACTACACACAGTGAAACTTTTTTTATGATATTCAGTGACACACGCATACTTTCGTTGGTCATTGTGCATGGTAGCCACACCATGGCACCACATATCGAAGGGCTTTGTACTTGCTAGTCGATACCGAGTATTCCCAAATCATTGTTTCTCCATCTGCCTATTTTTGACTTGTATTATGAGGTGTGAACGTTGACCACACACACTAAACTTCTTTGGTCATGAGCAGTGATATATGCCTACCTGGTAAGGTCATTGTGCACGGTAGCCACACCGTTCCAATACATACGAAAAATCTTTGTACTTGCTAGAAGATACATAGTGTTTTGAAACCATGTTTTCCCCCTCTGACCACGTGTGACTCATGTTATGGGTGGTGAACATTGACCACGCATATTTAAATTCCTTGGTCATGGTTAGTGACATATGCCTAGTTTGGTTTGTCACAGTACGTGCTTACTACGCCGTGTCACTACGCATTGAAGGTCTTTGTGCTTTCCAGTTGATAGTTAGTGTTCCCAAACCATTGTTACCCCCCTCTGACTATCAGAGACTCGTGTTGTGAGTTGTCAACGATGACCACATGAAGTCAAAATTGTTCGTCATGGTCAGTGACATATGCATAGTTTGCTTGGTCACTGTGCATGGTACCCAGGCTGTGCCACTACATATTGAAGGTATTTGTACTTGCTAGTGGATAACTAGTATTCACAAACCATTGTCTTCCACCCTGACCGTTTGTGACTCTTGTTATGAGTTGTCAAAGTTTACCAAACGTAGTGACATTATTTGGTCATGGTCAGTGACATATGCCTACTTTGGTTGGTCATCGTCCATGGTATCCACACCGTGCCACAACTTATTGAAGTTCCTTGTGCTTGCTAGTTGATACGTGGTGTTTCCAAGCCATTGTCCCCCCCATCTGACCATTTTTGACTCCTATTATGAGTTGTCAACGCTGACCACACACAGCGGTTTTTTTTTGTCAAAGGTAGTACATATGCCTACTTTGGTCGGTCATTGTGCATGGTAGCCACACCGTGCTTATACTGATTGAAGGTCGCTGTACTTGCTAGTTGAGAACTGATATTCACAGACCATTGTTTCCCCTTCTGACCGTTTGTGAATGGTGTTATGGTTGGTGAATGTTGACCACCCATATTGAAATTCTTTCAACATGGTCGGTGACATATGCATAGTTTGGTTGTTTGGGTGCATTTAGCACCCATCATCTCATACACTCCCCTCATACACTCACCCTATAGAACACCCCCCCCCTCCCCCTCCCCCCCCCCCCCCCCCCCCCCCCCCCCCCCCCCCCCCCCCCCCCCCCCCCCCCCCCCCCCCCCCCCCCCCCCCCCCCCCCCCCCCCCCCCCCCCCCCCCCCGCTTGCCACATTCACTTACACATGTGAATCACAACATTTTACACTAGTTCACGTTTAGCACACCTCTCACATACACTCCCTACATACACTAGTGTGTAATGTTGTGATCCACATGTACAAATGAATGAGGGGACTGGGGAGGAGGGGGGGGAAGGGGGTCTATAGGATGAGTGTATGAGGAGAGTGGATGGGGTGATGGGGGCTAAATGCACACTAGTGTATAATGTTGTGATTCAGATGTGAAGGTGAATGTGAGGGGAGGAAGGGGGGGGGGGGGTTGTATGTGGTGAGTGTATGGGAGAGTGTATATCGAGATGGGTGCAAAATGTACACTAGTGTATAATGTAGTGATTCACATGTGCAAGTGAATGTGGGGGGTTCCCTTAGTGTGTACTCTTCCAGGAAGGTGCTTCCTGGTTTTTTTTTTTTTAGGTGGGAGTATGTTGTTTCCAGGAAGGTGATTCCCTGTGTGTGTGCTCTTCTTGGAAATTTCTGGAAAATTAAGTAGTTTGCAGGAAAGTGCTTCACTGTGTTTTTGTTTATCCGGGAAGGTGCATTTCTGTGTTTGTGTGTTTCCATAGATGTGGCTTTTTGTGTGTCTGTTTGCGTGATATTTCTTGCTCGAATATGTGTATTTCCAGAAAGTTTCCCCCTGGTGAACATGTGTTTCCAGGAATTTACCTTCTGGTGTATGTGTATTTCTAGGAAGTTGCCTTCTGGTGTACATGGGATGTCCTTATTTATTGGAAGTATCCATCATGTGCCGTGCACGTTGTACACTAGGAAATGAGTGTACATTATGAGGGTGATTAGTCATAAATGGAGTTGTCAATGTTGACCATACATAGTGGACTTCTTCGGTCATAGTCAGTGACGTGTGCATCCTTTGATTGGTCACTGTGCACGCTAGCCACACCGTGCCACTACTTGTTGAAAATCTCTCTACTTGCTAGTTGATAACAAGTGTTCCCAACCCATGGTTTCCCCCACTGACCATTTGTGACTCGTGTTATGAGTTTTCAACATTGACCACATACTGTGAAATCCGTTTGGTCATAGTTTGTGACATATGCCTACTTTGGTTTGTCACTGTACATGGTTACCACGCCCTGTCATTACGTATCGAAGGTCTTTGTGCTTTCTTGTTGACAACTAGTGTTCCCAAATCATTGTTAGCTCCCCTCTAACTATATGTGACTCGTGTTGTGAGTTGTAAATGCTGACCACATGAAGTGAAATTTGCTGGTCATGGTCACTGACATATGCATACTTTGGTTGGTCATTGTGCATGGTAGCCACGCTATGCCACTACGTCTTGAAGGTATTTGTACTTGCTAGTCGATAACTAGTATTCACAAACCATTTTCTTCCACCCTAACCATTTGTGACTCGTGTTGTGATTTGTCAAAGTTTACCACACGTAGTGACCGTTTTGTCATGGTCAGTGACATATGCCTACTTTGGTTGGTCATCGTGCATGGTTTCCACACCGTGCCACAACTTATAGAAGGTCATTGTGCTTGCTAGTTGATACCTGGTGTTCCCAAACCATTGTCTCCCCCCTCTGACAATTTGTGACTCCTATTATGAGTTGTCAACGCTGACCACACACAGCGGATTTCTTTGGTCAAAGGTAGTACATATGCCTACTTTGGTCGGTCATTGTGCATGGTAGCCACACCGTGCTTATACTGATTGAAGGTCGCTGTACTTGCTAGTTGAGAACTGACATTCACAGACCATTGTTTCCCCCTCTGACCATTTGTGACTCCTGTTATGAGTTGTCAACGCTGACCACACACAGCGGATTTCTTTGGTCAAAGGTAGTACATATGCCTACTTTGGTCGGTCATTGTGCATGGTAGCCACACCGTGCTTATACTGATTGAAGGTCGCTGTACTTGCTAGTTGAGAACTGACATTCACAGACCATTGTTTCCCCCTCTGACCGTTTGTGACTCGTGTTATGGTTGCTGAATGTTGACCACCCATATTGAAATCATTTCATCAGTAGGTGACATATGCCTAGTTTGGTTATTTGGTGTGCATAGTAGCCACACCGTGCCACTACGTACTGAAGTTCTTTGTCCTTCCTAATCCATACATAGGGCTCCCAAGCCATTATCTCTCCCTCTGACCACTTGTGACTCGTGTTATGAGTTGTCAATGTTGACCATACATAGTGGACTTCTTCGGTCATAGTCAGTGACGTGTGCATCCTTTGGTTGGTCACTTGCACGCTAGCCACACCGTGCCACTACTTGTTGAAAATCTTTCTACTTGCTAGTTGATAACTAGTGTTCCCAACCCAGAGTTTCTCCCACTGACCATCTGTGACTCTCGTTATGAGTTTGCAACGTTGACCACACACTGTGAAATCCGTTTGGTCATGGTTTGTGACATATGCCTACTTTAGTTTGTCACTGTACATGGTTACCACGCCGTGTCATTACGTATCGAAGGTCTTTGTGCTTTATTGTTGACAGCTAGTGTTCCAGAACCATTGTTAGCCCCCTTTGAATATCTGTGACTCGTGTTCTGAGTTGTCAACATTGACCACATGAAGTGAAATTCTTTGGTCATGGTCTGTGACATATGCATACTTTGGTTGGTCACTGTGCATTGTAGCCACACTGTGCCACTGCATACTGGCGGTATTTGTGCCTGCTAGTCGATAACTAGTATTTAGAAACCATTATCTTCCACTCTGACCATTTGTGACTCGTGTTATGAGTTGTCAAAGTTTACCACACATGGTGAAGTTATTTGGTCATGGTCAGTGACATATGGTTGGTCATCCACACCGTGCCACAACGTACTAAAGGTCACTGTGCTTGCTAGTTGATTCCTGGTATTCCCAAACCATTGTTTCCCCCTCTGACCATTTGTGACTCGTATTATGAGTTGTCAACGTTGACCATACACAGTGGATTTCTTTGGTCAAAGGCAGTACATATGCCTACTTTGGTCGGTAATTGTGCATGGTAGCCACACCGTGCTACTACTGAATGACGGTCGTCGTACTTACTAGTTGAGAACTGATTTTCCCGGATCATTGTTTCCCCCTCTGACCGTTTAAGACTCGTGTTATGGTTGGTGAACGTTGACCACCCATATTGAAATTCTTTGGTCATGGTCTGTGACATATGCACTGTTAGGTTGTTTGGTGTGCAAAGTAGCCATACCGTGCCACTACGTATTGAATTTATTTTTCCTTTCTAATCCATGCATAGGGTTCCCAAACCGTTGTCTCTCGCTCTGACCATTTGTGACTCGTGTTATGAGTTGTAAACGTTGAACACACATGGTGGACTTCTTTCTTCATAGTCAGTGACGTATTCAGAATTTGGTTGGTCACTTTGCACGCTAGCCACACCGTGCCACTACTTGTTGAAGTTCTTCATACTTGCCAGTTGATAAGTAGTGTTCCCAACCCATTTGTTTCCCCCTCTGACCATTTCTGACTCGTGTGATGAGTTTTGAACGTTGACCACACACCGTGAAATTTGTTGGTCATGGTTAGTGACATATGACTAGTTTGGTTTGTCACTGTATGTGGTTACCATGCCGTGTCACTGCGTATTCATGGTCTTTGTGCTTTCTAGTTGATAGCTAGTGTTCCCAAACCATTGTTAACCCCCCCCTGACTATCAGTGACTCCTGTTGTGAGCTGTCAACGCTGACCACATGAAGTGAAATTCGCTGGTCATGGTCAGTGACATATGCATACTTTGGTTGGTCACTGTGCATGGTAGCAACGCTGTACCACTACATATTGAAGGTATTTGTATTTGCTAGTGGATAACTAGTATTCACAAACCATTATCTTCCACCCCGACCATTTGTGACTCGTGTTATGAGTTGTCAAAGTTTACCACACTTGTTGACATTATTTGGTCATGGTCAGTGACATATGCCTAATTTGGTTGGTCATCATGCATGGTATCCACACCGTGCCACAACGTATTGAAGGTCCTTGTGCTTGTTAGTTGATACCTGGTGTTTCCAAACCATTGTCTCCCCCTCTGACCATTTGTGACTCCTATTATGAGTTGTCAACGCTGACCACATACAGTGGATTTCTTTGGTCAAAGGTAGTACACATGCATACTTTGGTCGGTCATTGTGCATGGTAGCCACACCGTGCTTATACTGATTAAAGGTCGCTGTACTTGCTATTTGAGAACTGATATTCAAATACCATTGTTTCCCCCTCTGACCGTTTGTGACTCGTGTTTTGGTTGGTGAATGTTGACCACCCATGTTGACATTCTTTCATCATAGTCGGTGACATATGCCTAGTTTGGTTGTTTGGTGTGCATATTAGCCACACCGTGCCACAACGCATTGAAGTTCTTTCCCATTTCTAGTAAATACATAGGGTTTCCAAACCATTGTCTCCCACTCGGACCATTTGTGACTCGTGTTATGAGTTGTCAATGTTGACCACACATTGTGGACTTCTTTAGTCATAGTCAGTGACGTGTGCATCAATTGGTTGGTCACTGTGTACGCTAGCCATACCGTGCCACTCCTTGTTGAAGGTCTTCGTACTTGCTAGTTGATAACTAGTGCTCCCAGCCCATTGTTTCCCCCTCTGACCATTTGTGATTCGTGTCATGCGTTTTCAACGTGGACCACACACTGTGAAATTCTTTTGGTTATGGTTAGTGACATATGCCTACTTTGGTTTGTCACTGTACATGGTTACCACGCCGTGTCACTACGTATCGAAGGTCTCTGTGATTTATAGTTGATAGCTAGTACTCCCAAACCATGGTTACCCCCTCCGAATATCTGTGAATCGTGTTGTGAGTTGTCAACATTGACCACATGAAGTGAAATTCTTTGGTCATGGTCAGTGACATATGCATACTTTGGTTCGTCACTGTCCATTGTAGCCACACTGTGCCATTGCATATTGAAGGTATTTGTACTTGCTAGTCGAAAACTAGTATTTAGAAACCATTATCTCCCACTCCGACCATTTGTCACTCATGTTATGTGTTGTCAAAGTTTACCACACATGGTGACATTCTTTGGTCATGGCCAGTGACATACGGTTGGTCATTGTGCATGGTATCCACACCGTGCCACAACGTACTGAAGGTCATTGTGCTTGCTAGTTGATACCTGGTGTTCCCAAACAATTGTTTCACCCTCTGACTATTTGTGACTCGTATTATGAGTTGCCAACGTTAGCCATACACAGCGGATTTCTTTGGTCAAAGACAGTACATATGCCTACTTTGGTCGGTCATTGTGCATGGCAGCCACGCCGTGCTACTACTGACTCAAGGTCGTTGTACTTGCTAGTTGAGAACTGATATTCCCGGACCATTGTTTCCCCCTCTGACAGTTTGTGACTCGTGTTATGGTTGGTGAACGTTGACCACCCATATTGAAATTCTTTGGTCATTGTCAGTGACATATGCCTAGTTTGGTTGTTTGGTGTGCATAGTAGCCACACCGTGCCACTACGCATTGAAGTTGTTTGTCCTTTCTAGTCAATGCATATGGTTCCCAAACCACTGTCTCTCCCTTTGACCATTCGTGACTCGTGTTATGAGTTGTCAATGTTGACCACACATAGTTGACTTCTTCCATCATAGTCAATGGCGTATTCATCCTTTGGTTGGTCATTGTGCACGCTAGCCACACCGTGCCACTACTTGTTGAAGTTCTTCATACTTGCTAGTTGATAACTAGTGTTTCCAACCCATTTTTTCCCCCTCTGACCATTTGTGACTCGTGTGATGAGTTTTCAACATTGACCATACACCGTGAAATTCACTGGTCATGGTTAGCGACATATGCCTCGTTTGGTTTGTCATTGTACGTGGTTACCTCGCCGTGTCACTACGTATTGAAGGTCTTTCTGCTTTCTAGTTAATATTTAGTGATCCCAAACCATTGTTACCCCCCCCCCTGACTATCAGTGACTCGTGTTGTGAGTTGTCAACGCTGACCACATGAAGTGAGGTTTGTTGGTCATGGTCAGTGTCATATGCATACTTTGGTTGGTCACTGTTCATGGTAGCCACGCTGTGCCACTACATATTGAAGGCATCTGCACTTGCTAGTGGATAACTAGTATTCACAAACCATTATCTTCCACCCTGACCATTTGTGACTCGTGTTATGAGTTGTCAAAGTTTACCACACTTAGTGACATTATTTGGTCATGGTCAGTGTCATATGCATACTTTGGTTGGTCACTGTTCATGGTAGCCACGCTGTGCCACTACATATTGAAGGCATCTGCACTTGCTAGTGGATAACTAGTATTCACAAACCATTATCTTCCACCCTGACCATTTGTGACTCGTGTTATGAGTTGTCAAAGTTTACCACACTTAGTGACATTATTTGGTCATGGTCAGTGACATATGCCTACTTTGGTTGGTCCTCGTGCATGGTATCCACACCGTGCCACAACGTATTGAACGTCCTTGTGCCTGCTAGTTGATACCTGGTGTTCCCAAACCATTGTCTCCCCCTCTGACCATTGGTGACTCCTATTATGAGTTCTTTACGTTGACCACACATAGCGGATTTCTTTGGTCAAAGGCAGTACATATGCCTACGTTGGCTGGTCATTGTGCATGGTAGCCACACCGGGCTTATACTGATTGAAGGTCACTGTACTTGCTAGTTGAGAACTGATATTCCCAGACCATTGCTTCCCCCTCTGACCGTCTGTGACACGTGTTATGGTTGGTGACCGTTGACCACCCATATTGAACTTATCTGGTCATGGTCAGTGACGTATGCCTAGTTTGGTTGTTTGGTGTGCATAGTAGCCACACCGTGCCACTGCGTATTGAAGTTCTTTGTCCTTTCTAGTCGATACACAGGGTTCCCAAACCATTGTCTCTCCCTCTGACCATTTGTGACTCGTATTATGAGTTGTCAATGTTGACCACACATATTGGACTTCTTCGGTCATAGTCAGTGACGTATGCATACTTTGGTTTGTCACTGTACACGCTAGCCATACCATGACACTGCTTGTTGAAGGTCTTTGTACTTGCTAGTTGATAACTAGTGTTCCTAACCCATTGTTTCCCCCTCTGATCATTTGTGACTCGTGTATGCATTTTCAACGTTGACCCCACAATGTGAAATTCTTTTGGTCATGGTTAGTGACACGTGTCTACTTTGGTTTGTCATTGTACGTGGTTACCACGTCGTGTCACTACGTATTGACGGTCTCTGTGCTTTCTAGTTGATAGCCAGTGTTCCCGAACCATTGTTACCCCCTCTGAATATCGAAGTGAAATTCGTTGGTCATGGTCAGTGACATATGCATACTTTGGTTGGTCACTGTCCATGGTAGCCATGATATGCCACTACATATTGAAGGTATTTGTACATGCTACTCAATAACTAGTATTCACAAACCATTGTATTCCACTCTGACCATTTGTGACTCGTGTTATGAGCTGTCAGGGTTTACCACACTTAGTGACATTATTTGGTCATTGCCAGTGACATATGCCTATTTTGGTTGGTCATCGTGCATGGTATCCATACCCTGCCGCAACGTATCGAAGCCCCTTGTGCTTGCTATTTGATACTTGGTGTTCCCAAACCATTGTTTCCCCCACTGACCATTTGTGACTCGTATTATGAGTTGTCAACGTTGACCACACACAGCGGATTTCTCTGGTCAAAGGCAGTACATATGCCTACTTTGGTGGGTCATTGTGCATGGTAGTCACACCGTGCTACTACTGACTGAAGGTCGTTGTACTTGCTAGTTGGGAACTGATATTCCCAGGCCATTGTTCCCCCCTCTGATCGTTTGTGACTCGTGTTATGGTTGGCAAACGTTGACCACCCATATTGAACTTCTTTGGTCATGGTCAGTGACATATGCCTAATTTGGTTGTTTGGTGTAAATAGTAGCCACTCCGTGCTACTACAGATTGAAGTTTTTTTTCCTTTCTAGTCAATGCATATGGTTCCTAAACCATTGACTCTCCCTGTGACCATTCGTGACTCGTGTTATGAGTTGTCAATGTTGACCACACATAGTGGACTTCTTCCGTCATATTCAGTGACGTATTCATCCTTTGGTTGGTCACCGTGCACGCTAGCCACATCGTGCGACTACTTGTTGAAGTTCTTCGTACTTGCTAGTTGATAACTGGTGTTCCCAACCCATTGTTTCCCCCTCTGACCATTTGTGACTCGTGTGATGAGTTTTCAACGTTGACCACACACCGTGAAATTCGTTAGTCATGGTTAGTGACATATGCCTAGTTGGTTTGTCATTGTACGTGGTTACCACGCCGTGTCACTACGTATTGAAGGTCTTTCTGCTTTCTAGTTGACAGCTAGTATTCCCAAAGCATTGTTACCCCCCTCTCTCTATCTGTGACTCGTGTTGTGAGTTGTCAACGCTGACCACATGAAGTGAAATTTGCTCGTCATGGTCAGTGACATATGCATACTTCGGTTGGTTCACTCTGCATGGTAGCCACGCTGTGCCACTGCATATTGAAGGTATTTGTACTTGCTAGTGGATAACTAGTACTCACAAACCATTATATTCCACCCTGACCATTTGTGACTCATGTTATGAGTTGTCAAAGTTTACCACACTTTGTGACATGATTTGGTCTTGGTCAGTAACATATGCCTACTTTGGTTGGTCATCGTGCATGGTATCCACACCGTGCCACAACTTATTGAAGGTCCTTGTGCTTGCTAGCTGATACATGGAGTTCCCAAACCATTGTCTTTCCTTCTGACCATTTGTGACTCCTATTATGAGTTGTCAACGTTGACCACACACAGCGGATTTTTTTGGTCAAAGGCAGTACATATGCCTACTTTGGTCGGTCATTGTGCATGGTAGCCACACCGGGCTACTACTGACTGAAGGCCGTTGTACTTGCTAGTTGGTATCTAGTATTCCCAGACCATTTTTTCCCCCTCTGCCAATTCGTGACCCGTGTTATGGGTTGTCAACGTTGACCACATATAGTGAATTTGTTTGGTCATGGTAAGTGGCCAATTCCTAATCTGGTTGGTCATTTTGCATGGTAGACACAGCGTTCCACTACTTGTTGAAAGTCTTTGTACTTTCTTGTCAATAAATAGCAAAAGGTTTATCCCTTTTACACCAGGTCGGTTTTTGTTGATTTGCTACGCGTATGTGCCTTCACTGGAATACTCCCTCCCACCCCCCTAGAGGGATGTTCCGTGGACGACCTGGAGGACAGATTTGCGACCGCATTATGACACCCCCCACCCCCCCCCCCCCCACGGTTTAGGCTCCAAGGTAAAGTTGAGGTATCACAACACGGCCGCCCCCCCCCCCCCCCCCCCCCACGGTTTAGGCTCCAAGGTAAAGTTGAGGTATCACAACACGGCCGCCCCCCCCCCCCCCCCCCCCCACGGTTTAGGCTCCAAGGTAAAGTTGAGGTATCACAACACGGCCGCCCCCCCCCCCCCCCCCCCCCACGGTTTAGGCTCCAAGGTAAAGTTGAGGTATCACAACACGGCCGCCCCTCCCCCCCCCCCTCCTCCCCAGGTCGCGAGGCTATTCCATATTACGCGTACGAGGATTCAATCCCAGGACCTACCACTCCAGAATCTAACTCTATAAGCACTAAGCCAACTCACATGGTGTTCATATGATGTCCAAATGACATTGTAAGGGTTCCTATGGGTAAAGGGCATAAAATAAGGGGTGTAAGATTGGAGGGTACTTTTCAAAAGTATGAATAATACAAAGTTAGTTTAATCATAAAAATATGACGAAGACGGAATTTCAAATATTGCAACTTTAAGCTTGAATAACCTCTCAACCATTGCTCTGATTGACCAGCCGTCAGAAGGAAAGATGACTACACACAGTGAAATTATTTTTATGATATTCAGTGACACAAGCATACTTTGGTTGGTCATTGTGCATGGTAGCCACACATGCCACCACTTATCGAAGGTCTTTGTACTTTCTTGTCGATACCGAGTATTCCCAAACCATTGTTTCTCCCTCTGCCCATTTTTAACTTGTATTTTGAGTTGTGAACGTTGGCCACACACACTAAACTTCTTTGGACGGAGCAGTGATGTATGCCTACTTGGATAGGTTATTGTGCACGGTAGCCACACCGTGCCAATACATACAAAAAATCTTTGTACTTCCTAGAAGATACATAGTGTTTTGAAACCATGTTTTCCCCCTCTGACCACTTGTGACTCATGTTATGGGTTGTGAACGTTGACCACCCATATTTTTAAATTCCTTGGTCATGGTTAGTGACGTATGCCTAGTTTGGTTTGTCACGTTACGTGGTTACCACGCCGTGTCACTACGTATTGAAGGTCTTTGTGCTTTCTAGTTGATAGCTAGTGTTCCCAAACCATTGTTACCCCCTCTGACTATCAGTGACGCGTGTTGTGAGTTGTCAAGGCTGACCACATGAAGTGAAATTCGTTGGTCATGGTCAGTGACATATGCATACTTTGGTTGGTCACTGTGCATGGTACCCACGCTGTGCCACTGCATATCGAAGGTATTTGTACTTGCTAGTCAATAACTAGTATTCACAACCCATTGTCTTCCACCCTGACCATTTGTGACTCGTGTTACGAGCTGTCAAATTTTACCACACTTAGTGAAATTATTTGGTCATGGTCAGTGACATATGCCTACTTTGGCTGGTCATCGTGCATGGTATCCACACCGTGCAACAACTTATTGAAGGTCCATGTGCTTGCTAGTTGATACCTGGTGTTCCCAAACCATCTTCTCCTTCTCTGACCATTTGTGACTCCTATTATGAGTTGTCAACGCTGACCACACACAGTGGATTTCTTTGGTCAAAGGTAGTACATATGCCTACTTTGGTCGGTCATTGTGCCTGGTAGCCACACCGTGCTTATACTGATTGAAGGTTGCTGTACTTGCTAGTTGAGAACTGATATTCACAGTCCATTGTTTCCCCCTCTGTCTGTCTGTGACCCATGTTATGGTTGGTGAATGTTGGCCACCCATATTGAAATTCTTTCATCATGGTTGGTGACATATGCCTAGTTTGATTGTTTGGTGTGCATAGTAGCCACACTGTGCCACTACGTATTAAATTTCTTTGTCCTTTCAAGTCAATACATAGGGTTCCTAACCCATTGTCTCTCCCTCTGACCATTTGTGACTCGTGTTATGAGTTTTCGAGGTATGGTTAATGGGATTCTTTGTGTACACCGATAATTGAGTGTATAGTTGATGTGGGGTGCTATGAAGATTCGATGAAGTGACCATCAAGGGTAAGGGGTTGGAGGGAGGACACGTGCCAAGTGTATGAGATGAGTGTATGGGAGGATGGTTGCAGGCTATACACTAGTGTATTGTGCTGCCATTCAAGTTGGTTGATGGACGGGGGGGGGGGCGGGAGCATGTGCCAAGTGTATGAGAGGAGTGGATGGGAGGATGGTTGTAGGCTATACACTAGTGTATTGTGTAGACATTCAAGTTGGTTGACGGATGTGGAGAGGGGGTGAGGGGGGGGGGGTGACATGTACCAAGTGTATGAGAGGAGTGGATGGGAGGATGGTTGTAGGCTATACACTAGTGTATTGTGTAGACATTCAAGTTGGTTGACGGATGTGGAGAGGGGGTGAGGGGGGGGGGGTGACATGTACCAAGTGTATGAGAGGAGTGGATGGGAGGATGGTTGTAGGCTATACACTAGTGTATTGTGTAGACATTCAAGTTGGTTGACGGATGTGGAGAGGGGGTGAGGGGGGGGGGGTGACATGTACCAAGTGTATGAGAGGAGTGGATGGGAGGATGGTTGTAGGCTATACACTAGTGTATTGTGTAGACATTCAAGTTGGTTGACGGATGTGGAGAGGGGGTGAGGGGGGGGGGGTGACATGTACCAAGTGTATGAGAGGAGTGGATGGGAGGATGGTTGTAGGCTATACACTAGTGTATTGTGTAGACATTCAAGTTGGTTGACGGATGTGGAGAGGGGGTGAGGGGGGGGGGGTGACATGTACCAAGTGTATGAGAGGAGTGGATGGGAGGATGGTTGTAGGCTATACACTAGTGTATTGTGTAGACATTCAAGTTGGTTGACGGATGTGGAGAGGGGGTGAGGGGGGGGGGGTGACATGTACCAAGTGTATGAGAGGAGTGGATGGGAGGATGGTTGCAGGTTATACACTAGTGTATTGTTTAGACATTCAAATTGGTTGATGGATGTGGGGAGGGGGTGAGGGAAGGGGGGTGACATGTGCCAAGTGTGTGAGAGGAGTGTATGGGAGGATGGTTGTAGGCTATACAATAGTGTATTGTGCAGACATTCAAGTCACAGAATTTGACACTAGTGTACATTTAGCACCCATCTCCACATACACTCTCTCCATAAACTCACCACATACACCCCCCCTCCCACAATCACTTACACATCTGAATCACAACATTATACACTACTATACATTTAGCACCCATCACCCTATACACTTCCCCTATACACTCACCATATAGACCCCCCCCCCTCCCAGGCTCCACACACTCACTTGCACATGTGAATCACAACATTATACACTAGTGTACACTTAGCACCCATCTCCACATACACTGTCCCCATGCACTCACCACATCCAACCCCCTCCCTCCCCCCACATTCACCTTTGCATATGAATCACAACATTATACACTAGTGTATATTTAGCACCCATCACCCTATACACTCCCCCTATACACTCACCATATAGGCCCCCTCCCCCCACCCCTTCCCCAACAAACTTGAATGTTTATACCGTACACTAGTGTATAATGTTGTGATTCAGATGCAAAGGTGAATGTGGGGGGAGGGAGGGGGTTGTATGTGGTGAGTGTATGGGGAGAGTGTATATGGAGATGGGTGCTAAATGTACACTAGTGTATAATTTAGTGCTTCACATGTGCAAGTGAATGTGGGGGGTTCCCTTAGTGTGTACTCTTCCAGTAAGGTTCTTCCTGGTTTTTTTTTAAACTTTAAGGTGGGAGTATGTTGTTTCCAGGAAGGTGATTCCCTGTGTGTGTGCTCTTCTTGGACATCTATCGGAAATTAAGTAGTTTCCATGAAAGTGCTTCACTGTGTTTTTGTTTATCCGGGAAGGTACATGTCTGTGTTTGTGTGTTTCCATGGATGTGGTTTTTTTTTAATGACTGTTTTTGTGATATTTCTTGCTGGTATATGTGTATTTCCAGAACGTTTCCTCCTGGTGAACATGTGTTTCCAGGCATTTACCTTATGGTGTAGATGTATTTCCAGGAAGTTGCCTTCTGGTGTACATGGGTTTTCCTTATTTCTTGGAAGTATCCATCATATGCCGTGCACGGTGTACACTAGGAAATGAGTGTACATTCTGAGGGTGATTGGTCTTAAATGGAGTTGTCAATGTTGACCATACATAGTGGACTTCTTCGGTCCTGGTCAGTGACGTGTGCATCCATTGATTGGTCACTGTGCAGGCTAGCCACACCGTGCCACTACTTGTTGAAAATCTTTCTACTTGCTAGTTGATAACTAGTGTTCCCAACCCATGGTTTCCCCACTGACCATATGTGACTCGTGTTATGAGTTTTCAACATTGACCACACACTGTGAACTCTGTTTGGTCATGGTTTGTGACATATGCCTACTTTGGTTTGTCACTGTACATGGTTACCACGCCTTGTCATTACTTATCGAAGGTATTTGTGGTTTATTGTTGACAGCTAGTGTTCCCGAATCATTGTTAGCCCCCCTCTAACTATATGTGACTCGTGTTGTGAGTTGTCAACATTGACCACATGAAGTGAAATTCTTTGGTCATGGTCAGTGACATATGCATACTTTGGTTGGTCACTGTGCATCGTAGCCACACTGGGCCACTGCATATTGAATACATTTGTACTTGCTAGTCGATAACTAGTATTTATAAACCATTACCTTCCACTCAGACCATTTGTGAATCGTGTTATGAGTTGTCAAGGTTTACCACACATGGTGACATTATTTGGTCATGGTCTGTGTCATATGGTTGGTCATCGTGCATGGTATCCACGCCGTGCCACAATGTACTGAAGGTCATTGTGCTTGCTAGTGGATACCTGGTGTTCCCAAACAATTGTTTCCCCCTCAGACTATTTGTGACTCGTATTATGAGTTGCCAACGTTGACCATACATAGCGGATTTCTTTGGTCAAAGGCAGTACATATGCCTACTTTGGTCGGTTATTGTGCATGGCGGCCACACCGTGCTACTACTGACTGAAGGTCGTTGTACTTGCTGGTTGAGAACTGATACCCCCGGACCATTGTTTCCCCCTCTGACCGTTTGTGACTCGTGTTATGGTTGGTGAACGTTGACCACCCACATTGAAATTATTTGGTCATGGTCAGTGACATATGCCTAGTTTGGTTGTTTGGTGTGCATACTAGCCACACCGTGCCACTACGTATTGAAGTTATTTGTCCTTTCTAGTCCATGCACAGGGTTCCCAAACCATTGTCTCTCCCTCTGACCATTCGTGACTCGTATTATGAGATGTCAGTGTTGACCACACATAATGGACTTCTTCCGTCATAGTCATTGACGTATTCATCCTTTGGTTGGTCAATGTGCACGCTAGCCACACCGTGCAACTACTTGTTGAAGTTCTTCATACTTTCTAGTTGGTAACTAGTGTTCCCAACCCATTTTTTCCCCCTCTGACCATTTGTGACTCATGTGATGAGTTTTCAACGTTGACTACACACCGTGAAATTCGTTGGTCATGGTTATTGACATACGCCTAGTTTGGTTTGTCACTGTACGTGGTTACCAAGCCGTGTCACTACGTAATAAAGGTATTTATGCTTTCTAGTTAATAGTTAGTGTTCCCAAACCATTGTCACCCCCCTCTGACTATCAGTGAGTCGTGTTGTGAGTTGTCAACGCTGACCACATGAAGTGAAAGTCGTTGGTCATGGTCAGTGACATATGCATATTTTGGTTGGTCACTGTGCATGGTAGTCACGCTGTGCCACTACATATTGAAGGTATTTGTTCTCGCTAGTGGATAACTAGTAGTCACAAACCATTATCTCCTACCCTGACCATTTGTCACTCGTGTTATGAGTTGTCAAAGTTTACCACACTTAGTGACATTATTTAGTCGTGGTCAGTGACATATGCCTACTTTGGTTGGTCATCCTGCATGGTTTCCATACCGTGCCACAACGTATCGAAGCCCCTTGTGCTTGCTAGTTGATACCTGGTTTTCCCAACCCATTGTCTCCCCCTCTGACCATTTGTGACTCCTATTATGAGTTGTCAATGTTGACCACACACAGCAGATTTCTCTCGTCAAAGGCAGCACATATGCCTACTTTGGCTGGTCATTGTGCATGGTAGCCACACCGTGCTTATACTGATTGAAGGTCACTGTACTTCCTAGTTGAGAACTGATATTCCCAAACCATTGTTTCCCCCTCTGACCGTTTGTGACACGTGTTAGGGTTGGTGAACAATGACTACCCATATTGAAATTCTCTGGTTATGGTCAGTGACACATGCCTATTTTGGTTGTTTGGTGTGCATAGTAGCCACACCGTGCCACTACGTACTGAAGTTCTTTGTGCTTTCTAGTCGATACACGGGGTTCCCAAACCATTGCCCCCCTTCCCTCTGACCATTTGTGACTCGTGTTATGAGTTGTCAATGTTGACCACACATAGTGGACTTCTTCGGTCATAGTCAGTGACGTATGCATCATTTGGTTGGTCACTGTGTACGCTAGCCATACCGTGCCACTGCTCGTTGAAGGTCTTTGTACTTGCTAGTTGATAACTAGTGTTCCCAACCCATTGTTTCCCCCTCTGACCATTTGCGATTCGTGTTATGCATTTTCAACGTTGACCACAGACTGTGAAATTCTTTTGGTCATGGTTAGTGACATATGCCTACTTTGGTTTGTCAATGTACATGGTTACCTTGCCGCGTCACTACGTATCAAAGGTCTCTGTGGTCTCTAGTTGTTAGCCAGTGTTGCCAAACCATTGTTACCCCCTCTGAATATCTGTGACTCGTGTTGTGAGTTGTCGACATTGACCACATGAAGTGAAACTCTTTGGTCATGGTCGGTGACATATGCATACTTTGGTTGGTCACGGTGCATTGTAGCCACACTGTGCCACTGCATATTGAAGGTATTTGTACTTGCTAGTCGATAACTAGTATTTAGAAACCATTATCTTCCACTATGACCATTTGTGACTCGTGTTATGCGTTGTCAAAGTTTACCACATGTGGTGACATTCTTTGGTCATGGTCAGTGACATATGGTTGGTCATCGTGCATGGTATCCACACCATGCCACAACATACTGAAGGTCATTGTGCTTGCCAGTTGATACCTGGTGTTCCCAAACAATTGTTTCCCCCTCTGACTCTTTGTGACTCATATTATGAGTTGCCAACGTTGACCATACACAGCAGATTTCTTTGGTCAAAGGCAGTACATGTGCCTACTTTGGTCGGTCATTGTGCATGGCAGCCTCACCGTGCTACTACTGACTGAAGGTCGTTGTAATTGCTACTTCACAACTGATATTCCCGGACCATTGTTTCCCCCTCTGACCGTTTGTGACTCGTGTTATGGTTGGTGAACGTTGACCACCCATATTGAAAGTCTTTGGTCATGGTCAGTGACATATGCCTAGTTTGGTTGTTTGGTGTGCATAGTAGCCACATCGTGCCACTACGTATTGAAGTTATTTGTCCTTTCTAGTCCATGCATAGGGTTCCCAAACCACTGTCTCTCCCTCTGACCATTCCTAGCTCCTGTTATGAGTTGTCAATGTTGACCACACATAGTGGACTTCTTCCGTCATAGTCAGTGACGGATTCATCCTTTGGTTGGTCACTGTACGCGCTAGCCACACCGTGCCACTACTTGTTGAAGTTCTTCATACTTGCTACATGACAACTAGTGTTCCCAATCCATTGTTTCCCCCTCTGACCATTTGTGACTCGTGTGATGAGTTTTCAACGTTGACCATGCACCGTGAATTCGTTGGTCATGGTTAGTGACATATGCCTAGTTTGGGTTGTCACTGTACGTGGTTACCATGCCGTGTCACTATGTAGTAAAGGTATTTGTGCTTTCTAGTTAATAGTTAGTGTTCCCAAACCATTGTAACCCCCATCTGACTACCAGTGACTCGTGTTGTGAGCTGTCAACGCTGTCCACATGAAGTAAAATTCATTGGTCATGGTCAGTGACATATGCATGCTTTCGTTGGTCACTGTGCATGGTAGTCATGCTGTGCCACTATATATTGAAGGTATTTGTACTTGCTAGTGGATAACTAGTATTCACAAACCCTTCTCTTCCACCCTGACCATTTGTGACTCGTGTTATGAGTTGTCAAAGTTTACCACACTTAGTGACATTATTTGGTCATGGTCATTGACATATGCCTACTTTGGTTGGTCATCGTGCATGGTATCCATACCGTGCCACAACGTATCGAAGCCCCTTGTGATTTCTAGTTGATACCTGGTGTTCCCAAACCATTGTATCCCCCTTTGACCATTTGTGACTTCTATTATGAGTTGTCAACGTTGATCACACACAACGGATCTCTTTTGCCAAAGGCAGTACATATGCATACTTTGGTCCTTCATTGTGCATGGTAGCCACACCGTGCTTCTACTGATTGAAGGTCACTGTACTTGCTAATTGAGAACTGATATTCCCAGACCATTGTTTCCCCCTCTGACCGTTGGTGACACGTGTTATGGTTGGTGAACGTTGACCACCCATATTGAAATTCTCTGGTCATGGTCAGCGACATATGCCCAGTTTGGTTGTTTGGTGTGCATAGTAGCCACACCGTGCCTCTACGTATTGAAGTTCTTTGTCCTTTCTAGTCGATACATAGGGTTCCCAAACCATTGTCTCTCCCTCAGACCATTTGTGACTCGTGTTATGAGTTGTCAATGTTGACCACACATAGTGGACTTCTTCGGTCATACTCAGTGACGTATGCATCCTTTGGTTGGTCACTGTGCACGCTAGCCATACCGTGCCACTGCTTGTTGAAGGTCTTTGTACTTTCTAGTTGATAACTTGTGTTCCTAACCCATTGTTTCCCCCTCTGAACATTTAAGACTCGTGTTATGCATTTTGAACGTTGAACACACACTGTGAAATTCTGTTGGTCATGGCTAGTGGAATGTGCCTACATTGGATTGTCATTGTACATGGTCACCACGTCGTGTCACTACGTATTGAAGGTCAGTGTACTTTCTAGTTGATAGCTAGTGTTCCTGACACATTGTTACCCCCACTGAATATCGAAGTGAAATTTGTTAGGTATGGTCAGTGACATATGCATACTTTGGTTGGTCACTGTGCACGGTAGCCACGCTGTGCCACTACATATTGAAGGTATTTGTATCCACTCTGACCATTTGTGACTCGTGTTATGAGTTGTCAAGGTTTACCCCACTTAGTGCAATTATTTGGTGATGGTCAGTGACATATGCCTACTTTGGTTGGTCATCGTGCATGGTATCCATACCGTGCTACAACATATCGAAACCCCTTGTGCTTGCTATTTGATACTTGGTGTTCCCAAACCATTGTTTCCCCCTCTGACCATTTGTGACTCGTATTATGAGTTGTCAAAGTTGACCACACAGCGGATTTCTCTGGTCAAAGGCAGTACATATGCCTACTTTGGTTGGTCATTGTACATGGCAGCCACACCGTGCTACTACTGACTGAAGGTCGTAGTACTCACTAGTTGAGAACTGATGTTCCCATATCATGTTTTGCTCTCCGGACCGTTTATGACTCGTGTTATGGTTGGCCAAATTTGACCACCCATATTGAAATTCTCTGGTCATGATCAGTGACATATCCCTAGTTTGGTTGTTTGGTGTGCATGTTAGCCACACCGTGCCACTATGTATTGAAGTTATTTGCCCTTTCTAGTCGATACATAGGGCTCCCAAACCATTGTATCTCCCTCTGACCACTTGTGACTCGTTTTATGAGTTGTCAATGTTGACCATACATAGTGGACTTCTTCGGTCATAGTCAGTGACGTGTGCATCCTTTGGTTGGTCACTGTGCACGCTAGCCACACCATGCCACTACTTGTTGAAAATCTTTCTACTTGCTAGTTGATAACTAGTGTACCCAACCCATGGCTTCCTCCACTGACCATTTGTTACTCGTGTTATGATTTTTCAACACTGACCACACACTGTGAAATCCGTTTGGTCATGGTTTGTGACATAGGCCTACTTTGGTTTGTCATTGTACATGGTTACCATGCCGTTTCATTACGTATCAAAGGTCTCTGTGTTTTCTTGTTGACAGCTAGTAATCCAGAACCATTGTTAGCCCCCTTTGAATATCTGTGACTCATGTTGTGAGTTGTCAACATTGACCACATGATGTGAAATTCTTTGGTCATGGTCTGTGACATATGCATACTTTGGTTTGTCACTGTGCATTGTAGCCACACTGTTCCACTGCATATATAAGGTATTTGTAGTTTCTAGTCGACAACTAGTATTTAGAAATCATTATACTCCACTCTGACCATTTGTGACTCGTGTTATGAGTTGTCCAAGTTTACCACATGGTGAAATTCTTTGGTCATGGTCAGTGACATATGGTTGGTCATCGTGCATGGTATCCACACCACGCCACAACGTACTGAAGGTCATTGTGCTTGCTAGTTGATACCTGGTGTTCCCAAACAATTGTTTCCCCCTCTGACTATTTGTGACTCGTATTATGAGTTGTCAACGTTGACCATACACAGTGGATTTCTTTGGTCAAAGGCAGTACATATGCCTACTTTGGTCAGTCATTGTGCATGATAGCCACACCGTGCTAGTACTGACAGAAGGTCGTTGTACTTGCTAGTTGAGACCTGATATTCCCATAGCATTGTTTCCTCTCCTGACCGTTTATGACTCGTGTTGTGGTTGGCCAACGTTGACCACCCATATTGAAATTCTCTGGTCGTGATCAGTGACATATGCCTAGTTTGGTTGTTTGGTGTGCATAGTAGCCACAGCGTGCCACTGCGTATTGAAGTTATTTGTCCTTTCTAGTCCATGCATAGGGTTCCCAAACCATTGTATCTCCCTCTGACCATTCGTGACTCGTGTTATGAATAGTCAATATTGACCACACATAGTGGACTTCTTCCGTCCTAGTCAGTTACGTATTCATCCTTTGGTTGGTCAATGTGCACGCTACCCAAACCGTGCCACTACTTGTTGAGGTTCTTCATATTTGCTAGTTGATAACTAGTGTTCCCAACCCATTGTTTCCCCCTCTGACCATTTGTGAATCGTGTGATGAGTTTTCAACGTTGACCATACACCGTGAAATTCGTTCGTCATGGTTAGTGACATATGCCTAGTTTGGTTAGTCATTGTACGTGATTACTACGCCGTGTCACTACGTAATAAAGGTATTTGTGCTTTCTAGTTAATAGTTATTGTTCCCAAACCATTGTCACCCCCTCTGACTATCAGTGACTCGTGTTGTGAGTTGTCAACGCTGACCACATGAAGTGAAATTCGTTGGTCATGGTCAGTGACATATGCATACTTTGGTTGGTCACTATGCATGGTAGCCACGATGTGCCACTACATATTGAAGGTATTTGTACTTGCTAGTGGAAAACTATTATTCACAAACCATTCTCTTCCACCCTGACCATTTGTGACTCGTGTTATGAGTTGTCAAAGTTTACCACACTTAGTGACATTATTTGGTGATGGTCAGTGACATATTCCAACTTTGGTTGGTCATCGTGCATGGTATCCACACCGTGCCACAACTTATAGAAGGTCCTTGTCTTTGCTAGTTGATACCTGGTGTTCCCAACCCATTGTCTCCCCCTCTGACCATTTGTGACTCCTATTATGAGTTGTCAACCTTGGCCACACACAAAGGATTTCTTTGGTCAAAGGCAGCACATATGCCTACTTTGGTCGGTCATTGTGCATGGTAGCCACACCGTGCTTATACAGATTGAAGGTCACTGTACTTGGTAGTTGAGAACTGATATTCCCAGACCATTGTTTCCCCCTTTGACCGTTTGTGACACGTGTTATGGTTGGTGAACGTTGACCACCCATACTGACATTCTCAAATCATTATCAGTGACATATGCCTAGTTTGGTTGTTTGGTGTGCATAGTAGCCATACCGTGCCACTACATACTGAAGTTGTTTGCGCTTTCTAGTTGATACATAGGGTTCCCAAACCATTGTCTCTCCATCTGACCATTTGTGACTCGTGTTATGAGTTGTCAATGTTGACCACACATAGTGGACTTCTTCGGTTATAGTCAGTGGTGTATGCATCCTTTGGTTGGTCACTGTGTACGCTAGCCATACCGTGCCACTACATGTTGAAGGTCTTTGTACTTGCTAGTTGATGACTAGTGTTCCCAGCCCATGGTTTCCCCCTATGACCATTTGTGACTTGTGTTATGCGTTTTCAACGTTGTCCACACACTGTGAAACTCATTTGGTCATGGTTAGTGACATATGCCTACTTTTGTTTGTCACTGAACATGGTTACCACGCCGTTCCATTACGTATCGAAGGTCTTTGTGCCTTCTTGTTGACAGCTAGTGTTCCAGAACCATTATTAGCCCCCCTCTGACTAGCTGTGACTCATGTTGTGAGTTGTCAACATTGACCACAGGAAGTGAAATTCTTTGGTCATGGTCAGTGACATATGCATACTTTGGTTTGTCACTGCCTGTTGTAGCCACACTATGCCATTGCATATTGAAGGTATTTGTACTTGCTAATTGATAACTAGTATTTAGAAACCATTATCTTCCACTCTGACCATTTGTGACTCGTGTGATGAGTTGTCAAAGTTTACCACACATGGTGACTTTCTTTGGTCATGGTGAGTGACATATGGCTGGTCATTGTGAATGGTATCCACACCGTGCCACAACGTACTGAATTTCATTGTGCTTGCTAGTTGATACCTGGTGTTCCCAAACCATTGTTTCCCCCTCTGGCCATTTGTGACTCGTATTCTGAGTTGTCAACGTTGACCATACACGGCGGATTTCTTTGGTCGAAGGGAGTACATATGCCTACTTTGGTCGGTCATTGTGCATGGTAGCCACACCGTGCTACTACTCACTGAAGGTCGTTGTACTTGCTAGTTGATAACTGAAATTCCAATAGCATTGTCTCCTCTCCTTGCTGTTTATGACTCGTGTTATGGTTGGCCAACGTTGACCACCCATATTGAAAATTTCTGGTCATGACCAGTGACATATGCCTAGTTTGGTTGTTTGGTGTGCATAGTAGCCACACCGTGCCACTGCGTATTGAAGTTATTTGTCCTTTATTTTCAATGCATAGGGTTCCTAAACCATTGTCTCTCCCTCTGACCATTCGTGACTCATGTTCTGAGTTGTGAATGTTCACCAAACATAGTGGACTTCTTCCCTCATAGTCAGTGACGTATTCATCCTTTGGTTGGTCATTGTGCAGGCTAGTCACACCGTGCCACTACTTGTTGAAGTTCTTCATACTTTCTTGTTGATAACTAGTGTTCCCAACCCATTGTTTCCCCCTCTGACCAGTTGTGACTCGTGTGATGAGATTTAAACGTTGACCACACACCGTAAAATTTGTTGGTCATGGTTTGTGACATATGCCTGGTTTGGCTTGTCATTGCACATGGTTACCACGCCGTGTCACTACGTAATAAAGGTATTTGTGCTTTCTAGTTAATAGTTAGTGTTCCCAAACCATTGTCACCCCCCTCTGACTATCAGTGACCCATGTTGTGAGTTGTCAACGCTGACCACATGAAGTGAAATTCGTTGGTCATGGTCAGTGACATATGCATACTTTGGTTGGTCACTGTGCATGGTAGCCACGCTGTGCCACTACATATTGAAGGTATTTGTACTTGCTAGTGGATAAATAGGATTCACAACTNTTTGGTTTGTCACTGTATGTGGTTACCACGCCATGTCACTACGTAATAAAGGTATTTGTGCTTTCTAGTTAATAGTTAGTGTTCCCAAACCATTGTCACCCCCCTCTGACTATCAGTGACCCATGTTGTGAGTTGTCAACGCTGACCACATGAAGTGAAATTCGTTGGTCATGGTCAGTGACATATGCATACTTTGGTTGGTCACTGTGCATGGTAGCCACGCTGTGCCACTACATATTGAAGGTATTTGTACTTGCTAGTGGATAAATAGGATTCACAACTCATTCTCTTCCACCCTGACCATTTGTGACTCGTGTTATGAGTTGTCAAAGTTTACCACACTTAGTGACATTATTTGGTCACCGTCAGTGACATACGCCTACTTTGGTTGGTCATCGTGCATGGTATCCACACCGTGCCACAACTGATTGAAGGTCCTTGTGCTTGCTAGTTGATACCTGGTGTTCCCAAACCATTGTCTCCCCCTCTGACTATTTGTGACTCCTATTATGAGTTGTCAACCTTGACGACACACAGTAGATTTCTTTGGTCAAAGGCAGCACATATGCTTACTTTGGTCGATCATTGTGCATGGTAGCCACACCGTGCTTATACAGATTGAAGGTCACTGTACTTGCTTGTTGAGAACTGATATTCCCAGACCATTGTTTCCCCCTCTGACCAATTCTGACACGTGTTATGGTTGGTGAACATTGACCACCCATATTGAAACTCTCTGGTCATGGTCAGTGACATATGCCTAGTTTGGTTGTTTGGTGTGCATAGTAGCCACACCGTGCCACTACGTATTCAGGTTCTTTGTCCTTTCTCGTCGATACATAGGGTTCCCAAACCATTTTCTCTTCCTTTGACCATTTGTGACTCGTGTTATGAGTTGTCAATGTTGACCACACATAGTGGACTTCTCTGGTCATAGTCAGTGACGTATGCATCCTTTGGTTGGTCACTGTGCACGCTAGCCATACCGTGCCACTGCTTGTTGAAGGTATTTGTACTTGCTAGTTTATGACCAGTGTTCCCAACCCATGGTTTCCCCCTCTGACCATTTGTGACTCGTGTTATGCGTTTTCAACGTTGACCACACACTGTGAAATCTGTTTGGTCATCGTTTGTGACATATGCATACTTTGGGTTGTCATTGCACATGGTTACCACGCCGTGTCATAATGTATCGAATGTCTCTGTGCTTTCATGTTGACAGCTAGTGTTTCCTAAACATTGTTAGCCCCCCTCTAACTATCTGTGAATCGTGTTGTGAGTTCTCAACATTGACCACATGAAGTGAAATTATTTGGTCATGGTCAGTGACATATGCATACTTTGGTTGGTCACTGTGCATTGTAGCCACACTGTGCCACTGCATATTGAAGGTATTTGTACTTGCTAGTCGATAACTAGTATTTAGAAACCATTATCTTCCACTCTGGTTGGTCATCGTTTGTGACTCATGTTATGAGTTGTCAAATTTTACCACACATGGTGACATTCTTTGGTCATGGTCAGTGACATATGCATACTTTGGTTGGTCACTGTGCATTGTAGCCACACTGTGCCACTGCATATTGAAGGTATTTGTACTTGCTAGTCGATAACTAGTATTTAGAAACCATTATCTTCCACTCTGGTTGGTCATCGTTTGTGACTCATGTTATGAGTTGTCAAATTTTACCACACATGGTGACATTCTTTGGTCATGGTCAGTGACATATGGTTGGTCATTGTGCATGGTATGCACGCCGTGCCACAATGTACTGACGGTCATTGTGCTTGCTAGTGGATACCTGGTGTTCCCAAACAGTTGTTCCCCCTTTTGACTATTTGTGACTCATATTATGCGTTGCCAAAGTTGACCATACACAGCGGATTTCCTTGGTCGAAGGCAGTACATATGCCTACTTTGGTTGGTCATTGGGCATGGCAGCAACACCGTGCTACAACTGACGGAAGGTCGTTGTACTTGCTAGTTTAGAACTGGTATTCTCGGACCATTATTTCCTCCTCTGACCGTTTGTGACTCATGTTATGGTTGGTGAACGTTGACCACCCATATTGAAACTCTTTGGTCATGGTCAGTGGCATACATCCAGTTTGGTTGTGTGGTGTGCATAGTAGCCACACCGTGCCACTACGTATTGAAGTTATTTGTCCTTTCTAGTCCATGCATAGGGTTCCCAAATCATTGTCTCTCTCTCTCTCACCATTCGTGACTCGTGTTATGAGTATTCAATGTTGACCACACATAGTGGACTTCTTCCATCATAGTCAGTGACGTATTCATCCTTTGGTTGGTCACTGTGCATGCTAGCCACACCGTGCCACTACTTGTGGAAGTTCTTCATACTTGCTATTTGACAACTGGTGTTCCCAACCCATTGTTTGCCCCTTTGGCCATTTGTGACTCGTGTGATGAGTTTTCAACGTTGAACACACACCGTGAAATTCGTTGGTCATGGTTAGTGACATATGCCTAGTATGGTTTGTCGCTATACGTGGTTACCACGCCGTGTTACTACGTAATAAAGGTATTTGTGCTTTCTAGTTAATAGTTTGTGTTCCCAAACCATTGTCACCCCCCTCTGACTATCGGTGACTCGTGTTGTGAGTTGTCAACGTTGACCACATGAAGTGAAATTCGTTGGTCATGGTCAGTGACATATGCATACTTTGGTTGGTCACTATGCATGGTAGCCACGCTGTGCCACTACATATTGAAGGTATTTGTACTTGCTAGTGGACAACTAGTATTCACAAGCCATTCTCTTCCACCGTGATCATTTGTGACACATGTTATGAGTTGTCAAAGTTTACCACACTTAGTGACATTATTTGGTCATGGTCAGTGACATATGACTACTTTGGTTGGTCATTGTGCATGGTATCCACACCATGCCACAACTGATTGAAGGTCCTTGTGCTTACTAGTTGACACCTGGTGTTTCCAAACCATTGTCTTCCCCTCTGACCATTTGTGGCTCCTATTATGAGTTGTCAAGGTTGACCACACACAGCGGATTTCTTTGGTCAAATGCAGTACATATGCCTACTTTCGTTGGTCATTGTGCATGGTAGCCACACCGTGCTTTTACTGACTTAAGGTCGTTGTACTTGCTAGTTGGTATCTAATATTCCCAAACCATTGTTTCCCCCTCTGACAACTCGTGACCCATATTATGGGTTGTCAGCGTTGACCACACATAGTAAATTTGTTTGGTCATGGTAAGTGGCCCATGCCTAATCTGGTTGGTCATTGTGCATGGTAGCCACTCCGATCCACTACTTGTTGAAAGTCTTTGTACTTGCAAGTCAATAAATAGCAAAAGGTCTCTCCCTTTGACACCAGGTCGGTTTTTATTGTTTTGTTACGCGTAGGTGCCTTCATTGGAATACTCCCTCCCACCCCCCTAGAGGGATGTTCCGTGGACGACCTGGAGTGCAGATTTGCGACCGCATTATGACACCCCCCCTCTCCCCTCCCCCCAATTGCTTAGGCTCGAAGGTAGAGTTGAGGTGTCACAACACGGCCGCCCCTCCCCCTCCCCCCCCCCTCCAGGTCACGAGCCTATTTCATATTGCGTGTACGAGGACTCAAACCCAGGACCTACCGCTCCAAAATCGAACTATATCAGCACTAAGCCAACTCACATGGTGTTCATATGATGTCCAAATGACATTATAAGGGTTCCTATGGGTAAGGGGCATAAAAGAAGGGGGTGTAAGATTAGAGGGTAGTTTTCAAGAGTATGAATGATAACAAAGGTAGTTTAATCATTAAAAAATGACGCAGACAGAATTTCAAATATTGCAACTTCAAGCTTGAATAACCTCCCATCCATTGCTCTGATTGGCCAGCCGTAAGAAGAAAAGTTGACTACACACTGTGAAACTCTTCTTATGATATTCAGTGACACAAGCATACTTTGGTTGGTCATTGTGCATGGTAACCACACCGTTCCACCACTTATCAAAGGTCTTTGTACTTGCTAGTTGATACCGAGTATTTCCAAACCATTGTTTCTCCTTCTGCTCATTTTTTACTTGTACCTTGAGTTATGAACGTTGACCACACACACTAAACTTCATTGGTCATGAGCAGTGATGTATGCCTACTTGGATAGGGCATTGTGCACGGTGGCCACACCGTGCCAATACATACGAAAACTCTTTGTACTTGCTAGAAGATACATAGTGCTTTGAAACCATGTTTCCCTCCTCTGACCATTTGTGAATCATGTTATGGGTTGTGAACGCTGACCACCCATATTGAAATCCTTTGGTCATGGTTAGTGACATATGCCTAGATTGGTTTGTCACTGTACGTGGTTACCACGCTGTGTCACTGCGTATTGAATGTCTTTGTGCTTTCTAGTTGATATCTAGTTTTCCCAAACCATTGTTCCCCCCCTCTGACTATCAGTGACTCGTGTTGTGAGTTGTCAACGCTGACCACATGAAGTGAAATTCGTTGGTCATGGTCAGTGACATATGCATGCTTTGGTTGGTCACTGAGCATGGTTGCCACGCTGTGCCACTACATATTGAAGGTATTTGTACTTGCTAGTCAATAACTAGTATTCACAAACCATTTTCTTCCACCCTCACCATTTGTGACTCGTGTTATGAGTTGTCAACGTTTACCACACATGGTGACATTCTTTGGTCATGGTCAGTGACATATGGTTGGTCATCGTGCATGGTATCCACGCCGTGCCACAATGTTCTGAAGGTCATTGTGCTTGCTAGTGGATGCCTGGTGTTCCCAAACAATTGTTCCCCCCTCTGACTATTTGTGACTCGTATTATGCGTTGCCAACGTTGACCATACACAGCAGAATTCTTTGGTCAAAGGCACTACATATGCCTACTTTGGTCGGTCATTGTGCATGGTAGCCACACCTAGCTTATACTGACCGAAGGTCACTGTACTTGCTAGTGGAGAACTGATATTCTCATACCATTGTTTCCCCCTCTGACCGTTTGTGACACGTGTTATGGTTGGTGAACGTTGACCATACATATTGAAATTCTCTGGTCATGGTCAGTGACATATGCCTAGTTTGGTTGCTTTTTGTGCATAGTAGCAACACCGTGCCACTACGTATTGAAGTTCTTTGTCCTTTCTAGTCAATACATATGGTTCCCAACCCATTGTCTCTCCCTCGGACCTTTTGTGACTCATGTTATGAGTTGTTAACGTTGACCACACATAGTGGACTTATTCGGTCATAGTTAGTGACGTATGCATCCTTCGGTTGGTCACCGTGCACGCTAGCCATACCGTGCCACTGCTTGTTGATGGTTTTGTACTTGCTAGTTGATAACTAGTGTTCCCAACCCATTGTTTCCCCCTCTGATCATTTGTGACTCGTGTTATGCATTTTCAACGTTGACCACACAATGTGAAATTATTTTGGTCATGGTTAGTGACATGTGCCTACTTTAGTTTGTCATTGTACATGGTTACCACGTCGTGTCACTACGTATTGAAGGTCCCTGTGCATTCCAGTTGAGAGCTAGTGTTCCCAAACCATTGTTACCCCCTATGAATACCGAAGTGAAATTCGTTGGTCATTGTCAGTGACATATGCATACTTTGGTTGGTCACTGTGCACTGTAGCCACGCTGTGCCACTATATATTAAAGGTATTTGTACTTGCTAATCAATAACTAGTATTCACAAAGCATTGTCTTCCAGTCTGACCATTTGTGACTCGTGTTATGAGTTGTCAAGTTTTACCACACTTAGTGACATTCTTTGGTCATGGTCAGTGACATATGCCTACTTTGGTTGGTCATCGTGCATGGTATCCATACCGTGCCACAACGTATCAAAGCCCCTTGTGCTTGCTATTTGATACTTGGTGTTCCCAAACCATTGTTTCCCCCTCTGACCATTTGTGACTCGTATTATGAGTTGTCAACGTTGACCACACAGCGGGTTTCTCTGGTCAAAGGCAGTACATATGCCTACTTTGGTTGGTCATTGTACATGGTAGCCACACCGTGCTACTACTGACTGATGGTCGTTGTACTTGGTAGCTGAGAACTGATATTCCCATAGCATTGTTTCCTCTCCTGACCGTTTATGACTCGTGTTATGGTTGGCCAACATTGACCACCCATACTGAAATTCTCTGGTCATGATCAGTGACATATGCCTAGTTTGGTTGTTTGGTGTGCTTATAAGCCACACCTTGCCACTGCGTATTGAAGTTCTTTATCCTTTTTAGATGATACATATGGTTCCCAGTCCATTGTCTCCCCCTCCGACCATCTGTGACTCATGTTATGAGTTGTCAATGTTGACCACACATAGTGGACTTCTTCGGTCATAGTCAGTGACGTATGCATCGTTTGGTTGGTCACTGTGTACGCTATCCATACCGTGCCACTGCTTGTTGACGGTCTTTGTACTTGCTAGTTGATAGCTAGTGTTCCCAACCCATTGTTTCCTTCTCCGACCATTTGTGACTCGTGTTATGCATTTTCAACGTTGACCACACATTGTGAAATTCTGTTGTGACATATGCCTACTTTGGTTTGTCACTGTACATGGTTACCACGCCGTGTCACTACGTATCGAAGGTCTCTGTGGTTTCTAGTTGATACCTAGTGTTCCCAAACCATTGTTTCCCCCTCTGACCATTTGTGACTCGTGTTATGCATTTTCAACGTTGACCACACATTGTGAAATTCTGTTGTGACATATGCCTACTTTGGTTTGTCACTGTACATGGTTACCACGCCGTGTCACTACGTATCGAAGGTCTCTGTGGTTTCTAGTTGATACCTAGTGTTCCCAAACCATTGTTATCCCCTCTGAATATCTGTGACTCGTGTTGTGAGTTGTCAACATTGACCACATGAAGTGAAATTCCTTGGTCTTGGTCAGTGACATATGCATACTTTGGTTATCACTGTGCCTTGTACCCACACTGTGCCACTGCATATTGAAGGTATTTGTACTTGCTAGTCGATAACTAGTAGTTAGAAACCATTATCTTCCACTCTGACCATTTGTGACTCGTGTTATGAGTGGTCACAGTTTACCTCACACCCCTGGTGACATTCTTTGGTCATGGTCCGTGACATATGGTTGGTCATCGTGCATGGTATCCACACGGTGCCACAAACTACTGAAGGTCATTGTGCTTGCTAGTTCATACCTGGTGTTCCCAAACAATTGTTTCCCCCTTTGACTATTTGTGACTCGTATTATGAGTTGCCAATGTTGACCATACACATCGGATTTATGTGGTCAAAGGCAGTACATATGCCTACTTTGGTCGGTCATTGTGCATGGCAGCCACACCGTGCTACTACTGACTGAAGGTCGTTGTACTTGCTAGTTGAGAACTGATATTCCCGGACCATTGTTTCCCCATATGACCGTTTGTGACTCGTGTTATGGTTGGTGAACGTTGACCACCCATATTGAAATTCTTTGGTCGTGGTTAGTGACATATGCCTAGTTTTGTTTGTCACTGTACGTGGTTACCACGCCGTGTCACTACGTATTGAAGATATGTGTGCTTTCTAGTTGATAGCTAGTGGTCCCAAACCATTGTTACCCCCCTCTGACTATCAGTGACTCGTGTTGTGAGTTGTCAATGCTGACCACATGAAGTGAAATTCGTTGGTCATGCTCAGTGACATATGCATACTTTGGTTGGTCACTGTGCATGGTGTCCACGCTGTGCCACTACATTTTGAAGGTATTTGTACTTGCTAGTCCATAACTAGTATTCACAAACCATTGTCTTCCACCCTGACCATTTGTGACTCGTGTTACGAGCTGTCAAAGTTTACCACACTTCGTGAAATCATTTGGTCATGGTCAGTGACATATGCCTACATTGGCTGGTCATCGTGCATGGTATCCACACCGTGCAACAACTTATTGAAGGTCCTTGTTCTTGCTAGTTGATACCTGGTGTTCCCAAACCATTGTCTCCTCATCTGACCATTTGTGACTCCTATTATGGGTTGTCAACGCTGACCACAAACAGCGGATTTCTTTGGTCAAAGGTAGTACATATGCCTACTTTGGTCGGTCATTGTGCATGGTAGCCACACCGTGCTTATACTGATTGAAGGTCGCTGTACTTGCTAGTTGAGAAATGATATTCACAGTCCACTGTTTCCCCCTCTGACTGTTTGTGACTCATGCTATGGTTGGTGAATGTTGGCCACCCATATTGAAATTCTTTCATCATGGTCGGTGACATATGCCTAGTTTGGTTGTTTGGTGTGCATAGTAGTCACACCGTGCCACTACGTATTGAAGCTCTTTGTCCTTTCAAGTCAATACATAGGGTTCCTAAACCATTGTCTCTCCCTCTGACCATTTGTGACTCGTGTTATGAGTTTTCGAGGTATGGTTAATGGGGTTCTTTTTGTACACTGATAATTGGGTGTATAGTTGATGTGGGGTACCATGAAGATTCGATGAAGTGACCATCAAGGGTAAGGGGTTGGAGGGAGGACATGTGCCAAGTGTATGGGTGGAGTGTATGGGAGGTTGGTTGCAGGCTATACACTAGTGTATTGTGCTG
>SZWC01000117.1:282997-337171 GCA_023375785.1 Penium margaritaceum | reverse complement strand
GGGGGGGGGGAGGGGGTCTATGTGATGAGTGTATGAGGAGAGTGTATGGGGTGATGGGTGCTAAATGTACACTAGTGTATAATGTTGTGATTCGGGTGTGAAGGTGAATGTGAGGGGAGGAAGGGGGGGGGGGTTGTATGTGGTGAGTGTATGGGGAGAGTGAATATGGAGATGGGTGCAAAATGTACACTAGTGTATAATGTAGTGATTCACATGTGCAAGTGAATGTGGGGGGTTCCCTTAGTGTGTACTCTTCCAGGAAGTTTCTTCCTGGTTTTCTTTTTTTTAACTTTAAGGTGGGAGTATGTTGTTTCCAGGAAGGTGATTCCCTGTGTGTGTACTCTTCTTGGAAATTTATGGAAAATTAAGTAGTTTCCATGAAAGTGCTTTGCTTTGTTTTTGTTTATCCGGGAAGGTGCATGTCTGTGTTTGTGTGGTTCCATGGATGCGGTTTTTTGTGTATGTCTGTTTTCGTGATATTTCTTGCTGGTATATGTGTATTTCCAGAACGTTTCCTCCTGGTGAACATGTGTTTCCAGGCATTTACCATCTGGTGTAGGTGTATTTCCTGGAAGTTGCATTCTGGTGTACATGGAGTGTCCTTATTTATTGGAAGCATCCATCATGTGCCGTGCACGGTGTACAATAGAAAATGAGTGTACATTATGAGGGTGATTGGTCATAAATGAAGTCGTCAATGTTGACCATACATAGTGGACTTCTTCGGTCATGGTCAGTGACGTGTGCATCCTTTGAGTGGTCACTGTGCAGGCTAGCCACACCATGCCACTACTTGTTGGAAACCTTTCTAATTGCTAGTTGATAACTAGTGTTCCCAACCCATGGTTTCCCCCACTGACCATACGTGACTCGTGTTATGAGTTTTCAACGTTGACCACACACTGTGAAATCTGTTTGGTCATGGTTTGTGACATATGCCTACTTTGGTTTGTCACTGTACATGGTCACCACGCCCTCTCATTACGTATCGAAGGTCTTTGTGCTTTCTTGTTGACCGCTAGTGTTCCTGAATCATTATTATCCCCCCTCTAACTATCTGTGACTCGTGTTGTGAGTTGTCAACGTTGACCACATGAAGTGAAATTCTTTGGTCATGGTGAGTGACATATGCATACTTTGGTTGGTCACTGTGCATTGTAGCCACACTGGGCCACTGCATATTGAATGTATGTGTACTTGCTAGTCAATAACTAGTATTTAGAAACCATTACCTTCCACTCTGACCATTTGTGAATCGTGTTATGAGTTGTCAAAGTTTACCACACATGGTGACATTCGTTGGTCATGGTCAGTGACATATGGTTGGTCATCGTGCATGGTATCCACGTCGTGCCACAATGTACTGAAGGTCATTGTGCTTGCTAGTGGATACCTGGTGTTCCCAAACAATTGTTTCCCCCTCAGACTACTTGTGACTCGTATTATGAGTTGCCAATGTTGACCATACACAGCGGATTTCTTTGGTCAAAGGCAGTACATATGCCTACTTTGGTCGGTTATTGTGCATGGCGGCCACACCGTGCTACTACTGACTGAAGGTCGTACTGATATTCCCGGACCATTGTTTCCCCCTCTGACCGTTTGTGACTCGTGTTATGGTTGGTGAACGTTGACCACCCACATTGAAATTCTTTGGTCATGGTCAGTGACATATGCCTAGTTTGGTTGTTTGGTGTGCATAGTAGCCAGGCCGTGCCACTACGTATTGAAGTTATTTGTCCTTTCTAGTCCATGCATAGGGTTCCCAAACCACTGTCTTTCCCTCTGACCATTCGTGACTTGTGTTATGAGTTGTCAATGTTGACCACACATAGTGGACTTCTTCCGTCATAGTCAGTGACGTATTCATCCTTTGGTTTGTCAATGTGCACGCTAGCCACACCGTGCAACTACTTGTTGAAGTTCTTTGTACTTGCTAGTTGATAACTAGTATTCCCAACCCATTGTTTCCCCCTCTGACCATTTGTGACTCGTGTGATGAGTTTTCAACGTTGACCACACACCGTTAAATTCGTTGGTCATGGTTATTGACATATGCCTAGTTTGGTTTGTCACTGTACGTGGTTACCAAGCCGTGTCACTACGTAATAAAGGTATATGTGCTTTCTAGTAAATAGTTACTGTTCCCAAACCATTGTCACCCCCCTCTAACTATCACTGAGTCGTGTTGTGAGTTGTCAACGCTGACCACATGAAGTGAAATTCGTTGGTCATGGTCAGTGACATATGCATACTTTGGTTGGTCACTGTGCATGGTAGCCATGCTGTGCCACTACATATTGAAGGTATTTGTTCTCGCTAGTGGATAACTAGTAGTCACAAACCATTATCTCCTACCCTGACCATTTGTCACTCGTGTTATGAGTTGTCAAAGTTTACCACACTTAGTGACATTATTTAGTCGTGGTCAGTGACATATGCCTACTTTGGNTTTGTCACTGTACGTGGTTACCAAGCCGTGTCACTACGTAATAAAGGTATTTATGCTTTCTAGTTAATAGTTAGTGTTCCCAAACCATTGTCACCCCCCTCTGACTATCAGTGAGTCGTGTTGTGAGTTGTCAACGCTGACCACATGAAGTGAAATTCGTTGGTCATGGTCAGTGACATATGCATACTTTGGTTGGTCACTGTGCATGGTAGCCATGCTGTGCCACTACATATTGAAGGTATTTGTTCTCGCTAGTGGATAACCAGTAGTCACAAACCATTATCTTCCACCCTGACCATTTGTGACTCGTGTTATGAGTTGTCAAAGTTTACCACACTTAGTGACATTGTTTAGTCATGGTCAGTGACATATGCCTACTTTGGTTGGTCATCCTGCACGGCTTCCATACCGTGCCACAACGTATCGAAGCCCCTTGTGCTTGCTAGTTGATACCTGGTGTTCCCAACCCATTGTCTCCCCCTTTGACCATTTGTGACTCCTATTATGAATTGTCAACGTTGACCACACACAGCAGATCTCTTTGGTCAAAGGCAGTACATATGCCTACTTTGGCCGGTCATTGTGCATGGTAGCCACACCGTGCTTATACCGATTGAAGGTCACTGTACTTGCTAGTTGAGAACTGATATTCCCAGACCATTGTTTCCCCCTCTGGCCGTTTGTGACACGTGTTATGGTTGGTGAACAATGACCACCCATATTGAAATTATCTGGTTATGGTCAGTGACACATGCCTAGTTTGGTTGTTTGGTGTGCATAGTAGCCACACCGTGCCACTAGGTATCGAAGTTCTTTGTCCTTTCTAGTCGATACACAGGGTTCGCAAACCATTGCCCCCCCCCCTCTGACCATTTGTGACTCGTGTTATGAGTTGTCAATGTTGACCACACATAGTGGACTTCTTCGGTCATAGTCAGTGACGTATGCATCATTTCGTTGGTCACTGTGTACGCAAGCCATACCGTGCCACTGCTCGTTGAAGGTCTTTGTACTTGCTAGTTGATAACTAGTGTTCCCAACCCATTGTTTCCCCATCTGACCATTTGTGACTCGTGTTATGCGTTTTCAACGTTGACCACACACTGTGAAATTCTTTTGGTCATGGTTAGTGACATATGCCTACTTTGGTTTGTCAATGTACATGGTTACCTCGCCGCGTCACTACGTATGAAAGGTCTCTGTGGTTTCTAGTTGATAGCTAGTGTTGCCAAACCATTGTTACCCCCTCTGAATAACTGTGACTCGTGTTGTGAGTTGTCAATATTGACCACATGAAGTGAAATTCTTTGGTCATGGTCAGAGACATATGCATACTTTGGTTAGTCACTGTGCATTGTAGCCACACTGTGCCACTGCATATTGAAGGCATCTGTACTTGCTAGCCGATAACTGGTATTTAGAAACCATTATCTTCCACTATGACCATTTGTGACTCGTGTTATGAGTTGTCAAAGTTTACCACATATGTTGACATTCTTTGGTCGTGGTCAGTGACATATGGTTGGTCATCGTGCATGGTATCCACACCGTGCCATAACGTATGGAAGGTCGTTGTGCTTGCTAGTTGATACCTGGTGTTCCTAGACAATTGTTTCCCCCTCTGCCTCTTTGTGACTCGTATTAGGAGTTGCCAACGTTGACCATACACAGCGGATTGCTTTGGTCAAAGGCAGTACAAATGCGTTCTTTGGTCGGTCATTGTGCATGGCAGCCACACCGTGCTACTAATGACTGAAGGTCGTTGTACTTGCTACTTGAGAACTGACATTCCCAGACCATTGTTTACCCCTCTGACCGTTTGTGACTCGTGTTATGGTTGGTGAACGTTGACCACCCATATTGAAATTATGTGGTCATGGTCAGTGACATATGCCTAGTTTTGTTGTTTGGTGTGCATAGTAGCCACACCGTGCCACTACGTATTGAAGTTATTTGTCCTTTCTAGTCCATGCATAGGGTTCCCAAACCATTGTCTCTCCCTCTGACCATTCGTAGCTCGTGTTATGAGTTGTCAATGTTGACCACACATAGTGGACTTCTTCCGTCATATTCAGTGACGTATTCATCCTTTGGTTGGTCACAGTACGCGCTAGCCACACCGTGCCACTACTTGTTGAAGTTCTTCATACTTGCTACTTGATAACTAGTGTTCCCAATCCATTGTTTCCCCCTCTGACCATTTGTGACTCGTGTGATGAGTTTTCAACGTTGACAACGCACCGTGAATTCGTTGGTCATGGTTAGTGACATACGCCTAGTTTGGTTTGTCACTGTACGTGGTTACCACGCCGTGTCACTACGTAATAAAGGTATTTGTGCTTTCTAGTTAATAGTTAGTGTTCCCAAACCATTATCACCCCCTCTGACTATCAGTGACTCATGTTGTGAGCTGTCAACGCTGACCACATGAAGTAAATTTCGTTGGTCATGGTCAGAGACATATGCATACTTTTGTTGGTCAATGTGCATGGTAGCTATGCTGTGCCACTATATATTGAAGGTATTTGTACTTGCTACTGGATAACTAGTATTCACAAACCATTCTCTTCCACCCTGACCATTTGTGACTCGTGTTATGAGTTGTCAAAGTTTACCACACTTAGTGACATTATTTGGTCATGGTCATTGGCATATGCCTATTTTGGTTGGTCATCGTGCATGGTATCCATACCGTGCCACAACGTATCGAAGCCCCTTGTGCTTGCTAGTTGATACCTGGTGTTCCCAAACCATTGTAACCCCTCTGACCATTTGTGAATTCTATTATGAGTTGTCAACGTTGACCACACACAGTGGATTTCTTTTGCCAAAGGCAGTACATTTGCATACTTTGGTCCTTCATTGTGCATGGTAGCCACACCGTGCTTATACCGATTGAATGTCACTCTACTTGCTAGTTGAGAACTGATATTCCAAGACAATTGTTTCCCCCTCTGACCGTTGGTGACACGTGTTATGGTTGGTGAACGTTGACCACCCATATTGAAATTCTCTGGTAATGGTTAGTGACATATGCCCAGTTTGGTTGTTTGGTGTGCATAGTAGCCACACCCTGCCACTACGTATTGAAGTTCTTTGTCCTTTCTAGTCAATACATAGGGTCCCCAAATCATTGTCTCTACCTCTGACCATTTGTGACTCGTTTTATGAGTTGTCAATGTTGACCACACATAGTGGACTTCTTTGGTCATAGTCAGTGACATATGCATCCTTTGGTTGGTCACTGTACACGCTAGCCATACCTTGCCACTACTTGTTGAAGGTCTTTGTACTTGCTAGTTGATAACTAGTGTTCCCAACCCATTGTTTCCCCCTCAGAACATTTGTGACTCGTGTTATGCATTTTCAACTTTGACCACACACTATGAAATTCTGTTGGTCATGGTTAGTGAAATGTGCCTACATTGGTTTGTCATTGTACATGGTCACCACATCGTGTCACTACGTATTGAAGGTCTCTGTGCTTTCTAGTTGATAGCTAGTGTTTCCGACCCATTGTTACCCCCTCTCAATATCGAAGTGAAATTCGTTGGGTATGGTCAGTGACATATGCATACTTTGGTTGGTTACTGTGCATGGTAGCCACGCTGTGCCACTACATATTGAAGGTATTTGTACTTGCTACTCAATAACTATTGTTCAAAAACCATTGTCTTCCACTCTGACCATTTGCGACTCGTGTTATGAGTTGTCAAGGTTTACCACACTTAGTGAAATCAGTTGGTGATGGTCAGTGACATATGCCTTATTTGGTTGGTCATCGTGCATGGTATCCATACCGTGCCACAACGTATCGAAACCCTTTGTGCTTGCTAACTGATACTTAGTGTTCCCAAACTATTGTTTCCACCTCTGACCATTTGTGACTCGTATTATGAGTTGTCAACATTGACTACACAGCGGATTTCTCTGGTCAAAGGCAGTACATATGCCTACTTTTGTCGGTCATTGTACATGGTAGCCATACCGTGCTACTACTGACTGAAGGTTGTTGTACTTGCTAGTTTATAACTAATGTTCCCATATAATGTTTTTCTCTCCTGACCGTTTATGACTCGTGTTATCGTTGGCCAACGTTGGCCACCCATATTGAAATTCTCTGGTCATGATCAGTGACATATGCCTATTTTGGTTGTTTGGTGTGCATATTAGCCATACCATGCCACTACGTATTGAAGTTATTTTCCCATTCTAGTCGATACACAGGGCTCCCAAACCATTTTCTCTCCCTCTGACCACTTGTGACTCGTTTTATGAGTTGTCAATGTTGACCATACATAGTGGACTTCTTCGGTCATAGTCAGTGACGTGTGCATCCTTTGGGTGGTCACTGTGCACGCTAGCCACACCATGCCACTACTTGTTGAAAATCTTTCTACTTGATAGTTGATAACTAGTGTTCCCAACCCATGGTCTCCTCCACTGACCATTTGTTACTCGTGTTATGAGTTTTCAACCTTTACCACACACTGTGAAATCCGTTTGGTCATGGTTTGTGACATATGCCTACTTTGGTTTGTCACTGTACATGGTTACCACGCTGTGTCATTACGTATCGAAGGTCTCTGTGCTTTCTTGTTGACAGCTAGTTTTCCAGAACCATTGTTAGCCCCCTTTTAATATCTGTGACTCGTGTTGTGAGTTGTCAATATTGACCACATGAAGTGAAATTCTTTGGTCATGGTCTGTGACATATGCATGCTTTGGTTGGTCACTGTGCATTGTAGCCACACTGTTCCACTGCATATATAGGGTATTTGTAGTTGCTAGTCGATAACTAGTATTGAGAAATCATTATCTTCCACTCTGACCATTTGTGACTCGTGTTATGAGTTGTCCAAGTTTACCACACATTGTGACATTCTTTGGTCATGGTCAGTGACATATGGTTGGTCATCGTGCATGGTATCCACACCATGCCACAACGTTCTGAAGGTCATTGTGCTTGCTAGTTGATACCTTGTGTTCCCAAACAATTTTGTCCCCCTCTGACTATTTGTGACTCGTAGTATGAGCTGTCAACGTTGACCATACACAGCGGATTTCTTTGGTCAAAGGCAGTACATATGCCTACTTTGGCCGGTCATTGTGCATGGTAGCCACAACGTGCTACTACTGACTGAAGGTCGTTGTACTTGCTTGTTGAGAACTGATATTCCTGGACCATTGTTTCCCCCTCTTACCGTTTGTGTCTCGTGTTATGGTTGGTGAACGTTGACCACCCATATTGAAATTATTTGGTCATGGTAAGTGACATATTCCTAGTTTGGTTGTTTGGTGTGCACAGTAGCCACACCGTGCCACTACGTATTGAAGTTATTTGTCCTTTCTAGTCCATGCATAGGGTTCCCAAACCAATGTCTTTCCCTCCGACCATTCGTGACTCGTGTTATGAGTTATCAATGTTGATTACACATAGTGGACTTCTTCCTTCATAGTCAGTGACGTATTCATCATTTGGTTGGTCACCATGCACGCTAGCCACACCGTGCCACTACTTGTTGAAGTTCTTCATACTTGCTAGTTGATAAGTAGTGTTCCCAACCCATTGTTTCCCCCTCTCACCATTTGTGACTCGTGTGCTGAGTTCTCAACGTTGACCACACACCGTGAAATTCGTTGGTCATGGTTAGTGACATATGCCTAGTTTGGTTTGTCACTATACGTGGTTACCACTCTGTGTCACTATGTATTGAAGGACTCTGTGCTTTCTAATAGATAGATAGTGTTCCCAAACCATTGTTACCCCCCTCTGACTATCAGTGACTCGTGTTGTGTGTTGTCAACGCTGACGGCATGAAGTGACATTCGCTGGTCATTGTCAGTGACATATGCATACTTTGGTTGGTCACTGTGCATTGTAGCCACACTGTGCCACTGCATATTGAAGGTATTTGTGCTTGCTAGTCGATAACTAGTATTTAGAAACCATTATCTTCCACTCTGACCATTTGTGACTCGTGTTATGAGTTGTCAAAGTTTACCACACATGGTGACACTCTTTGGTCATGGTCAGTGACATATGGTTGGTAATCGTGCATGGTATCCACACCGTGCCACAATGTACTGAAGGTCATTATGCTTGCTATTTGATACCTGGTGTTCCCAAACAAATGTTTCCCCCTCTGACTATTTGTGACTCGGATTATGAGCTGCCAACGTTGACCATACACAGCGGATTTCTTTGGTCAACGGCAGTACATATGCATACTTTGGTCGGTCATTGTGCATGGCAGCCACACCGTGCTACTACTGACTGAAAGTCGCTGTACTTGCTAGTTGAGAACTGATATTCCTGGACCATTGATTCCCCCTCTGACCATTTGGGAATCGTGTTATGGTTGGTGAACGTTGACCACCCATATTGAAAATTCTTGGTCATGGTCAGTGACATATGCCTAGTTTGGTTGTTTGGTGTGCATAGTAGCCACACAGTGGCACTACGTATTGAAGTTATTTGTCCTTTATAGTCCTTTCATAGGGTTCCCAACCCATTGTCTCTCCCTCTGACCATTCAAGACTCGTGTTATGAGTTGTCAATGATGACCACACATAGTGGACTTATTTCGTCATAGTCAGTGACGTATTCATCCTTTGGTTGGTCACTGTGCACGCTAGCCACACCGTGCCACTACTTGTTGAAGTTCTTCATACTTGCTAGCTGATAACTAGTGTTCCAAACCTATTGTTTCCCCCTCAGACCATTTGTAACTCGTGTGATGAGATTTCAACGTTTACCACACACGGTGAAATTCGCTGGTCATGGTTAGTGACATATGCCAAGTTTGGTTTGTCACTGTATGTGGTTACCACACCGTGTCACTACGTATGGAAGGTCTTTGTGCTTTCTAGCTGATAGCTAGTTTTCCCAAACCATTGTTACCCCCCTCAGACTATCAGTGACTCGTGTTGTGAGTTGTCAACGCTGACCACATCAAGTGAAATTGGTTGGTCATGGTCAGTGACATATGCATACTTTGGTTGGTCACTGCGCATGGTAGCCATGCTGTAACTGTAAATATGAAAGGTATTTGTACTTGCTAGTGGAAACTAGTATTAAAAAACCATTATCTTCCACCCTGACCATTTATGACCAGTGTTATTAGTTGTCAAAGTGTACCACACTTAGAGACATTATTTGGTCATCATCAGTGACATATGCATACTTTGGTTGTTCACTGTGCATTGTAGCCACACTGTGCCACTAGATATTCAAGGTATTTGTACTTGTTAGTCAATAACTAGTATTCACAAACGATTATCTTCCACCCTGACCATTTGTGACTCGTGTTATGAGTTGTCAAAGTTGACCACACGTAGTGACATTATTTGGTCATGGTCATTGACATATGCCTACTTTGGTTGGTCATCGTGCCTGGTATTCACACCGTGCCACACCACATTGAAACTCCTCGTGCTTGATATTTGATAATTGGTGTTCCCAAACCATTGTTTCCCCCTCTGACCATTTGTGACTCGTGTTATGAGTTGTCAACGTTGACCACACACAACGGATGTCTTTGGTCAAAGGCAGTATATATGCCTACTTTGGTCAGTCACTGTTCATGGTAGCCACACCGTGCTACTACTGACGGAAGGTCGTTGTACTTGCTAGTTGAGAAGTGATATTCCCATAGCATTGTTTCCTCCCCTGACCGTTTGTGACTCGTGTTATGGTTCCTCAACGTTGACCACCAATATTGAAATTCTGTGGTCATGGTCAGTGACATATGCCTAGTTTGGTTGTTTGGTGTGCATATTAGCCACACCGTGCCACAAAGTATTGAAGTTATTTTTCCTTTCTAGTTGATACATAGGATTCCTAAACCATTGTCTCTCCCTCTGACCATTTCTGACTCGTGTTATGTGTTGTCAATGTTGACCACACATAGTGGACTTCTTCGGTCATAGTCAGTGACGTATGCATCCTTTGGTTTGTCACTTTGCACGCTAGCCACATCGTGCCACTACTTGTTGAAAATCTTTTGACATGCTAGTTGATAACTAGTGTTCCCAACCCATGGTTTCCCCCACTGACCATTTGTGACTCGTGTTATGTGTTTTCAACGTTGACCACACACTGTGAAATCAGTTTGGTCATGGTCAGTGACATATGCCTACTTTGGTTTGTCCCTGTACATGGTTACCACGCCGTGTCACTATGTATCGAAGGTCTTTGTGCTTTCTAGCTGATGGATAGTGTTCCCAAACCGTTGATAGCCCCTCTGAATATCTGTGACTCACGTTGTGAAATGTTAATATTGACCACATGAAGTGAATTTCTTTGGTCATGGTCAGTGACATATGCATACTTTTGTTGGTCATTGTGCATTTTAGCCACACTGTGCCACTATATATTGAAGGTATTTGTACTTTCTAGTCGATAACTAGTATTTAGAAACCATTATCTTCCACTCTGACCATTTGTGACTCGTGTTATGAGTTGTCAAAGTTTACCACACTTAGTGACATTATTTGGTCATGGTCATTGACACGTGCCTACTTTTGTCAGTCATTGTGCATGGCAGCCACACCGTGCTACTACTGATTGAAGGTCTTTGTTATTGCTAGTTGATAACTGATATTCCCGGACCATTGTTTCCCCGTCTGACCGTTTGTGAATCGTGTTATGGTTGGTGAACGCTGACCACCCATATTGAAACTATTTGGTCATGGTCAGTGACATATGCCTAGTATGGTTGTTTGGTGTGCGTAGTAGCCACACGGTGCCACTACGTATTGAAGTTAATTGTCCTTTGTAGTCAATGCATATGGTTCTCAAACCATTGTCTCTCCCTCTGATCATTCGTGACTCGTGTTATGAGTTTTCAATGTTCATCACACATAGTGGACTTCTTCCGTCATAGTCAGTGACGTATTCATCCTTTGGTTGGTTACTGTGCACGCTAGCCACACCGTGTCACTATTTGTTGACGTTCTTCATACTTGCTAGTTGATAACTAGTGTTCCCAACCCCTTGTTTCCCCCGCTGACCATTTGTGACTCGTGTGATGAGTTTTCAACGTTGACCAAACACCGTGAAATTGTTTGGTCATGGTAAGTGACATGTGCCTAGTTTGGTTTGTCACTGTGCGTGGTTACCATGCCGTGTCACAACGTATTGAATGTCTTTGTACTTTGTAGATGATAGCTAGTGTCCCCAAACCATTGTTACCCCCCTCTGACTACCAGTGACTTGTGTTGTGAGTTGTCAATGCTGACCACATGAAGTGAAATTCGTTGGTCATGGTCAGTGACATATGCATACTTTGGTTGGTCACTGTGCATTGTAGCCACACCGTGCCACTACATATTGAAGGTATTTGTACTTGCTAGTCGATAGCTAGTATTCACAAACGATCATCTTCCACCCTGACCATTTGTGATTCGTGTTATGAGTTGTCAAAGTTTACCACACTTAGTGACATTGTTTGGTCATGGTCATTGACATATGACTTCTTTGGTTGGTCATCGTGCATGGCATCCACACCGTGCTACAAAGTATTGAAGCTCCGTGTGCTTGCTATTTGATACTTGATGTTCCAAAACCATTGTTTCCCCCTCTGACCATTTGTGACTTGTATTATGAGTTGTCAACGTTCACCACACACAGCTGATTTATTTGGTCAAAGGCAGTACATATCACTACTTTGGTCGGTCATTGACCATGGTAGCCACATCCTGCTACTACTGACTGAAGGTCGTTGTACTTGCTAATTGAGAACTGATATTCCCGTAGCATTGTTTCCTCCCCTGACTGTTTGTGACTCCTGTTATGGTTGGTCAATATTGACCACCCATATTAAAATTCTCTGGCCATGGCCAGTGACATATGCCTAGTTTGGATGTTTGGTGTGCATATTAGCCACACCGTGCCACTACGTGTGCATATTACCCCCCTCTGACTACCAGTGACTTGTGTTGTGAGTTGTCAATGCTGACCACATGAAGTGAAATTCGTTGGTCATGGTCAGTGACATATGCATACTTTGGTTGGTCACTGCGCATGGTAGCCACGCTCTGCCACTACATATTAAAGGTATTTGTACTTGCTAGTGGATAACTAGTATTCACAAACCATTATCATCCACCCTGACCATTTGTGACTCGTGTTATGAGTTGTCAAAGTTTACCACACGTAGTGACATTATTTGGTCATGGTCATTGACATATGCCTACTTTGGTTGGTCATCGTGCCTGGTATTCACACCGTGCCACACCATATTGAAACACCTTGTGCTTGATATTCGATAGTTGGTGTTCCCAAACCATTGTTTCCCCCTCTGACCATTTGTGACCTGTATTATGAGCTGTCAACGTTGACCACGCACAGCTGATTTCTTTGGTCAAAGGCAGTACATATGCCTACTTTGGTCAGTCATTGTTCATGGTAGCCAAACCGTGCTACTACTGACGGAAGGTCGTTGTACTTGCTAGTTGAGAAGTGATATTCCCATATCATTGTTTCCTCCCCTGACCGTTTGTGACTCGTGTTATGGTTGGTCAACGTTGACCACCCATATTGAAATTCTCTGGTCATGGTTAGTGACATATGCATAGTTTGGTTGTTTGGTGTGCATATTAGCCATACCGTGCCACTACGTATTGAAGTTCTTTGTCCTTTCTAGTCAATACATAGGGTTCCCAAACCATTGTCTCTCCCTCTGACCATTTGTGACTTGTGTTATGAGTTGTCAATTATGACCACACATAGTGGACTTCTTCGGTCATAGTCAGTGACGTATGCATCCTTTGGTTGGTCATTGTGCAAGCTAGCCACACCGTGCCACTACTCGTTGGAAATCTTTCTACTTGCTAGTTGATAACTAGTGTTCCCAACCAATGGTTTCCCCCACAGACCATTTGTGACTCTTGTTATGGGTTTTCAACGTTGACCACACACTGTGAAATCCATTTGGTCATGGTTAGTGACATATGCCTACTTTGGTTTGTCACTGAACATAGTTACCACGCCGTGTCATTACGTATCGAAGGTATTTGTGCTTTCTTGTTGACAGCTAGTGTTCTCAAACCATTTTTAGTCCCCTCTGACAATCCGTGACTCGTGTTGTGAGTTGTAACAGTTGACCACATGAAGTGAAATTCTTTGTTCATGGTCAATGACATATGCATATTTTGGTTGGTCAGTGTGCATTGTACCCGCACTGTGCCACTACATATTAAAGGTATTTGTACTTGCTAGTCGATAACTAGTCTTCAAAAACGATAATCTTCCACCCTGACCAGTTGTGACTCGTGTTAAGAGTTGTCAAAGTTTACCACACGTAGTGACATTATTTTGTCATGGTCATTGACATATGCCTACTTTGGTTGGTCAACCTGCATGGTATCCACACCGTGCCACAACATATTGAAGCTCCTTCTGCTTGATATTTGATGCTTGGTGTTCCAAAACCATTATTTCCCCCTCTGACCATTTCTGACTCGTATGATGAATTGTCAACGTTGACCACACACAGCGGATTTCTTTGGTCAAAGGCAGTACATTTGCCTACTTTGGTCGGTCATTGTGCATGGTAGCCACGCCGTGCTACTACTGACTGGAGGTCGTTGTACTTGCTAGTTGAGAACTGATATTCCCATAGCATTGTTTCCTCCGCTGATGGTTTGTGACTCGTGTTATGGTTGGTTGACGTTGACCACCCATATTGAAATTCTCTGTTCATGGTATGTGACATATGCCTAGTTTGGTTGTTTGGTGTGCATATTAGCCACACCGTGCCACTACGTATTGAACTTCTCCGTCCTTTATAGTCGATACATAGGGTTCCCAAACCATTGTCTCTCCCTCTGACCATTTGTGACTCGTGTTATGAGCTGTCAATGTTGACCACACATAGTGGACATCTTCGGTCATAGTCAGTGACATATGCATCCTTTGGTTTGTCACTGCACACTAGCCACACCGTGCCACTACTTGTTGAAAATATTTCTACTTGCTAGTTGATAACTAGTATTCCCAACCGATGGTTTCCCCCACTGACCATTTGTGACTCACGTTATGAGTTTTCAACGTTGACCATGCACTGTGAAATCCGTTTGGTCATGGTTAGTGACATATGCCTACTTTGGTTTGTCCATGTACATGGTTACCACGTCGTGTCACTACGTATCGAAGGTCTTTGTGGTTCCTAGTTGATAGCTAGTGTTCCCAAACTGTTGTTAGCCCATCTGAATATCTGAGACTCGTGTTGTGAGTTGTCAACATTGACCACATGAAGATAAACTCTTTGGTCATGGTCAGTGACATATGCATACTTTGGTTGGTCATTTTGTAGTGTAGCCACACTGTGCAACTACATATTGAAGGTATTTATACTTGCTATTTGATAACTAGTATTTAGAAACCATTATCTTTTACCCTTAACATTTGTGACTCCTGTTGTGAGTTATAAAACTTTTCCACACTTAGTGACATTATCTGGTCATGGTCATTGACATGTGCCTACTTTGGTCGGTCATTGTGCATGGCAGCCACACCGTGCTACTACTGACTGAAGGTCGTTGTACTTTCTAGTTGAAAACTGATATTCCCGGACCATTGTTTCCCCCTCTGACCGTTTGCGACTCGTGTTATGGTTGGTGAACGTTGACCACCCATATTGAAACTATTTGGTCATGGTCAGTGACATATGCCTAGTTTGACTGTTTGTTGTGCATAGTAGCCACACCGTGCCACTACGTATTGAAGTTATTTGTCCTTTCTAGTCCATGCATAGGGTGCCCAGACCATTGTCTCTCCCTCTGACCATGGGTGACTTGTGTTATGAGTTGTTAACGTTGACCACACATAGTGGAATTCTTCCGTCATAGTAAGTGACGTATTCATCCTTTGGTTGGTCACTGTGCACGCTAGCCACACCGTGCCACTACTTGTTGAAATTCTTCATACTTGCTTGTTGATAGGTAGTGTTCCCAACCCATTGTTCCCCCATCTGACCATTTGTGACTCGTGTGATGAGTTTTCAACGTTGACCACAAACCGTGAAATTTGTTGGTCATGGTTAGTGACATATGCCTAGTTTGGTTTGTCACTGTATGTGGTTATCACGCCGCGTCACTACGCATAGAAGGTCCCTGTGCTTTCTAGTTGATGGCTAGTGTTCCCAAACCATTGTTACCCCCCTCTGACTATCACTTACTCGTATTGTGAGTTGTCAATGCTGACCACATCAAGTGAAATTTGTTGGTCATGGTCAGTGACATATGCATACTTTGGTTGGTCACTGCGCATGGTAGCCACGCTGTGCCACAACATATAAAAGGTATTTGTACTTGCTAGTGGATAACTAGTATTCACAAACCATAGTCTTCCACCCTGACCATTTGTGTATCGTGTTCTTAGTTGTCAAAGTTTACCACACTTAGTGACATTATTTGGTCATGGTCAACGACATATGCATACTTTGGTTGGTCACTGTGCCTTGTAGCCACACTGTGCCACTACATATTGAAGGTATTTGTACTTGGTAATCGATAACTAGTATTCACAAACGATTATCTTCCACCCTGATCATTTGTGAATCGTGTTATGAGTTGTCAAAGTTTACCACACTTAGTGACATTATTTGGTCATGGTCATTGACATATGCCTACTTTGGTTGTTCATCGTGCATGGTATCCACACCGTGCCACAACGTATTGAAGCTCCGTGTGCTTGCTATTTGATACTTGGTGTTCCCAAACCATTCTTTCCCCCTCTGACCATGTGTGACTCGTATAATGAGTTGTCAACGTTGACCACACACAGTGGATTTCTTTGGTCAAAGGCAGTACATATGCCTACTTTGGTCGGTCATTGTGCATGGTAGCCACACCGTGCTACTACTGACTGAAGGTCGTTGTACTTGCTAGTTGAAAACTGATATTCCCATAGCATTGTTTTCTCCCCTGACCATTTGTGACTCGTGTTATGGTTGGTCAACGCTGACCACACATATTGAAATTATGTGGTCATGATCAGTGACATATGCCTAGTTTGGTTGTTTGGTGAGCATAGTAGCCACACCGTGCCAATAAGTATTGAAGTTATTTACCCTTTCTAGTTGATACATAAGGTTCCCAAACCATTGTCTCTCCCTCAGACCATTTGTGACTCGTGTTATGAGTTATCAATGTTGACCACACATAGTGACTATGACCGAAGAAGTCCACTATGTGTGGACTTCTTCGGTCATAGTCAGTGATGTATGCATCCTTTGGTTGGTCACTGTGTACGCTAGCCATACCATGCCACTGCTTGTTGAAGGTCTTTGTACTTGCTAGTTGATAACTAGTGTTCCCAACACATTGTTCCACCCTCAGACCATTGGTGACTCGTGTTATGCGTTTTCAACGTTGACGACACACTGTGAAATTCTTATGGTCATGGTTAGTGACATATGCCTACTTTGGTTTGTCAGTGTACATGGTTACCACGCCGTGTCACTACGTATCGAAGGTCTTTGTGCTTTCTAGCTGATAGCTAGTGTTCCCGAACCATTGTTACCCCCTCTGAATATCTGTGACTCGTGTTGTGAGTTGTCAACATTGACCACATGAAGTGAAATTCTTTGGCCATGGTCAGTGACTTATGCATACTTTGGTTGGTCACTGTGCATCGTAGCCACAATGTGCCACTGCATATTGAAGATATTTGTACTTGCTAGTTGATAACTAGTATTTAGATCCATTATCTTCCACTCTGACGATTTGTGACTCGTGTTATGAGTTGTCAAATTTTACCACACATGGTGACATTCTTTGGTCATGGTCAGTGACATATGGTTGGTCATCGTGCATGGTATCCACACCGTGCCACAACCTACTGAAGGTCATTGTGCTTGCTAGTTGATACCTGGTGTCCCCAAACAATTGTTTCCCTCTCTGACCATCTGTGACTCGTATTATGAGTTGTCGACATTGACCATACACAGCGGATTCTTTGGTCAAAGGCAGTACATGTGCCTACTTTTGTTGGTCATTGTGCATGGTAGCCACACCATGCTACTACTGATTGAAGGTTGTTGTACTTGCTAGTTGAGAACTGATATTCCCGGACCATTGTTTCCCCCTCTGACCATTTGTGACTCGTGTTCTGGTTGGTGAACGTTGACCACCCATATTGAAATTCTTTGGTCATGGTCAGTGACATATGCCTAGTTTGGTTGTTTGGTGTGCATAGTAGCCACACCGTGCAACTCCGTATTGAAGTGTTTTGTCCTTTTCTAGTCCATGCATAGGGTTTCCAAACCTTTGTCTCTCCCTCTGACCATTCGTGACTTGTGTTATGAGTTGTCAATGTTGACCACACATAGTGGACTTCTTCCGTCATAGTCAGTGACGTATCCATCATTTGGTTGGTCACTGTGCACGCTAGCCACACCGTGCCACTGCTTATTGAAGTTCTTCAGATTTGCTAGTTGATAGCTAGTGTTCCCAACGCATTGTTTCCCCCTCTGACCATTTGTGACTTGTGTGATGAGTTTCCAACGTTGACCACCCATATTGAAATTGTTTGGTCATGGTTAGTGACATATGCCTAGTTTGGTTTGTCACTGAACGTGGTTACCACACTGTGTCACTACGTATTGAATGTCGTTGTGCTTTCTAGTCGATAGCTAGTGTTCCCAACAAGGTATTTGTACTTGCTAGTCGATAAATAGTATTCACAAACCATGATCTTCCACCCTGACCATTTGTCACTCGTGTTATGAGTTGTCAAAGTTTACCACAGTTAGTGACATTATTTGGTCATGGTCAGTGACATATGCCTACTTTGGTTGCTCATCGTGCATGCTATCCACACCGTGCCACAAAGCATTGAAGGTCCCTGTGCTTGCTAGATGATACATGGTGTTCCCAAACCATTGTCTCCCCCTCTGGCTATTTGTGACTCCTATTATGAGTTGTCAACGCTGACCACACACAGCGGATTTCTTTGGTCAAAAGTAGTACATATGCATACTTTGGTCGGTCACTGTGCATGGTAGCCAGACCGTGCTTATACTTATTGAAGGTCGCTGTACTTGCTAGTTGACAAACTGATATTCACAAACCATTGTTTCCCCCTCTGGTCGTTTGTGACTCGTGTTATGGTTGGTGAATGTTGACCACACATGTTGAAATTCTTTCATCATGGTCGGTTACATATGCCTAGTTTGGTTGTTTGGTGTGCACAGTAGCCACACCGTGCCACTATGTATTGAAATTCTTTGTCCTTTCTAGTCGATACATAGGGTTTCCAAACCATCGTCTCTCCCTCTGACCATTTGTGACTCGTGTTATGAGTTGTCAATATTGACCATACATTGTGGACTTCTTCGGTCATAGTCAGTGACGTGTGCATCCTTTGGTTGGTCACTGTGCACGCTAGCCACACTGTGCCACTACTTGTTGAAAATCTTTCTACTTGCTTATTGAAAACTAGTGTTCCCAACCCATGGTTTCCCCACTGACCATTTGTGACTCGTGTTATGAGTTTTCAATGTTGACCACACACTGTGAAATCCATTTGGTCATGGTTTGTGACATATGCCTTCTTTGGTTTATCACTGTACATGGTTATCACGCCATGCCATTACGTATCAAAGGTCTTTGTGATTTCTTGTTGATAGCTAGTGTTCGTGAACCGTTGTTAGCCCCCTCTGACTATCTGTGACTCGTGTTGTGAGTTGTCAATATTGACCACATGAAGTGAACTTATTTGGTCATGGTCAGTGACATATGCATACTTTGGTTGGTCACTATGCATTGTAGCCACACTGTGCCACTGTATATTGAAGGTATTTGTAGTTGCTAGTCGATAACTAGTATTAAGACACCATTATCGTCCACTCTCACCATTTGTGACTCGTGTTATTAGTTGTGAAAGTTTGCAACACATGATGACATTCTTTGGTCATGGTTAGTGACATATGGTTGGTCACCGTGCATGGTATCCACACTATGCCACGACGTACCGAAGGTCATTGTGCTTTCTAGTTGATACCTGGTGTTCCCAAAGGTTTGTTTCCCCCTGTGACTATTTGCGACCCGTATTATTAGTTTCCAACGTTGACCATACACAGCGGATTTCTTTGGTCAAAGGCAGTACATATGGTTTGTCCCTGTACATGGTTACCACGCCGTGTCACTACGCATCAAAGGTTTTTGTGCTTTCTAGTTGATAGCTAGTGTTCCCATACCGTTTTTAGCCCCTCTGAATATCTGTGACTCGTGTTGTGAGTTGTCAACATTGAACACATGAAGTGAAATTCTTGGGCCATGGTCAGTGACACATGCATGCTTTGGTTGGTCATTGTGCATTGTAGCCAATTGTGCCACTACATATTGAAGATTTTTGTACTTGCTAGTCGATAACTAGTATTTAGAAACCAATATCTTCCACCCTGACCATTTTTGACTCGTGTTATGAGTTGTCAAAGTTTACCACACTTAGTGACATTAATTGGTCATGATCACTGACATGTGCCTACTTTGGCCGGTCATTGTGCATGGCAGCCACACCGTGCTAATACTGACTGAATGTCGTTGTACTTGCTAGCTGAGAACTGATACTCCCGGACCATTGTTTCCCCCTCTGACCGTTTGTGACTCGTGTTATGGTTGGTGAACGTTGACCACCCATATTGAAATTGTTTGGTCATGGTCAGTGACATATGCCTAGTTTGGCTGTTTGGTGTGCGTAGTAGCCACACCGTGCCACTACGTATTAAAGTTATTTGTCCTTTCTAGTCCATGCATATGGTTCCCAAACTATTGTCTCTCCCTCTGACCATTCGTGCCTCATGTTATGAGTTGTCAATGTTGACCACACATAGTGGACTTCTTCCGTCATAACCCGCCAGCCCCACGAGAAGGCGCCAGTGACCGTGGAACCAGCCACGGCTGCCCAGATCACCTTCGACCTCAGGAGACATCAGCAGCAGCTGCAGCCGCGAAGCGGCTGTGGCGTCACGGTAGCCATCGCCCGCCTTAGCACGCAGGCACTAGGATAGTCTCCATGTCTTGCTTGCTTAGGACTATATAATTCATGTATTAGGCCTCTTATTATTTAACCAGTATCATCGGTTCATGTTCCTTCACTCCGGCCCGGGCTCTGCCCTGCCCCCACATCTCCTTGCAACCAGTCAGGCTCGGACATCTGTCCCGCCCCCACTCTCATGTTCAGATCTCTGACCTTGTTACTTGCGCTGCCATCTCTCCTCATCGTGCATGTCATCTCTGCAACGCTCAGGTTCATGTGACAGCTTCTCGCACACTCCCCGCGTCCAGTCCTCATCGTTGTGCCTTCTCGTGCCCGTGTCTATTGGCACTGCGCCCACTCCAACGTATCCGACCTCCTTGCCTGCACCATGGTAACGTGCCCCACTGATCCATACCCTGGTGCTGCGTCCACACTTCTGCATCACTTTGCTTCTACGATTCTGCCCGCACCTGAGCGCTACAGCCTTTCAGCCCGCGCCTCAGTACTGCGGCACTGCTCTACTTCATCCACGCTTCGCGCCCGTGCCCATTGCACTGCGTCCACTCTTCATCACGTATCCATCATTGCCTCTCACTGCCCGTCCATAGCGGACTGCGCCCACACCACAGATCGCGTCCGCTCGCAGTGCGCATCCATGTTGGACTGCGCCCATATCACTCGTCGCTCATGCTCCTGATGTGACCATCCACATCATCTAATCTTCACTGCCTTATCCTGACACTTTCAACATATTTGTGCCCTACTTGTGCCATATTTACGCCATACTTGCGCCCTAGTTGCGCCCTAGTTGTGCCCTGATCCCAGCCCCGATCCAAGTCCCAATCATAGTCCCGATCCCAGTCCTGATCCTAGTCCCGATCCTAGTAACGATCCCGGTCCCGATCATAGTCCCGATCCAAGTCCCGATCCCAGTCCCGGTTCAGTCCCGATCCCAGTCCCGATCCCAGTCCCAATCCCAGTCCCGATCCCAGTCCCGATCCGAGTCCCCATCCTAGTCCCGATCCCAATCCCAATCCCAGTCCCGATCCCCGCCCCGATCCCAGCCCTGATCCCAGCCCCGATCCCAGCCCTGATCCCAGCCCCGGTCCCAACCTCGATCGTAGTCTCGATCCCAGTCCCGATCCCAGTCCCGATCCCAGGCCCGATCCCAGTCCCGATCCCAGTCCCGATCCAATTCCCAATCCCATTCTCGATCCCAGTCCCGATCCCAGTCGCGATCCCATTCCCGATCCGAGCCTCGATCCATGTCCCGATCCCAGTCCGGATCCCAGTCTCGGTCACAGTCCCAGTCCCAGTTCCTGTCCCGGTCCGAGTCTCAGTCCCAGTCCCAGTCCCAGTCCCAGTCCCAGTCCTAGTTGCTGTCCCAGTCGCAGTCGCAGTCCCAGTCCCAGTCCCAGTCCGAGTCACAGTCCAAGTCCCAGTCCCAGTCCCAGTCCCGATCCCAGACTTTATCCCAGTCCCGTTCCCAGTCCCGATCCTAGTCCTGATCCCAGTCCCGATCCTAGTCTCATTTCCAGTCCCGATCCCAGTCCCGATCCCAGTCCGGTCCCAGTCCCGGTCCAAGTCCATTCCCAGTCCCGTCCCCGTCCCGGTCCCAGTCTTGGTCCCAGTCCCGGTCCCAGTCCCGATCCCTGTCCCGATCATAAACCTGATCCCAGTCCCAATCCAGGTCCCGATCCTTGTCCCGATCCCAGTGCCGATCCCAGTCCCGATGCCAGTCCCGATGCCAGTCCTGATCCCAGGTCCGATCACATTCCCGATCCGAGTCCCGATCCAAGCCCGGATCCCAGTCCCGATTCCAGTCCCGATCCCAGTCCCGATCCTAGTCCCGATCCCAGTGTTGATCCCAGTCCCGATCCCAGGCCTGATCCTAGTCCTGATCCCAGTCCCGATCCCATTCCCGATCCCACTCCCGATCCCATCCCTGATCCCAGCCTTTATCTCAGTCCCGATCCCAGTCCCGGTCCCAGCCCTGATCCCAGTCCCGGTCCTAGTCCCGATCCCACTCCCGATGCCAGTCCTGATCCCTGTGCCGATCCTAGTCCCGATCCCAGTCCCGATCCCAGTCTCGATCCCAGTCCCAATCCCTGTCCCAGTCCCAGTCCCAGTCCTGGTCCCAGTCCCAGTCCCAGTCCTTGTCCTAGTCCCAGTCCCAGTACTGGTCCCAGTCCCAGTCCCAGTCCTGGTCCCAGTCCTAGTCCTGGTCCCAGTCCCAGTCCCAGTCCTAGTCCCAGTCCCAGTCCTGGTCCAAGTCCCGGTCCCAGTCCCGGTCCCAGTCCCGGTCCCAGTCCCGGTCCCGGTCCCAGTCCCGGTCCCAGTCACGGTCCCAGTCCCGGTCCCAATCCCGGTCCCAATCTCCGTCCCAGTCCCGGTCCCAGTCCCGATCCCAGTCCCGATCCCAGTCCTGATCCCAGTCCCGATCCCAGTCCCTATCCCAGTCCCAATCCAAGTTCCGATACGAGTCCCAATCCCAGTCTCGATCCCTGTCCCGATCCCTGTCCTGATCACATTCCCGATCCCCGTCCCGATCCCACGGCTGATCCCAGTCCTGATCCCTGTCCCGATCCCAGTCCTGATCACAATCCCGATCCCAATCCTGATCTCAGTCCCGATTGCAGTCCCGATCCCAGTCCCGATCCCAGTCCTGATCCCAGTCCCGATCCCAGTCCCTATCCCAGTCCCAATCCAAGTTCCGATACGAGTCCCAATCCCAGTCTCGATCCCTGTCCCGATCCCTGTCCTGATCACATTCCCGATCCCCGTCCCGATCCCACGGCTGATCCCAGTCCTGATCCCTGTCCCGATCCCAGTCCTGATCACAATCCCGATCCCAATCCTGATCTCAGTCCCGATTGCAGTCCCGATCCCAGTCCCGATCCCAGTCCTGATCCCAGTCCCGATCCCAGTCCCTATCCCAGTCCCAATCCAAGTTCCGATACGAGTCCCAATCCCAGTCTCGATCCCTGTCCCGATCCCTGTCCTGATCACATTCCCGATCCCCGTCCCGATCCCACGGCTGATCCCAGTCCTGATCCCTGTCCCGATCCCAGTCCTGATCACAATCCCGATCCCAATCCTGATCTCAGTCCCGATTGCAGTCCCGATCCCAGTCCCGATCCCAGGCCCGATCCCAGTACTGATCCCAGTCTCGATCCAAGTGCCGATCCGAGACCTGATCCAAGTCTCGATCCCAGTCTCAGTCCCAGTCTCGATCCCAGTCTCGATCCTAGTCCCGATCCCAGTCCCGATCATTGTCCTGATCCCAGCGCCGATCCCAGCCCCGATCCCAGCCCCGATCCCAGCCCCGATCCCAGCCCCGATCATAGCCCCAATCCCAGTCCCGAACCCAGTCCCGAGTCCTGTCCTGATCCCAGTTCCGATCCCAGTCCCGATCCCAGTCCCGATCCCAGTCTCGATCCCAGTCCTGAACCTATTCCCAATCCCTGTCCCGATCCTAGTCCAGATCCAAGTCCCGATCCCAGTCCCAATCTCAGGCTCGATCTTAACCCCGATCCCAGCCCCAAACCCAGCCCTGATCCCAGCCGCAATCAGAGGGAGAGACAATGGTTTGGGAACCCTATGTATTGACTAGAAAGGACAAAGAACTTCAATACGTAGTGGCACGGTGTAACTACTGTGCACACCAAACAACCAAACTAGGCATATGTCACCCACCATGATGAAATAATTTCAATATGGGTGGTCAACATTCACCAACCATAACACGCGTCACAAACGGTCAGAGGGGGAAAGAATGGTCTGTGAATATCAGTTATCAACTAGCAAGTACAGCGACCTTCAATCAGTATAAGCACGGTGTGGCTACCATGCACAATGACCAACCAAAGTAGGCATATGTACCACATTTGACCAAAGAAATCCGCTGTGTGTGGTCAGCGTTGACAACTCATAATAGGAGTCACAAATGGTCAGAGGGGGAGACAATTGTTTGGGAACACCAGGTATCAAGTAGCAAGCACAAGGACCTTCAATACGTTGTGGCAAGGTGTGGATACCATGCACGATGACCAACCAAAGTAGGCATATGTCACTGACCATGACTAAATAATTTCACTAAGTGTGGTAAACTTTGAAAGTCATAACACGTGTCTCAAATGGTCAGGGTGGGAGATAATGGTCCGTGAATACTAGTTTTCCAGTAGCAAGTACAAATACCTTAAAAATGTTGTGGCACAGCGTGGCTACCATGCACAGTGACCAACCAAAGTATGCATATGTCACTGACCATGACCAACGAATTTCACTTCATGTGGTCAGCGTTGAAAACTCACAACACGAGTCACTGATAGTCAGAGGGGGGTAACAATGGTTTGGGAACACTAGCTATCAAATAGAAAGCACAAAGACCTTCAATACGTAGTGACACGGCGTGGTAACCACGTACAGTGACAAACCAAACTAGGCATATGTCACTAACCATGACCAACAAATTTCACAGTGTGTGGTCAACGTTGAAAACTCATCACACGAGTCACAAATGGTCAGAGGGGGAAACAATGGGTTGGAAACACTAGTTGTCAACTAGCAAGTATGTCGAACTTCACGAAGTAGTAGCACGGTGTGGCTAGCGTGCACAGTGACCAACCAAAGGATGAATACGTCACTGACTATGACGGAAGAAGTCCACTATGTATGGTCAACATTGACAACTCATAACACGAGTCACGAATGGTCAGAGGGAGAGACAATGGTTTAGGAACCCCATGCATGGACTAGAAAGGACAAATAACCTCAATAAATAGTGGCAAGGTGTGTCTACTATGCACACCAAACAACCAAACTAGGCATATGTCACTGACCATGACCAAATAATGTAAATGTGGGTGGTCAACGTTCACCAACCATAACACGAGTCACAAACGGTCAGAGGGGGAAACAATGGTCCGGGAATATCAGTTCTCAACTAGCAAGTACAACGACCTTCAGTCAGTAGTAGCACGATGTGGTTGCCATGCACAATGACCGACCAACGTAGGCATATGTACTGCCTTTGAAAACGAAATCCGCTGTGTATGCTCAACGTTAGCAACTCAGAATACGAGTCACAAATAGTCGGAGAGGGAAACAATTGTTTGGGAACACCAGGTATCAACTAGCAAGCACAATGACCTTCAGTACGTTGTGGCACAGTGTGGATACCATGCACGATGACCAACCATATGTCTCTGACCATGACCAAAGAATGTCACCATGTGTGGTAAACTTTGACAACTCATAACACGAGTCACAAATGGTCAGAGTGGAAGATAATGGTTTCTAAATACTAGTTCCCAACAAGCAATGGCACGGTGTGGCTACAATGCACAGTGACCAACCAAAGTATGCATATGTCACTGACCATGACCAAATAATTTAACTTCATGTGGTCAATGTTGACAACTCACAACACGAGTCACATATAGTCAGAGGGGGCTAACAATGGTTCGGGAACACTAGCTGTCAACAAGAAAGCACAAATACCTTTGATACGTAATGATACGGCGTGGTAACCATGTATAGTGACAACCCAAAGTAGGCACATGTCACAAACCATGACCAAACGGATTTCACAGTGTGTGGTCAACGTTGAGAACTCATAACACGAGTCATAAATGGTCGGTGGGGGAACCCATGGGTTGGGAACACCAGTTTTTAACTAGAAAGTAGAACGATTTTCAACAAGTAGTGGCACGGTGTGGCTGGTGTGCACAGTGACCAACCAAACGATGCACACGTCACTGACCATGACCGAATAAGTCCACTATGTATGGTCAACATTGACAACTCATAACACGAGTCACGAATGGTCAGAGGGAGAGACAATGGTTTGGGAACCCTATGTATCAACGAGACAGGACAAATAACTTCAATATGTAGTGGCACGGTGTGGCTACTATGCACACAAAACAACCAAACTAGGCATATGTCACTGACCATGACCAAAGAATTTCAATATGGGTGGTCAACATTCACCAACCATAACACGAGTCACAAACGGTCAGAGGGGGAAACAATGGTCTGTGAATATCAGTTCTCAACTAGCAAGTACAGCGACCTTCAATCAGTATAAGCACGGTGTGGCTACTATGCACACAAAACAACCACACTAGGCATATGTCACTGACCATGACCAAAGAATTTCAATATGGGTGGTCAACATTCACCAACCATAACACGAGTCACAAACGGTCAGAGGGGGAAACAATGGTCTGTGAATATCAGTTCTCAACTAGCAAGTACAGCGACCTTCAATCAGTATAAGCACGGTGTGGCTACCACGCACAATGACCGGCCAATGTAGGCATGTGTACTACCTTTGACCAATGAAATCCACTGTGTGTGGTCAGTGTTGACAACTCAGAATAGGAGTCACAAAAGGTCAGAGGGGGGACAATGGTTTGGGAACACCAGGTGTCAACTAGCAAGCACAAGGACCTTCTATAAGTTGTGGCACGGTATGGATACCATGCACAGTGACCAACCAAAGTAGGCATATGTCACTGACCATGAAAAAATAATTTCACTAGGTGTGGTAAATTTTGACAACTTGTAACACAAGTCACAAATGGTCAGGGTGGAAGAGAATGGTTTGTGAATACTAGTTATTGACTAGCAAGTGCAAATACCTTCAATATGTAGTGGCACAGCGTGGCTACCATGCACAGTGACCAACCAAAGTATGCACATGTCACTGACCATGACCAACGTATTTTACTTCATGTGGTCAGCATGACAACTCACAATACGAGTCACAATGGTCTGGGAACACTATTTATCAGCTAGAAAGCACAAAGACCTTCAATACATAGTGACACGGCGTGGTAACCACGTACAGTGGCAAACTAGACGAGGCATATGTGACTAACCATGACCAAAGAGTTTCAAGATGGGTGGTCAATGTTGAAAACTTATCACATGAGTCACAAATGGTCAGAGGGGGAAACAATGGATTGGGAACAATAGGTATCAACTAGCAAGTATGAAGAACTTCAACGAGTAGTGGCACGGTGTGGCTAGCATGCACAGTGACCAACCAAAGGATGAATACGTCACTGACTATGACGGAAGAAGTCCACTATGTGTGGTCAACATTGACAACTCATAACACGAGTCACGAATGTTCAGAAAGAGAGAGAGACAATGGTTTGAGACCCCTATGCATGGACTATAAAGGAAAAGTAGCTTCAAAACGTTCTTGCACGGTGTGGCTTCTATGCACACCAAACAACCAAACTAGGCATATGTCACTGACCATGACCAAAGAATTTCAATATGGGTGGTCAACCTTCACCAACCATAATACGAGTAAAAAATGGTCCGGGAATATCAGTTCTCAGCTAGCAAGTACAACGACCTTCATTAAGTAGTAGCATGGTTTGGCTACCATGCACAATGACCGACCAAAGTAGGCATATGTACTGCCTTTGACCAAAGAAATCCGTTGTGTATGGTCAACGTCGACAACTCATACTACGAGTCTCAAAACGTCAGAGGGGGAAATAATTGTTTGGGAACACCAGGTATCAACTAGCAAGCACAATGTCCTTCAGTACGTTGTGGCACGGTGTGGATATCATGCACGATGACCAACCATATGTCACTGACCATGGCCAAATAATCTCACCATGTGTGGTAAAATTTGACAACTCATAACACGAGTCACAAATGGTCGGAGTGGAAGATAATGGTTTCTAAATACTAGTTATCGACTAGCAAGTACAGATACATTGAATATGCAGTGGCACAGTGTGGCTATAATGCACAGTGACCAACCAAAGTATGCATATGTCTTTGACCATGACCAAAGAATTTCACTTAATGTGGTCAATGTTGACAACTCACAACATGAGTCACAGATATTCAGGGGGGGGGGAACAATGGTTTAAGACCACTTGCTTTCAACTAGAAAGCACAAAGAGCTTTGATACGTAGTAACACGGCGTGGTAACCATGTACACTGACAAAAAGAAGTAAGCATATGTCACTACCCATGACCAAAATAATTTCACAGTGTGTGGTCAACGTTGAAAACGCATAACACGAGTCACAAATGGTCAGAGGGGGAAACAATGGGTTGGGAACACTAGTCATCAAGTAGCAAATACAAAGACATTCAACAAGCAGTGGCATAGTATGGCTAGCGTACATAGTGACCAACCAAAGGATGCATACGTCACTGACTATGACCGAAGAAGTCCACTATGTGTGGTCAACATTGACAACTCATAACACGTGTCAACAAATGGTCAGAGTGAGAGACAATGGTTTGGGAACCCTTTGTATCGACTAGAAAGGGCAAAGAACGTCAATACGTAGTGGCACGGTGTGGCTAATATGCGCACCAAACAACCAAACTAGGCATATGTCACCGATCATGACCAGAGAATTTCAATATGGGTGGTCAACGTTGACCAACCATAACACGAGTCACAAACGGCCACGGGATGAAACAATGCAATGGGAATATTAGTTCTCAACTAGCAAGTACAATGACCTTCAGTCAGTAGTAGCACGGTGTGGCTACCATGCTCAATGACTGACCAACTTATGCATATGTACTGCCTTTGATCAAACAAATCCGCTGTGTGTGGTCAACGTTGACAACTCATAATAGGAGTCACAAATGGTTAGAGGGGAAAAAATGGTTTGGGAACACCAAGTATCAAATAGCAAGCACAAGGAGCTTCACTGCGTTGTGGCACGGTGTGGATACCATGCACGATGACCAATCAAAGTAGGCATGTGTCAATGACCACGACCAAATAATGTCACTAAATGTGGTCAACTTTGACAACTCATAACACGAGTCACTAATGGTCAGGGTGGAATATAATGGCTTCTAAATACTAGTTATGGACTAGCAAGTACAAATACCTTCAATATGCTGTGGCATAGTGTGGCTACAATGCACAGTGACCAACGAACGTATGCATGTGTCACTGACCATGACCAACAAATTTCACTTCATGTGGTCAATGTTGATAACTCACAACACGAGTCACAGATATTCACGGGGGCTAACAACGGTTTGGGAACACTAGCTATCAACTAGAAAGCACCAAGACCTTCGATATGTAGTGACACGGCGTGGTAACCATGTACAAAAACAAACCAAAGTAGGCATATGTCACTAGCCATGACCAAACGGATTTCACAGTGTGTGGTCAACTTTGAAAACTCATAACACGAGTCACAAATGGTCAGTGGGGAAAACCATGGATTGGGAACACTAGTTATCAACTAGCAAGTAGAAAGCTTTTCAAAAAGTAGTGGCACGGTGTGGCTAGTGTGCACAGTGACCAACCAAAGGATGCATACGTCACAGACTATGACCGAAGAAGTCCACTATGTGTGGTCAACATTGACAACTCATAAAACGAGTCACAAATGGTTACAGGGAGAGACAATGGTTTGGGAACCCTATGTATCGACTAGGAAGGACAAAGAACTTCGGTACGTAGTGGCACAGTGTGGCAAATACGCACACCAAACAACCAAACCAGGCATATGTCACCGATCATGACAAGAGAATTTCAATATGGGTGGTCAACGTTGACCAACCATAACACGAGTCACAAACAGCCAGGGAGGAAACAATGATATGGGAATATCAGTTCTCAACTAGCAAGTACAACGACCTTCAGTCAGTAGTAGCACGGTGTGGCTACCATGCACAATGACCGGCCAACGTAGGCATATGTACTGCCTTTGATCAAAGGAGTCCGCTGTGTGTAGTCAACATTGACAACTCATAATGCAAGTCACAAATGATTAGAGGGGAAGACAATGGTTTGGGAACACCAAGTATCAAATAGCAAGCACAAGAGCTTCAATACATTGTGGCACGGTGTGGATACCATGCACGGTGACCAACCAAAGTAGGCACATGTCAATGACCATGACCAAATAATGTCACTAAGTGTGGTCAACTTTGACAACTCTTAACACGAGTCACAAATGGTCAGGGTGGAAGATAATGGCTTCTAAATACTAGTTATCAGCTAGCAAGTACAAATTATATCATTACGCAGTGGCACAGAGTGGCTACAATGCACAGTGACCAACCAAAGTATGCATATGTCACTGACCATGACCAAAGAATTTCACGTCATGTGGTCAGCGTTGACCACTCACAACACGAGTCACTGGTAGTCAGAGGGGGGAAACAATGGGTTGGGAACACTAGCTATCAACTAGAAAGCACATAGACCTTCAATACATAGTGACACGGCGTGGTAACCACGTACAATGGCAAACCAAACTAGGCATATGTCACTATCCATGACCAAAGAATTTCAATATGGGTGCTCAATGTTCAAAACTCATCACATGAGTCACAAATGGTCAGAGGGGGAAACAATGGATGGGGAACAATAGGTATCAACTAGCAAGTATGAAGAACTTCAACGAGTAGTGGCACGGTGTGGCTAGCGTGCACAATGACCAACCAAAGGATGAATACGTCACTGACTATGACGGAAGAAGTCCACTATGTGTGGTCAACATTGACAACTCACAACACAAGTCACGAATGGTCAGAGAGAGAGACAATGGTTTGGGAACCCTATGCATGGACTAGAAAGGAAGAATAACTTCAAAACGTTGTGGCACGGTGTGGCTACTATGCACACCAAACAACCAAACTAGGCATATGTCATTGACCATGACCAAAGAATTTCAACATGGTCGGTCAACCTTCACCAACCATAATACGAGTCACAAACGGTCAGAGGGGGAAACAATGGTCCGGGAACATCAGTTATCAACTAGCAAGTACAACGACCTTCAATCAGTAGTAGCACAGCGTGGCTACCGTGCACAATGACCGACCAAAGTAGGCATACGTACTGCCTTTGACCAAAGAAATCCGCTGTGTATGGTCAACGTTGGAAACTCATAATACGAGTCGCAAATAGTCAGATGGGGAAACAATAGTTTGGGAACACGAGGTATCAACTAGCAAGCACAATGACCTTCAGTAAGTTGTGGCATGGTGTGGATACCATGCACAATGACCAACCATATGTCACTGACCATGACCAAAGAATGTCACCATGTGTGGTAAATTTGACAAATCATAACACGAGTCAAAAATGGTCAGAGTGGAAGATGATGGTTTCTAACTACTAGTTATTGACCAGCAAGTACAAATACCTTCAATATGCAGTGGCACAGTGTGGCTACAATGCACAGTGGCCAACCAAAGTATGCACATGTCACAGACCATGACCAACAAATTTCACTTCATGTGGTCAACATTTACAACTCACAACACGAGTCACAGATAGTCAAAGGGGACTGACAATGGTTTGGGAGTACTAGCTGTTAAGAAGAAAGCACAAAGACCTTCAATAAGTTGTGGCACGGCGTGGTAATCATGTGCAGTGACAAACCAAAGTAGGCATATGTCACAAACCATGACCAAACAGATTTCACAGTGTGTGGTCAACGCTGAAAACTCATAACACGGGTCACAAATGGTCAGTGGGGGAATCCATGGGTTGGGAACACTAGCTATCAACTACCAAGTCGAATGATTTTCAGCAAGTAGTGGCCCGGTGTGGCTAGCGTGCACAGTGGCCAACCAGAGGATGCACACGTCGCTGACTATGATCGAAGAAGTCCACTATGTATGGTCAACATTGACAACTCATAACACGTGTCACAAATGGTCACAGGGAGAGACAATGGTTTGGGAACCCTATGTATTGACTAGAAAGGACAAAGAACTTCAATACGTAGTGGCATGGTGTGGCTACTATGCATACCAAACAACCGAACTAGGCATATGTCATTGGCCAAGACCAAAGAATTTCAATATGGGTGGTCAACATTCTTCAAACATAACACGAGTCACAAACGGTCAGAGGGGGAAACAATGGTCTGTGAATATCAGTTCTCAACTAGCAAGTACAGCGACCTTCAATCAGTATAAGCACGGTGTGGCTACCATGCACAATGACCGACCAAAGTAAGCATGTTTACTACCTTTGACTAAAGAAATCCGCTGTGTGTGGTCAGCGTTGACAACTCATAATAAGAGTCACAAATGGTCAGAGGGGGAGACAATGGTTGGGGAACACCAGGTATCCACTAGCAAGCACAAGGACCTTCAATAAGTTGTGGCACGGTGTGGATACCATGCACGATGACCAACCAAAGTAGGCATATGTCACTGACCATGACCAAATAATGTCACTAAGTGTGGTCAACTTTGACAACTCATAACACGAGTCACAAATGGTCAAGGTTGAAGAAAATGGTTTTTTAATACTAGTTATCCACTAGCAAGTACACATACCTTCAAAATTTAGTGGCACAGCGTGGCTACCATGCATAGTGACCAACCAAAGTATGCAGATGTCACTGACCATGGCCAACGAATTTCACTTCACGTGGTCCGCGTTGACAACTCACAACACGAGTCACTAATAGTCAGAGGGGGGTAACAATGGTTTGGGAACACGAGCTATCAGCTAGAAAGCACAAAGACCTTCAATACGTAGTGACACGGCATGGTAACCACGTACAGTGACAAGCCAAACTAGGCATATGTCACTAACCATGACCAAAGAATTTCAATATGGGTTTTCAACGTTGAAAACTCATCACACGAGTCACAAATGGTCAGAAGGGGGAAACAATGTGTTAGGAACACTAGTCATCAACTAGCAAGTATGAAGAAATTGAGCAAGTAGTGGCACGGTGTGGCTAGCGTGCACAGTGACCAACCAAAGGATGAATGCGTCACTGGCTATGACGGAAGAAGTCCACTATGTGTGGTCAATATCGACAACTCATAACACGAGTCACGAATGGTCAGAGGAAGAAACAATGCTTTGGGAACCCTATGCATGGGCTAGAAAGGACAAAAAACTTCAATACGTAGTGGCACGGTGTGGCTATTATGCACACCAAACAACCAAACTAGGCACATGTAACTAACCATGACCGAAAAGTTTCAATAAAGGTGGTCAACGTTCACCAACCATAACACAAGTCACAAACGGTCAGAGGAGGAAACAATGGTCCGGGAATATCAGCTATCAGCTAGCAAGTAGAGCAACCTTCAGTCAGTAGTAGCACGGTGTGGCTGCCATGCACAATAACCGACAAAAGAAGGTATATGCACTGCCTTTGACCAAAGAAATCCGCTGTGTATGGTCAACGTTGGCAACTAATAATACGAGTCACAAACAGTCAGAGAAGGAAACAACGGTTTGGGAACACCGGGTATCAACTAGCAAGCACAATGACCTTCAGTACGTTGTGGCACGGTGTGGATACCATGCACGATGACCAACCATATGTCACTGACCATGACCAATGAATGTCACCATGTGTGGTAAACATTGACAACTCGTAACACGAGTCACAAATGGTGAGAATGGAAGATAATGGGTTCTAAATACTAGTTATCGACTAGCAATTACAAATACCTTCGATATGCAGTGGCACAGTGTGGCTACAATGCACAGAGACCAACCAAAGTATGCATATGTCACTGACCATGACTAAATAATTTCACTTCATGTGGTCAATGTTGACAACTCACACATAGTCAGAGGGGGCTAACGATGGTTCAGGAACACTAGCTGTCGACAAGAAAGCACAAAGCCCTTCGATACGTAATGACACAATGTGGTAACCATGTACAGTGACAAACGAAAGTAGGCATATTTCACAAACCATGACCAAACGGATTTCACAGTGTGTGGTCAACGTTGAAAACTCATAACACGAGTCACAAATGGTCCGTTGGGAAAACCATGGGTTGGGAACACTAGTTATCAGCTACAAGTAGAATTATTTTCAACAAGTAGTGGCACGGTGTGGCTAGCGTGCACAGTGACCAACCAAAGGATGCACACGTGACTGACTATGACCGAAGAAGTCCACTATGTATGGTCAACATTGACAACTCATAACACGAGTCACAAATAGTCAGAGGGAGAGACAATGGTTTGGGAACCCTATGTATTGACTGGAAAGGACAAAGAACTTCAATACGTCGTGGCACGGTGTGGCTACTATGCACACCAAACAACCAAACTAGGCATATGCCACCGACCATGATGAAATAATTTCAATATGGGTGGTCAACGTCCACCAACCATAACACGAGTCACAAAAGGTCAGAGGGGGAAACAATGGTCTGTCAACATCAGTTCTCAACTAGCAAGTACAGCAACCCTTAATCAGTATAAGCACGGTGTGGCTACCATGGACAATGACCGACCAAAGTAGGCATATGTACTACCATTGACCAAAGAAATCCGCTGTGTGTGGTCAGCGTTGACAACTCATAATAGGAGTCACAAATGGTCAGAGCGGGAGACAATGGTTTGTGAACACCAGGTATCAACTAGCAAGCACAAGGACCTTCAATAAGTTGTGGCACGGTGTGAATGCCATGCACGATGACCAACCAAAGTAGGCATATGTCACTGACCATGACCACATAATTTCACTAAGTGTGCTAAACTTTGACAACTCATAACACGAGTCACAAATGGTCAGGGTTGAAGATAATAGCTTGTGAATACTAGTTATCGACTAGCAAGTACAAATACCTTCAATATGCAGTGGCACAGCGTGGCTTCCATGGAAAGTGACCAACCAAAGTATGCATATGTCACTGACCATGTCCAACGAATTTCACTTCACGTGGTCAGCGTTGACCACTCACAACACGAGTCAGTGATAGTCACAGGGGGGTAACAATGGGTTGGGAACACTAGCTATCAACTAGAAAGCACAAAGACCTTCAATACGTAGTGACACGGTGTGGTAACCACGTACAGTGACAAACCAACCTAGGCATATGTCACTAACCATGACCAAAGAATTTCAATCTGGTTGGTCAACGTTCACAACCCATAACATGGGTCACAAATGGTCAGAAGGGAAAAATATGGTTTCAAAACACTTTGTATCTTCTAGCAAGTACAAAGATGTTTTGTATGCATTGGCACAGTGTGGCTACCGTGCACAATGCCCTATCCAAGCAGGCATACATCACTGCTCATGACCAAAGAAGTTTAGTGTATGTGGTCAACGTTCACAACTCATAACACAAGTAAAAAATGGGCAGAGGGAGAAGCAATGGTTTGGGACTACTCGGTATCGACTAGCAAGTACAAGGACCTTCGATAGTTGGTGGCACGGTGTGGCTACCATGCACAATAACCAACCAAAGTATGCCTGTGTTACTGAATATCATAAAAATAGTGTCAATGTGTGTAGTCGACTTTCCTTCTTACGGCTGGTCAATCGGAGCAATGGTTCAGATGGTATTCAAGCTGGAAGTTGCAATATTTAAAATTCTGTCTGCGTCAAATTTTTATGATGAAACTAACTTTGTTATCATTCATACTTTTGAAAACTACCATCTAATCTTACACCCCCTTACTTTATACACTTTACCAATAGGAACCCTTATGTTGTCATCTGGATACCATGTGAACACCATATGAGTTGGCTTAGTGCATATAGAATTAGATTCTGGAGCGGTAGGTCCTTGGTTTGAATCCTCGTACGCGCAATATAGAATATGCTCGCGACCTGGGTTGGGAGCGGCCGTGTTGTTATACCCCAACTCTACCATCGAGCCTAAGCCGTGGGGGGTAGGGGGGTGTCATAATGTGGTCGCAAACATGTCCTCCAGGTCGTCCACGGAACATCCCTCTAGGTGGGTGGGAGGGAGTATTCCAGTGAAGGCACCTACGCGTAACAATTCAACAAAAACTGACCTGGTGTCAAAGGGAGAAACCTTTTGCTATTTATTGACTAGCAAGTACAAAGACTTTCAACAAGTAGTGGAACGGTGTGGCTACCATGCACAATGACCAACCTGATTAGGCATGGACCACTTACCATGACAAACAAAGCTTACTATGTGTGGTCAACGTTGAATACCCATAATATGGGTCACAAATTTTCAGAGGGGGAAACAATGGTTTGGGAATAGTAGATACCAACTAGCAAGTACAACGACCTTCGGTCAGCAGTAGCACGGTGTGGCTACCATGCACAATGACCGACCAAAGTAGGCATATGTACTGCCTTTGACCAAATAAACCGGCTGTGTGTGGTCAACGTTGACAACTCATAATAGGAGTCACAAATGGTCAGAGGGGGAGACACTGGTTGGGAACACCAGGTATCAACTAGCAAGTACACGGGGCTTTGATACGTTGTGGCACGGTATGGATACCATGCACGATGACCAACCAAAGTAGGCACATGTCACTGACCGTGACCAAAGAATGTCACCAAGTGTGGTAAACTTTGAAAACTCATAACACGAGTCACAAATGGTCGGGTGGAAGATAATGGTTTGTGAATACTAGTTATCCACTAGCAAGTACAAATACCTTCAGGTAACAACTCGTAACAACTCATAACAAGAGTCACGAATGGTGAGAATGGATGATAATGGGTTCTAAATACTAGTTATCGACTAGCAATTACAAATACCTTCAATATGTAGTGGCACAGGGTGGCTACCATGCACAGTGACCAACCAAAGCATGCATATGTCACTGACCATGACCAACGAATTTCACTTCATGTGGTCAGCGTTCACAACTCACAACACGAGTCACTGATAGTCAGAGGGGGGTGACAATGGCCTGGGAACACCAACTATTAACTATAAAGCACAAAAACTGTTATTACGCAGTGACACAGCGTGGTAACCATATAAAGTGACAAACCAAATTAGGCATATGTCACTAACCATGATCAACGAATTTCACGGTGTGTGGTCAATGTTGAAAACTCATCACACGAGTCACAAATGGTCAGAGGGGGAAACAATGGGTTGGGAACACAAGTTATCAACTAGCAAGTATGAAGAACTTCAACAAGTAGTGGCACGGTGTGGCTAGCGCGCACAGTGACCAACCAAAGGATGAATACGTCACTGAGTATGACGGAAGAAGTCCACTGTGTGTGGTCAACATTTACAACTCATAACACGAGTCACGAATCGTCAGAGGGAGATACAATGGTTTGGTAACCCTGTGCATGGACTTGAAAGGACAAGTAACTTCAATACGTTGTGGCATGGTGTGGCTACTATGCACAACAAACAACCAAACTAGGCATATGTCACTGACCATGACCAAAGAATTTCAATATGGGTGGTCAACGTTCACCAACCATAACACAGGTCGCAAATGGTCAGAGGGGGAAACAATGGTCCGGGAATATCAGTTATCAACTAGCAAGTACAACGACCTTAAATCAGTAGTAGCACGTTGTGGCTGCCATGCACAATGACCGACCAAAGTAGGCACATGTCAATGACCATGACCAAATAATGTAACTAAGTGTGGTAAACTTTGACAACTCATAACACGAGTCACAAATGGTCAGGGTGGAAGATAATGGATTCTAAATACTAGTTATCGACTAGCAAGTACAAATACCTTCAATATGTAGTGGCATGGTGTGGCTACAATGCAAAATGACCAACCAAAGTATGCAAATGTCACTGACCATGACCGAATAATTTCACTTCATGTGGTCAATGTTGACAACTATCAACACGAGTCACATTTATTCAGAGGGGCTAACAACGGTTTGGGACGACTTGCTATCAACTAGAAAGCACAAAGACCTTCGATACGCACTGACTCGGCGTGGTAACCATGTACAGGGACAAACCAAAGTAGGCATGTGTCACTAACCATGACCAAACGGATTTCACAGCATGTGGTCAACGTTGAAAACTCATAACACGAGTCACAAATGGTCAGTGGGGGAAACCATGGGTTGGGAACACTAGTTATCAACTAGCAAGTAGACAGATTTTCAACAAGTAGTGGCGCGGTGTGGCTAGCGTGCACGGTGACAACCCAAACGATGCATACGTCACAGACTATGACCGAAGAAGTCCACTATGTGTGGTCAGCATTGACAAATCATAACACGAGTCACAAATGGTCAGAGGGAGAGACAATGGTCTGGGGACACTATGTATCGACTAGAAAGGACAAATAAATTCAATACGTAGAGGCACGGTGTGGCTAATATGCACACCAAAAAACCAAACTAGGCATATGTCACTGACCATGACCAGAGAATTTCAATATGGGTGGTCAGCGTTGACCAACCATAACACGAGTCACAAACGGCCAAGGGAGGAAACAATGGTATGGGAATGTCAGTTCTCAACTAGCAAGTACAACGACCTTCAGTGAGTAGTAGCACGGTGTGGCTACCATGCACAATGTCTGACCAAAGTAGGCATATGTACTGCCTTTGTCCAAACAAATCCGCTGTGTGTGGTCAACGTTGACAACTCATAATACGAGTCACAAATGGTCAGAGGGGGAAACAATGGTTTGGCAACACCAAGTATCAAATAGCAGCACAAGGAGCTTCAATCCTTTGTTGCACGGTGTGGGTATCAGGCACGATGACAAACCAAAGTATGCATATGTCACTGACCATTACCACATAATGTCACTAAGTGTGGTAAACTTTGACAACTCATAACACGAGTCACAAATGGTCAGCATGGAATATAATGGTTTTTGAATAGTAGTTATCCACTAGCAAGTACAAATACCTTTAATATGTAGTGGCACTGTGTGGCTACCATGCGCAGTGACCAACCAAAGTATGCATATGTCACTGACCATGACCAACGAATTTCACTTCATGTGGTCAGTGTTGACAACTCACAACACGAGTCAATGATAGTCAGAGGGGGGTAAGAATGGTTTGGGGACACTAGCTATCAGTTAGAAAGCACAAAGACCTTTGATATATAGTGACACGGCGTGCGAACCACGTACATTGACAAACCAAACTTGGCATATGTCACTAACCATGACCAACGAATTTCACGGTGCGTGGTCAACGTTGAAAACTCATCACACGAGACACAAATGGTCAGATGGGGAAACAATGGGTTGGGAACACTAGTTATCAACTAGCAAGTATGAAGAACTTCAACAAGTAGTGGCACGGTGTGGCTAGCGTGCGCAGTGACCAACCAAAGGATGAATACGTCACTGATGTGTGTGTTGTCGTTTTGTAGATCCCGGGACGCGTCCTTGATCGGTGCTGGCCATTGGTCTTTCTTCCGTTCGTTGGGGTTGCGGGATAGTTGTTGAGTTGCCGCCGATGGGGAGTCCCGAGCCTCAGGGTTGGGTACGGCGGGAGATGCTTTCCGCTTATTCTGTTGGCAGCAGATTGCTTGGCCGCGGTCCTGAGCCGGATGGTTGAGAGAGTTGCCGATGAGGCCTCAAGCAGGGGTAGATCGGAAAAGGGGCAATCCATCAACATGTTGTGGGAAGTGGGTATAATTCTGACAGCCCCCCTCACAACCACAAGATGTATCCTGGTGACAGGGGGGAGAGTATGGGGGGTGAAGTTGTGTTGCCACACGAGAAGGGGAGAGAAGGAATGGAGAGTGAGGGTGTCATTCATCAGTGATGTTGGATCATAGTGGTGGTGAGGAAGTAGAACAGATGAGGTGGTGATCGTGCTTAGCTTGGTGATGAGTGATGCCTTGAGGTGCGGAGAGGGAGTGATGTTCCGTAGGTGAGGAGGGAGGAGAAACATATCCAGCGAGTGCCATGTGAGGCTGGTCCGGTTCTTGGAAGCAGATGAGAGAGGGGATGATGTTAGGTGAGTGCAGCTGGATGGTGGCAAAGAGAGGGCTTGTGAGGAGCAGCGGTGCAGGAAGGTTGGAATGGAGAAGCCTGAGGCGAACACACAGTGTGACAGAGGTCGAGGTGCAGGACTAGTCTTTGTTGAGGGAGAGAAAGCTGAACAGGTGGTGGAGGCCAATGGGGTGGCAGTTTCAGTGTGATGTAATGGAGTTGGTGGTGATGATTATGTGGAGCATGCGCCTGAGTTAGTTGATGTTGTTGGTGTTGCTGGAGTGATTTTTATTGATGTTGTTGTCGTCATGAGAGGTGATTGTCTTGTGCTAGAAGTGGTTGAGGCTGTTGACGCTTGGTTTGCAGGTTGACACGAGAATCCTGGCGGGATCGAGCAGTGTGGGAGTAGAGCTGAGACAGGGGTCGGAGACAGTTCCTCTTTGGTAGGGTTCCTTGTGACGATTGCTGGAGCCGTTGGTAGGAGTGGTTTCAGTGTTCTTGCCGTGATATTGCATAGCAGAGCCCATTGCTGTTGGTGTTGAGCTGGCTGCATGAGAGAGGGAGAGGGACTTGTGCCAGTGAGGAGATCATGGAGCTGTTGTTGCCAAGGATTGAGTGTTGGCATGATGCTGTTCTGGCGAGGGTGCAGTTGTAAAAATGATGTTGTACAAATTGGAGTAAGATGGAGTCAGCAATCTGCGGTGAGTTTTGGAGTTTATTGTAGGCGATTCTTGCGCTGACAGAGAGAAAGTTGCCACAGCGAGTTCTTAGCTGCTGCAAGGGCAAACTGTTGCTGGTTGTTATTCTGAGAGATGTAGCCCTGATGGAAGGGAGTAGAGCCGAACTAAGAACTGGATTTGTCTGCTGCTGTTGGTGGGAGGATGCAAGGTTGAGGCGCGAGAGCAATGTGGTTGGACAACTGAGAACTGATCAAGCAAAAGATATCGTAGTTAAAGGTGCGGTCATTGAACTGGTGATGTCAATGGTGAAGACGATGCTTGCTGCTCCAGAAAACGGCTGAGAGCAGGTGTGAATTCAGGAATTCTGCTGCTTAGACTGCTGCTGAGGAAGACCAAGGTAGGTGGTGGCTGATGAGACAGTTTGTTTGCTGATGTTGAAAGCTGGAGCGGGGGAGCCAGCCCATCATACTTGTCTGAGGGAGGTTGCGCTCATACACAGCTTCCTTTGACAGTAGATGGTAGGAGGAGTAGTAATGTCTTGATGATTTGTAGCTGGATTCGAGAGGACAGCGGCAGCGCGCATCGGCTTGGTGTTTTAGGCGTCAGGAGAAAATCATGGAGTGATGGAGGAACCAGAATCTTTCGATGAGCTCTGATACCATGTCAGGAAAAGGAAGTGAAGATTAGATGATGTGGATGGTCACAGTAGGAGCATGAGCAACGAGTGATATGGGCGCAGTCCAACATGGACCCGCACTGCGAGCGGAAGCGATCTGTGGCGTGGGCGCAGTCCGTTATGGACGGGCACTAATAGGCAATGATGGATACGTGATGAAGAGTGGGCGCAGTGCAACGGGCACAGGCGCGAAGCGTGGATGAAGTAGAGCAGTGCCGCAGCACCGAGGCGCGGGCCGAAAGGCCGCAGCGCTGAGGTGCGGGCAGAATCGTAGAAGCAAAGTGTTGCAGAAGTGTGGACGCAGCACCGGGGTATGGATCAGTGGGGCACGTTACCAGGGTGCGGGCGTGGAGGTCAGATACGTTGGAGTGGGCGCAGTGCCAATAGACACGGGCGCGAGAAGGCGCAACGATGAGGACTGGACGCGGGAGTGTGTGAGAAGCCGTCACACGAACCCAAGCGTTGCAGAGATGACATGCACGACGAGGAGAGACGGCAGCGCAAGTAACAAGGTCAGAGATCTGAACATGAGAGTGGGAGCGGGACAGATGTCCAAGCCTGACTCGTTGCAAATAGATGTGGGGGCAGGGCAGAGCCCAGGCCAGATAGAAGGAACACGAACCGATGATACTAGTTAAAGAATAAGAGGCCTAATACATGAAGTATATAGTCCTCAGCAAGCAAGACATGGGTACTATCATAGTGCCTGCGCGCTAAGGTGGGCGATGGCTACGGTGACGCCGCAGCCGCTTCACGGCTGCGGCTGCGGCTGCTGCAGATGTCTCTTGAGGTCGAAGGTGATTTGGGCAGCCGTGGCTGGTTCCACGGTCACTGGCGCCTTCTCGTGGGGCTGGCGGGTTTGCCCGTTGTGTTGTCGTTTTGTCGATACCGGGGCGTGTCCTTGATCGGTGCTGGCCATCGGTATTTCTTCCGTCCGTTGGGGTTGCGGGAGAGTTGTTGAGTTGCCGCCGACGGGGAGTCCTGAGCCTCAGGGTTGGGTACGGCGGGAGATGCTTTCCGCTTATTCCGTTGGCAGCAGATTGCTTGGCCGTGGTCCTGAGCCGGATGGTTGAGAGAGTTGCCGATGAGGCCTCAAGCAGGGGTAGATTGGAAAAGGGACAATCCATCAACATCTTGTGGGAAGTGGGTAGAAGTCTGACAGCAAGTAGGGCGCAAATAGGGTGCAACTAGGGCGCAATTAGGGCGCAACTATAGCACAAGTAGGACGCAAGTAAGACGCAAGCAGGACGCAAGTAGAGCGCATGTAGGGCGCAAGTCTATGTTGCTCTCAACTCTCGACCCTGCATGCTGGGTCGAGGGTCGGCGTGTCGACCTCGACCTGGTGTCGAGGTCGGCCGACGCATCCCCCCTTCCCCACCAATACTTAGAAAATTTATTCTGTCGCGCTTTCTTCTGCAGCGGACTTCAAACCCCATTTGTTTGCTATTCCTGAGACCCTGCAAACTGCAAACGGTTCGCCGGTAAATCTGGTCTGTCATCCCCTCCCTTTTTTCTTTTATTCTGTCAACCGGTAAATGGTGGATGCTTGACGGTAGATGATGGACAATAGAGGCTGGACTAGTGACCTTGGACAGTAGACGCGCCAGACGCTGGACAATAGACGCGCTAGACGCTGGATGGTAGACGCGCTAGACGCTAGACAGCAGACGCGCTAGATGCTGGACAGCGGACATGACGACGGTGGACAGTAGACGCGGAAACGGTGGACGAAAAACGGAGGACAAAAGGCGCTGAACACGAGTGGCAATACTTTAGCTGTCACATGTGGCGGCAGGGAGCCTCTCGTGACGTATCATTTTTTTTGGGGTTGGGGACTGGCACCGAAGCAAGAAATACTATGGACATGGGAAAAGGTGCAATCGACAGATTAAAGACTGTGATGCTGTAAGTTACCCGAGGAGTGAATGGAAACAAAATCTGTGGTTGGATATGAATCAGGAACATGAAACGTGACATGAATGCCAAGTTTCATGTCAACTAGGGCGCAACTAGGGCGCAAGTAGGGCAGAAGTATGACACAACCAGGGCACAACTAGGGTACAACTAGGGCGTACCTAGTGCCCAACTAAGGCGCAACTAGGGCGTAAGTAGGGTGCAAGTAAGGCGCAAGTAGGGTGTAACTAGTGCGCAACTAGGGCGCAACTAGGGCGGAACTAGGGCGCAACTAGGGTGCAACTAGGGTGTACCTAGAGTGGAAGTAGGGCCCATCTAGGGTGCAACTAGGGCACAAGTAGGGTGCAAGTAAGACACAACTAGGATACAACTAGGGCACAAATAGGGCGTAGCTAGTGCCCAACTGAGGTGCAACAAGGGTGCAAGTGGGCGCCAGTAGGGCGTAAGTAGGGTGCAATGAGGGTGCAAGAAGGGCGCAACTAGGGCGCAACTAGGACGCAACTAGGACGCAACTAGGGGCGCAAGTAGGGCGCAACTAGGGCGCAAGTAGGGGGTAAGTAGGGCACAAGTAGGGCATAACTAGGGCACAACTAAGGTGCAACTAGGGCACCACTAGGACGCAAGTAGGCCGCAACTAGGGTGCAACTAGGGCGCAACTAGGGCGCAACTAGGGCGCAACCAGGGCGTAACTAGGGTGCAACTAGGGCGCAACTAGGGCGCAACTAGGGCGCAACTATGGCAAAACTAGGGCAAAACTAGGGCGCAACGAGTGTGCAACAAGGGCGCAACGAGGGCGCAACGAGGGCGTAACTAGGGTGCAACTAGAGTGCAACTAGGGCACAACTAGGGCGCAACCAGGGTGCACCTATGGTGCAACTACTTTGCAAGTTGGGGACAACTAGGGCGCAACTTAGGCGTAACTTGGGCGCAAGTATGGTACAACTTGAGCGTAACTAGAGCGCAACTCGGGTGCAACTAGGGCGCAAGTATGGTGCAACCAGGGCGCAACTAGAGCGTACCAGGGCACTAATAGGGCGCAACTAGGGCGTAACTATGGTGCAACTAGTGCGCATGGTCGGTGGAACTATGGCGCAACTAAGGCACAACTACCGCGCACGTATGGCACAAGTAGGATGCAACTAGGGCGCAACTAGGGCACAACTAGGGCGTAGCTATTACCCAACTAAGGCACAACTAGGGTGCAAGCAGGGTGCCAGTAGGACGCAAGTAGGGTGCAATAAGGACGCAAGTAGGGTGCAACTAGGGCGCAACTAGGGCGCAACTAGGGCGCAACTAGGGCGCGACTAGGGTGCAACTAGAGCGCAACTAGGGCGCAACCAGGGCGCAACTCGGGTGCAAGTAGGGCGTAAATAGGGCGCAACTAGGGCGCAGCAAGGGCGCAACTAGGGCGCAACTAGGGCGCAACTAGGGCTCAGCTAGGGCACAACTCGGGCACAACTAGGGCGCAACTAGGGTGCAACTAGGGCGTAAGTATGGCGCAAGTAGGGTACAAGTAGGGCGCAACTACGGCGCAAGTGGGGCACAACTAGGGCGCAACTAGGGCACAACTATGGCACAACTAGGGCGGAACTAGGGCGCAACAAGGGTGCAACAAGGGCATAACAAGGGCGCAACTAGGGCGTAACTAGGGCCCAACTAGGGCGCCACTAAGGCGCAACTAGGGCGCAACTAGGGTGCAACTAGGGCACAACTAGGGCGCAACTAAGGCGCAAGTAGGACGCAACAAAGGCGCAACTAGGGCTCAAGTATGGCACAAGTAGGACGCAACTAGGACACAACTAGGGTACAACTTGGGCGTAGCTAGTGCCCAACTGAGACGCAACTCAGGCGCAAGTAGGACGCCAAAAGGGCGTAAGTAGGGTGCAATAAGGGCGCAAGAAGGGCGCAACTAGGGTGCAACACGGACGCATCTAAGGCGCAAGTAGGGCGCAACTAGGGCACAACTAGAGCGCAAGTAGGGCGCAGGTAGGGCAAAACTAGGGTCCAACTAAGGTGCAACTAGGGCGCAACTAGGGCGTAACTATGGCGCAACTAGGGCGCAACTAGGGCACACCTAGGGCGCAACTAGGGCGCAACTAGGGCGCAACCAGGGCGCAAGTAGGGTGCAACTAGGGCGCAACGAGGGCGCAACAAGGGCGCAACTAGGATGCAACTAACTATGGCGCAACTAGGGTACAACTAGGGCACAACTAGTGCACAAATAGGATGCAACCAGGGTGCAACTAGTGTGCAATTTGGGTGCAACTAGGGCGTAACTACTGTGCAACTAGGGCGCAAGTAGGACACAACTAGGGTGCAACTAGGGGACAACTAGGGCGTAGCTAGTGCCCAACTGAGGCACAACTGTCAGAAATGTGTGCTATATGACTTCGATTCTTCATACGGAAGGGTATCGGATAGTCCAAGCTGAGGTCCAGGTCACCTATCGCAAGAGAGAAGAAATAAATGGTCAAATGGTCCTTTGCAAACCGTTACCAACCAAAGTGACGATGAGTCACTCGCATCCGGTTAGCGATGAAGCCGTTGCTTTTTTTGTTCTTGTTCGTGTTCACGTGTATATATGGAGGATGTTCATTCCCTTCAAAACTTAACCAGAACAGTTCCACTCATTCAGTTCCCTTTGGTTCCGTGGCTTCGCCGCCGTGTCTTCGCTCTGTTCCGCTATCACCTCCTCTTCGCCCACCAATCTCTCATCACACCTCTTTTGTTCCTTTGCTCAAGGCAATCACATCACTCACGTCGATCTCCACTACGTATGCCTACCTTCGAGCTCTTGTGCCTCGTCCCTCAGGAGGCTCCGCGACTAACTCCTTGGCCTCACTCTCGCTGTCACTTCGCTTTCAGGCTTTGCTAAACTCCATTACTTCTACTTGCTTCTGCTTGCGCAGTACCTCCTCATGACATTCTCCTGACATGGTATGTGAGCGTCAGGCTACATCACCTTGTGCCCCGTGACCGAGTCGTTGCCCTACGGCCATCACTGCTTCATCGCTCAACTCTGCACTCCTCCACCGCCGCCATTGTCACCTCGTACATCTCCGCTCCGTCAGCAGCTGACATTGGCAGTACCGCTTGAAGTGCTTCTCACACTGAAGACACGTCTCTTCCTCCTGAGCAAGCACTCCACGCCCGTGGCCAGCAATTGGGACTTGTCGTCCACAACAGTCACAAGCAGCTCCCGAGCCGCCGCCTGCCATCAACTTCCTAGAAGCTTCCTATCGCCCATCACCAGCTCCCTCTCATCTCCTCAGCCTCGCAAGCACCTCCGCCCTCCTCATCTCCCATCAGCAGTCTCATCTCCTCCATCTGCCTCAGCCGCATCACTTTCCTGGCTTCCATTGCCTCGCGCCGCATCCTCGCACCGCCTTCTCGTGTCGTCAACAGCAGCAGAGTAACTCCCTTTCTCGAGACATCGGACACCGCCAGTCTTCCTGCTCTCACTACGAGCCAACTGGGGAACAAGCCGTCACTCTCTTGACATCAGCGGACCAGTGTCTTTACTTGTCGCACAACTTCTTTTGCTGCACCCGACTTCCTCTCGCTGCGAGGACATCGGATACCACCAGTCATCCTACCCGTTGGTCTCGGGCAAGCTGTGGAACAAGCCGTCACTATCTCGGAAGTAGAGCACGTGGGTTTCACGTGCCGCCTCCTCCATTGCCATCCTTTGCCCGCCGGGCCTTACATATTCCTTCAGCATTCTCAACAGTCTTGCTCTGTTCGTGCTCGTCTGCATCAGCCGCCCTCAGTCCTCTTGGTCCTCTTTGAAGTGCTAAATCATCCACATCGCATCCGCATCAGTTATCCTCATCAGGCTCCGCAGCGCACGTGGTTCCGCCCCTGCGCACACTCATCCATCCATCATCTCCGTCATCGTCGATTCTTCGTCTTCAGCTTCTGCTTGGCACACAGATCTGCCCGGTCGCATCACCTGTTTCGCGACGACCTGCGCCCATGTCAAAACCTTCCGCAGCGCACGTGGCTTGCCCCTCCGCCCACTCCAGTATCAGAGGCTTTTGCCTCCTCATCATCCACATCTGTGCCCAGCACAAGGATTTGCACACGCTAGCTGCACGTTTTGCCGTAGCCTGCACCCACGCCGAAACCAGATTTATAGCGGCGCGTTGGCATCAGCCTTCCCCTTGCCATAGTTTACTCCTCTCATTCGTCCCGCACGTGGTCTTCCCCCTGCGCCCACTCCATCACCCACCGTTGCTCTGCTGTCATCTGGTTCCGCATTGCTCTTTTCTCGGCACAAGGGCCCGCCCGGTGGCATCGCCTGATTCACGACGACCTTTGTCTACGCCGAAAACGTCCTGTAGTGCACGAGGTTCCACCCCTACGCCCACTAAGTCCTCAATAGATCCTCTTCCCTTCATCAGCCGGTCTTCCCGGCTACATCGCCACTCTTGCGACATATGCACTCACGCCAAACCGCTATTCAACGCACAAGACCATCTTCCATCTCCGTCGCATTATCGGCAACCTTTCTCTTGCTCATCCACATCTTCCCCTGCCACACTCAGCCCTCCTCAGTCTCTTCACTCCAGCCTCCTTCCTCAGTCTCATCTGCCTTCCCCAGGCCGCTCCTCCCCTGCCTTTTCAGCTTTATCATAGGTTGTGTCATCTCACCGCCCTTCGGCTCCTCCCAAGTTCCTCGTCATCTCCCAATGACCTTCATCGCCAAAAGACCTCCTCTCCCAGCAGATCGGCCACTTGTCAACACTACCACCAGCATCTTTGGACCGGTCAACTTCTCATCCTTCCCGCGTCACTTCCTCACTCGTTGTGAGGATCTGATACTCACTGTAAGTGGAGCAACAAACATTGTCCAGTGTTCGCAATACTTCTGTAACCTCATCCACCCCTGTTACATCAAAGGCGTCCCAATCTCCTACACCCTCCAACACTACCCCCTCTACAGAGGAGGCGGACGCTTCCCTGCAAATTTCTGCTCCACGCTGGTGCCCTTTGTGGAATAATGAATTTGAGGAACCCTACTCAGTATCGCTGCTCCCGTCTTTCATCCCCTCATTCGCAAACGCAAATGCACCCTCAGCAAAATGTAGAGAGCCCTACTTCATGCATGCCGTTGTCCCATGCCTCCGCCAGCCCACGAACCACCAAGACTGCAATACTGCCGAGTAGTAGCATCTGCTCGAGTTCGACTGGTATGTGACTGCTACAAGGCCACCTCCCAGGGACCATATTAAAGTTCATAAAGTGCTCTGATGGACCCAAGGAGGAAGCGAACCTTACAAGAATCGAGTCAGATTCAGGGAGGGTGTCATAAATGTGTGCTCTCTGACTTCGATTATTGCTGCAGAAGGGCCTCGTGTAAGTCAAGCAGAGGTCCAGGTCACCTCTCGGAAGAGAGAACAAATAAACGGTCCAACGGTCCCTTGCGAACCGTTACCAACCAAAGTGACGATGAGTCACTTGCGTCCGGCTAGCAAAGAAGCCATTGCTTGTGTGGTTCTTGATCCTGTTCACGTGTATATACGGAGTATGTTCAGACCCTCCAAAGCTTAACCAGAACAGTTCCAATCATTCTGTTCCCTTTGGTTCCGCGGCTTCGCTACCGTGTCTTTGCTGTGCTCCGCTATCGCCTCCTCTTCGCCCACCAATATCTCATCACAGCTCTTTCTTTCCTTCGCTCAAGATAATCACATCACTCACATCCATCTCCGCTGATGTTGCCTATATTCGAGCTCTTGTACCTCGTCCCTCGTGAGGCTCCGCGACCAACTCCTCGGCCTCGCTCTCGCTATCACTTCACTTTCAGGCTCCGTTACACTCCATTGTTTCTACTTGCTTCTGCTTCCGCAGTACCTCCTCATGACATTTTTCTGACGGCAACGAGGGAGCAACTAGGCGCCAGAAGGGCACAAGTAGGGCGCAACTAGGGCGCAACTAGGGCGCAACTAGGACGTAACTAGGGCGCAACTAGTGCGTAACTAGGGTGCCAATAGGGTGCAAGTAGGGCGCAAGTAGGGTGCAGCTAGGGCGCCCGGGCGCAACAAGGGTGCAACTAGGGGGCAACTAGGGCGCAACATGGGTGCAACAAGGATGCAACTAGGGCACAACTAGGGCGCGACTAGGGCGCAACTAGGGCGCAACTAGGGTGCAACTAGGGCGCAACTAGGGTGCAACTAGGGCGCGACTATGGCGCGACTATGGTGCGACTTGGGCGCAAATAGGGCGCAACTAGGGCGCAACTAGGGCGCAACTAGGGCGCAACTAGGGCGCAAATAGGGCGCAATTAGCGCGTAACTGGGGACAAACAGGGCGCAACTAGGGTGCAACTAGGGCGCAACTAGGACACAACAAGGGCACAACTAGGGCGCAACTAGGGCGCGACTAGGGCGCAACTAGGGCGCAACTAGGGCGCAAGTAGGGCGTAACTAGGGCGCAACTAGGGCGCAACTAGGGCGCGACTAGGGCGCGAATTGGGCGCAACTAGGGCGCAACTAGGACGCAGCTAGGGCGCAACTAGGGCGCAACTAGGGCGCAAGTAGGGCGTAACTAGGGCGCAACTAGGGCGCAACTAGGGCGCGACTAGGGCGCGAATTGGGCGCAACTAGGGCGCAACTAGGACGCAGCTAGGGCGCAACTAGGGCGCAACTAGGGCGCAAATAGGGCGCAATTAGCGCGTAACTGGGGACAAACAGGGCGCAACTAGGGTGCAACTAGGGCGCAACTAGGACACAACAAGGGCACAACTAGGGCGCAACTAGGGCCCGACTAGGGCGCGAATTGGGCGCAACTAGGGCGCAACTAGGACGCAGCTAGGGTGCAACTAGGGCGCAACTAGGGCGCAATTAGGGTACAACTGGGGGCAACTAGGGCGCAATGAGGGCGCAACTAGGGCACAACTAAGGCAAAACTAGGGCGCGAATTGGGCGCGACTAGGGCGCGAATTGGGCGCAACTAGGGCGAAACTAGGGCGCAACTATGGCACAACTAGGGCGCAACTAGGGCGCAAATAGGGCGCAATTAGGGCGTAACTGGGGGCAACTAGGGCGCAACTAGGTCGCAACTAGGGTGCAACTAAGGCGCACCTAGGACGTAACTAGGGTGCAACTAGGGCGCAACTAGGGCGCAACTGGGGCGTAACTAGGGCGCAAGTAGGGCGCAACTATGGCGCAACTAAGGCGCAACTAAGGCACAAATACGGCACAAGTAGGACGCAACTAGGGCACAACTAGGATACAACTAGGGCGTAGCTAGTCCCCAACTGAGGAGCAACTAGGGCGCAAGTAGGATGCAAGTAGGGCGCAAGTATGTTGCAACTTGTGCGCAACTAGGGCGCAACTAGGGTGCAACTAGGGCGCAACTAGGGCGCAACTAGGGCGCAACTAGGGTGCAAGTAGGGAGCAACTAGGGTGCAACTAGGGCGCAAGTAATGCACAAGCAAGACGCAACTAGGGCGCAACTAGGGCATAGTTAGGGCGTAGCTAGTGCCCAACTGAGGCGCAACTAGGGCGCAAGTAGGGCGCCAGTAGGGTGTAAGTAGGGTGTAATAAGGGCGCAAGAAGGGCGCAACTAGGGTGCAACTAGGGCGTAACTAAGACGCAACTAGGGTGCAAGTGGAGCGCAAGTAGGGCGCAAGTAGGGCGCAAGTAGGGCGCATCTAGGGCACACCTAAGGCGCAACAAGGCCGCAACTAGGCGCAACTAGGGTGCAACTATGGTGCAACTAAGGCGCAACTAGGGCGCAACTAGGACACGACTAGGGCGCAACTAGGGCGCAACTAGAGCGCAACTAGGGCGCAACTAGGGCGCAACTAGGGCGCAAGTAGGGCACAACTGGGGGCAACTAGGGTGCAACTAGGGCGTAACTAGGGTGCAGCTAGGGCGCAACGAGGGCGCAACGAGGGCGTAACTAGGGCGCAACTAGGGTGTAACTAGGGTGTAACTAAGGCGTAACTAGGGCGCAACTATGACGCAACTAGGGTACAACTAGTGTGCAAGTTGGGCACAACTAGGGCACAACTAAGGTGCAACTAGGGCGCACGTAGGACGCAACTAAGGGTGCAGCAAGGGTACAACTAGGGCGTAGCTAGTGCCCTAATGAGGCGCAACTAGGGCGCAAGTAGGCGCGAGAAGGGCACAAGCAGGGCGCAACTATGGCGCAACTAGGGCGTCACTAGGACGCAACTAGGGTGCAACTAGTGCGTTACTAGGGTGCAACTAAGGTGCAAGTAGGACGCAACTAGGGCACAACTAGGGCGTCCGGGTGCCACTAGGGCGTAACTAGGGGGCAACTAGGGTGCAACTAGGGCGCAACTAGGGCGCAACTAGAGCGCAACTAGGGTGCAACTAGTGCGCATCTAGGGCGCAACTAGGGCGCAACTAGGCCGCGACTAGGGCGCTACTTGGGCGCAACTAGGGCGCAACTAGGGCGGAACTAGAGCGCAACCAGGGCGCAACTAGGGCGCAATTAGGATGCAACTTGGGGCAGCTAGGGCGCAACTAGGGCGCGAATAGGGCGCAACTAGGACACAACTAGGGTGCAACTAGGGCGTGAATAGGGCGAAACCAGGGTGCAACTAGTGCGCAACTAGGACGCAACTAGGACGCGACTAGGGCGCGACTAGGGCGCGACTTGGGCGCAACTAGGGTGCCACCAGGGGGCAACTAGGGTGCAACTAGGGCGCAATTAGGACGCAACTGGGGGCAACTAGGGCGCAACTAGGACACAACTCGGGCGCAACTAGGGCACAACTAGGGAGCAACTAGGGCACAACTAGGGCGGAACTAGGGCGCAACTAGGGCGCAGTTAGGGCGCATCTAGGGTGTGACTAAGGCGCAACTAGGGTGCAAATAGGGCACAAGTATGATGCAACCAGGGCCCAACTAGGGTACAACTAGTGCCCAACTGAGGAACAAATAGGGCGCAAGTAGGGTGCAAGTAGGGCGCAAGTAGACTGCAACTTGTTCATAACCAGGGCGAAACTAGGGCGCAACTAGGGTGCAACTACGACGCAACTATGGTGCAAGTAGGGCGCAACTAGGCTGCAGCTAGGGTAAAAGTAGAGCACAAGTAAGTCGCAAGTAGAGTGCAACTAGGGCACAATTAGGGCGTAGCTAGTGCCCAACCGAGGCGCAACTAGGGCGCAAGTAGGGCGCCAGTAGGGTGTAAGTAGGGTGCAATAAGGGTGCAAGAAGGGTGTAACTAGGGCACAACTAAGACGTTACTAGGATGCAAGTAGGGCTCAACTAGGGCACAAGTAGGGCGCAAGTAGGGCGCAACTAGGACATAACTAAGGCGCAACAAGGGCGCAAGTAGGGCGCAACTAGGGCGCAACTAAGGCACAACTAGGACGCAGCTAGGGTGCAACGAGGGCGCAACTAGAGCGCAACTAGGGCGCGACTAGAGCGCAACGAGGGCGCATCTAGGGCGCAACTAGGGCGCAGCTAGGGCGCAACTTGGGTGCAATTAGGGTGCAACTAGGGTACAACTAGGCCACAAATAGGGCACAACTAGGACGCAACTAGGTCGGAACTAGGGCGCAACCGGGGCGTAACCAGTGTGTATCTAGGCTATAACTAGGGCACAACTAGAGCGCAACTATGGGGAAACTACGGTGCAACTAGTGTGCAAGTTGGGTGCAACTAAGGCGCAACTAAGGCGCAACTAACGCACAAGTAGGGCAAAAGTAGGACGCAACTAGGGCGCAACTAGGGCACAACTAGGGCGTAGCTAGTGCCCAACTAAGGCACAACCAGGGCGCAAGAAGGGTGCCGGTAGGGTGAAAGTAGGGTGCAATAAGGGCGCAAATAGCGTACAACTAGAGCGCAACTAGGGCGCAACTAGGGCGCAACTAGGGCATGACTAGGGCGTGACTAGGGCGTGACTGGGGCGCAACTAAGGCGCATTTAGGGTGCAACTAGGGCGCAACTAGGGCACAACTAGGGCGCAACTATGGCGCAACTAGGGCGCAACTAGGGCGCAACAAGGGTGCAACTACGGCGCAAGTAGGGCGCAAGTAGGGCGCAAGTAGGGCGCAACTACGGCACAAGTGGGGCACAACCAGGGCGTAACAAGGGCGCATTTAGGGCGCAATTAGGGCGCAACTAGGACGCAACTTGAGCGCAACGAGGGCGTAATGAGGGTGCAACAAGGGCGGAACGATGGCGCAACAAGGGCACAACAAGCACGCAACAAGGGCACAACTAGGGCGCAACTAGGGCGTAACTAGGGCGCAACTAGGGCGCAACTAGGGCGCTACTAGGGTGAAACTAGGGCGCAACTAGGGTGCAACTTGGGCGCAACTATGGTGTAACCAAGGCGCAACTAAGACGCAACTAAGGCGCAACTAGGGCGCAAGTAGGACACAAGTACAACGCAGCTAGGGCGCAACTAGGGTACAACAAGGGCGTAGCCAGTGCCCAACAGAGGTGCAACTGAGGCGAGAGTAGGGCGCATGTATGGCGCAACTAGGGAGCAACTAGAGCGCAACTAGGGCGCAACTAGGGTGCAAGTAGGGCGCAAGTAGGGCTCAACTATGGCGCAACTAGGGCACATCTAGGGCGCAACTAGGGCGCAACTAGGGCGCAACTAGGACACAACAAGGGCACAACTAGGGCGCAAATAGGGCGCAACTAGGGCACATCGAGGGTGCAACCAGGGCGCAACTAAGGTGCAACTAGGGCGGGAATAGGGCGCGACTACGGCGCGACTAGGGCGCGAATAGGGCGCAACTAGGGCGCAACTTGGGCGCAACTAGGCCGCAACTAGGCCGCAACTAAGGCGCAACTAGGGCGCAACTAGGGCGCAATTAGGGTGCAAGTGGG
>SZWC01000117.1:266657-282692 GCA_023375785.1 Penium margaritaceum | reverse complement strand
ACTACGGCGCGACTAGGGCGCGAATAGGGCGCAACTAGGGCGCAACTTGGGCGCAACTAGGCCGCAACTAGGCCGCAACTAAGGCGCAACTAGGGCGCAACTAGGGCGCAATTAGGGTGCAAGTGGGGGCAACTAGAACGCACCTAGGGCGCAACTTGGGTGCAACTAGGGCGCAACTAGGGCACAACCAGGGTACAACTAGGGCGCAACTAGGGCGTACCTAGGGCGCAACTAGGGTGCAACTACGGCGAAACTAAGGCACAACTAGGGCGCACATAGGGCACAAGTAGGACGCAACTAGGGTACAAGTAGGGTACAAATAGGGCGTAGCTAGTGCCCAACTGAGGCGCAACTGGGGAGAGAGTAGGGCGCAAGTAGGGCGCAACAAGGGCGCGACTAGGGCGCAACTAGGGTGCAACTATGGCTCAACTAGGGTACAACTAGGCCACAAGTAGGGCGCAACTAGAGCGCAACTAGGGCACATCTAGGGCGCAACTAGGGCACAGCTAGGGTGCAACTAGGGCGCAACTAGGACGCAACTAGGACGCAACTAGGGCACAACTAGGGCCCAACTAGGGCGCAGCTATGGTGCAACTAGGGCGCAACTAAGGCACAACTAGGGCGTGACTAGGGCGCGACTAGGGCGCGACTGGAGCGCGACTAGGGCGCGACTTGGGCGTAACTAGGGTGCAGCTAGGGCGCAACTAAGGCGCAACTAGGGTGCACTAGGAAGCAATTAGGATGCAACTGGGGACAACTAGGGCGTAGCTAGTGCCCAACTGAGGCGCAACCAGGGTGCAAGTAGGGCGCCAGTAGGGTGTAAGTTTGGTGCAATAAGGGCTCAAGAAGGGCGCAACTAGGGTGCAACTAGGGCGCAACTAGGACGCACCTGGGGCACAAGTAGGGCGCAACTAGGGCGCAACTAGGGCACAAGTAGGGTGCAAGTAGGGCGCAAGTAGGACACAACTAGGGCGCAAAGAGGGTGCAACTAGGCCGCAACTAGGGCGCAAGTAGGGTGCAACTAGTGTGCAAGTTGGGCGCAACTAGGGCACAACTAAGGTGCAACTAGGGCGCAAGTAGGGCTCAACTAGAGCGCAACTAGGGCGCAACTAGGGTACAACTAGGGCACAGCTATGGCGCAAGAAGGGTGCAACTATGGTGCAACTAGAGCGCAATTATGGCACAACTAGGGCACAACTAGGGCGCAACTAGGGTGCAAGTAGTGCGCAAATTTGACGCAAGTAAGGCGCTACTAAGGCGCAACTATGGCGCAAGACGGGCACAAGTAGGACGCAACTAGTGCGCAACTAGGGCACAACTAGGGCGTAGCTAGAGCCCAACTAAGGCACAACTAGGGCGCAAGTAGGGTGCCGGTAGGGCGCAAGTAGGGTGCAATAAGGACGCAAGCAGGGTGCAACTAGGGCGCAACTAAGGCGCAATTATGGCGCAACTAGGGCGCAACTAGGGCACAACTAGGCCGCAACTATGGCGCAACTAGGGCGCAACTAGGGTGCAACCAGGGCGCAACTAGGGCGCAACTAGGGCATAACTAGGGCGCAACTAGGGTGTAACTAAGGCGCAACTAGGCCGCATATATGGCGCAACTAAGGCGGAACTAGGGCCCAACTAGACCGCAACTAGGGCGCAACTAGGGCGCAAGTATCGCACAAGTAGGATGCAACTAGGGCGCAACTAGGGTACACCGAGGGCGTAGCTAGTGCCCAACTGAGGCGCAACTAGGGCGCAAGTAGGGCGCAAGTAGGGCGCAAGTAGGGTGCAACTAGTGCGCAACTAGGGCGGAACTAGGGCGCAACTAGGGCGCAATTAGGGCGAAACTAGGGCGCAACCAGGGCACAACTAGCACGCAACTAGGGTGCAACTAGGGCGTACTAGGGCACAACTAGGGCACAACTAGGGTGCAACTAGGGCACAACTAGGGCGCAACTAGGGTGCAACTAGGGCAAAATTAGGGCGCGACTAGGGTGCAACTAGGGCGCAAGTAGGATGCAAGTAAGACGCAACTAGGGCGTAACTAGGGCACAACTAGGGCGTAGCTAGTGTCCAACTAAGGCGCAATTAGGGCGCAAGTAGGGCATCAGTAGGGCGTAAGTAGGGTGCAATAAAGGCGCAAGAAGTGCGCAACAAGGGTGCAACTAGGGCGCAACTAGGACGTGACTAGAGCGCAAGTAGGGCGCAACTAGGGAGCATATAGGGCGCAAGTAGGGTGCAAGTAGGGTACAACTATGGCACAACAAAGGCACAACTAGGGCACAACTATGGCGCAACTAAGGCGCAACTAGGGCGCAACTAGAGGGCAACTAGGGCAAAAGTAGGGCGCAACTAGGACGCAACTAGGGCGCAACTAGAGTGTAACTAGGGCGCAAGTAGGGCGCAACAAGGGCGTAACGAGGGCGCAACTAGGGCACGACGAGGGCGCAATGAGGGCCCAACTAGGGCGCAACTAGGGTGCAACTAGGACGCAACTAGGGTGTAACTAGGGCGCATCTAGTGTGCAACTAGGGCGTAATTAGGGCACAACTAGGGCACAAATAGGACGCAACTAGGTCAAAACTAGGGTGCAACTAGGCCACAACTAGGGCGCAACTAGGATGCAACCGGGGTGCAACCAGGATGCAACTGGGGCGCAACTAGGTCACAAGCAGGGTGAAACTAGGGTGCAACTAGGGTGCAAATAGTTTGCAAGTTGGGCGCAACTAAGGCGCAACTAAGGTGCAACTAGCGCTCAAGTAGGGCACAAGTAGGACGCAACTAGGGCAAAATTAGGGCACAACTAGGGCGTAGCTAGTGCCCGACTAAGGCACAACTAGAGCGCAAGAATGGTGCCAGTAGGGCGCAAGTAGGGTGCAATAAGGGCGCAAATATGGTGCAACTAGAGCGCAACTAGGGCACACTTATGGCGCAACTAGATCGTGCCTAGGGCGCGACTAGGACGCGGCTAGGTTGCAACTAGGGCGCAACTAGGGCGCAACTATGGCGCAACTAGGGTGCAAATAGAACGCAACTAGGGCGCAGCTAGGGCGCAACTATGGCGCAACTAGGGCGTAACTAGGGTGCAACTAGGGCGCAAATAGGGCGCAATAAGGGTGCAACTAGAGCGCAAGTAGGCCGCAAGTATGGCGCAAGTAGGGAGCAAACTACGGCACAAGTGGGGCACAACTATGGCATAACAAGGGCGCAACTAGGGCGCAACTTGAGTGCAACGAGGGCGCAACGAGGGCACACTGAGGGTGCAACAAGGGCGCAGCAAGCGTGCAACTAGGGCGCAAGTAGGGCGCAACTAGGGCGCAACTAGGGCGCACCTAGGGCGCAACTAGGGCGCGACTATGGCGCGACTAGAGCGCGACTAGGGCGCGACTCGAGCGCGACTTGGGCGCAGATGCGCAACTAGGGTGCAACTAAGGCGCAACTATGGCGCAACTAGGGCGCAATAAGGGCGCAACTGGGGGCAACTAGGGCGCAACTAGGGCGCAACTTGGGCGCAACTAGGCCGCAACTAGGGCACAACTAGGGCGCAACTATGGCGCAACTAGGGCGCACCTAGGGTGCAACTAGGGCGCAACTAGGGCGAAACTAAGGCGCAACTAGGGTGCAAATAGGGCACAAGTAGGACGCAACTAGGACGCAACTAGGGTACAACTATGGCGTAGCTAGTTCCCAACTGAGGCGCAACTAGTGCGCAAGTATGGTGCAAGTACGGCACAAGTATGATGCAACTTGTGCACAACCAGGGCGCGCACTCAGGGCGCAACTAGGACGCAACTAGGGTGCAAGTATGGTACAACTACGGTGCAGCTAGGGCGCAAGTAGGGCACAAGTAGGACGCAACCAGGGCGCAACTAGGGTACAGCTAGGGCGTAACTAGTGTCCAACTGAGGCGCAACTAGGGCGCAAGTAGGGCGCAAGTAGGGCGCAAGTATGGTGCAACTAGTGCGCAACTAGGGCGCAACTAGGGCGCAACTACGGCGCAACTAGGACGCAACTATGGAGCAACTAGGGTGCAACTAGGGCGCAACTTGGGCACAACTAGGATGCAACTAGGGCATAAGTAGGGCGCAAGTATGGGTGCAACTAGGGCACAAATAAGGCGCAACTAGGGCACAAATAGGGCGCAACTAGGGCGCAACTAGGGTGCAACTAGAGCGCAACTAGGGCGCAACTAGGGCGCAACTAGGGTGCAACTAGGGCGCAACTTGGGCACAACTAGGATGCAACTAGGGCATAAGTAGGGCGCAAGTATGGGTGCAACTAGGGCACAAATAAGGCGCAACTAGGGCACAAATAGGGCGCAACTAGGGCGCAACTAGGGTGCAACTAGAGCGCAACTAGGGCACAACTAGGGCGCAACTAGGACGCAACTAGGGCACAAGTAGGGCGCAACTTGGGTGCAACTAGGGCGCAACTAGGGTGTAACATGGGCGCAACGAGGGTGTAACTATGGTACGACGAGGGCGCAACGAGGGCTCAACTAGGGCGCAACGAGGGTGCAACTAAGGCGCAACTATGGTGTAACTAGTGCGCATGTAGGGTGCAACTAGGGCACAACTAGGGCGCAACTAGGGCACAACTAGGACACAAATAGGTCGCAACTAGGGCGCAACTAGGGCGCAACTATGGTGCAACTAGGGCGTTACTGGGGCGCAACCAGGGCGCAACTAGGGCGCAACTAGGGTGCAACTAGTGTGTAAGTTGGACGCAACTAAGGCGCAACTAGGGTGCAACTAGCGCGCAAGTAGGGCAGAAGTAGGACGCAACTAGGGTGCAATTAGGACACAACTAGCGCATAGCTAGTGCCCAAATAAGGCACAACTAGGGCACAAGAAGGGTGCCAGTAGGGCGCAAGTATGGTGCAATAAGGGCACAAATAGGGCGCAATTAGGGCACAACTAGGTCGTGACTAGGACGCGACTAGGGCGCGAATAGGGCGCAACTAGGGTGCAACTAGTGCGCAACTAGGACGAAACTAGGGTGCAACTAGGGCGCAACTATGGCGCAACTACGGCACAACTAGGGCGTAACTAGGGTGCATCTAGGGCGCAACTATGGTGCAACTAGGGCGCAACAAGGGTGCAACTAGAGCGCAAATAGGGCGCAAGTAGGGCACAAGCAAGGCACAACTACTGCACAATTTGGGCACAACTAGGGCGTAACAAGGGCACAACTAGGGTGCAACTTGAGCGCAACGAGGGCGTAACAAGGATGCAATGAGGGCACAACAAGGGCGTAACTAGGGCGCAACTAGGGCGCGACTATGGTGCGACTACAGCGCGACTAGGGCGCGACGAGGGCGCGACATTGACGCAACTAGGGCACAACAAGGGCGCAACTTAGGCGCAACTAGGGCGCAAATAGGGCGCAATAAGGGCGCAACTGGGGGCAACTATGGTGCAACTAGGGCGCAACTTGGGCGCAACTAGGGCGCAACTATGGCACAACTAGGGTACAACTAGGGCGCTACTAGGACGCACCTAGGGCGCAACTAGGGCGCAACTAGGGCAAAAATCAGGCGCAACTAGGGCGCAAATATGGCACAAGTAGGACGCAACTAGGGCACAACTTGGGTACAACTAGGGCGTAGCTAGTGCCCAACTGAGGTGCAACTAGGGCACAACTAGGGCGCAACTAGGGTCCAACAAGGGCGCAACCAGGGCGCAACGAGGGCGCAACTAGGGCGCAACTAGGGCACAACTAGGGCGCAACTAGGGCGCAGCTAGGGTACAACTAGTGTGCTAGTTGGACGCAACTAAGATGCAACTAAGGCGCAACTAGCAGGCAAGTAGGGCACAAGTAGGACGCAACTAGGGCGCAACTAGGGCGTAGCTAGTTTCCAACTAAGGAAGAACTAGGGTGCAAGTAGGATGCCAGTAGGGTACAAGTAGGGTGCAATAAGGGCGCAAATTGGGTGCAACTAAGCCGCAACTAGGGCGCAACTAGGGCACGACTAGGCTGCGACTAGGATGCAACTAGGGCGCAACTTGGGCGCAACTAGAACGCAACTAGGGCAAAACTAGGGTGCAACTAGGGCGCAAGTAGGGTGCAACTCGGGCGCAAGTAGGGTGCAAGTAGCGCGCAAGTAGGCCCGGCCTATGTTTGTGTGACCAGGCTTTGGTTTCTGTGACCCGGCTTTGGTTTTTGTGACCCGGTTTTGGTTTCTGTGACCCGGCTTTGGCTTACGTGACCCGGTTTGGTTTCTCTGACCCGGCTTTGGTTTTTATGACCCGGCTTTGGTTTCAGTGATCTGGCTTTGGTTTCTGTGACCTGGGTTTGGTTTCTGTGATCAGGCGTTTGTTTATGTGACCCGGCTTTGGTTTCTGTGACCTGGCCATGCTTTCTTGGACCCGGCTTTGGTTTTTGTGACCCGGCTTTGGTTGTTGTGACCCAGCTTTCATTTGTGTGACCCGGCTTTGGCTTTTGTGACCCGGCTTTGGCTTCTGTGACCCGAGGTAGTACTCGAGAGGACCCATGCCCTTCATCTTGAACCTTTTGCTGAGGTCAGACTTCAGCTCATCCAATAGCTCGGATGAAGACGAGCAGATGATCAGATCATCCACGTACAGCGCAACCAGCATCAGCCCTCTTCCATCATCGCGCACGTACACGCTCGGATCACCCTGGCAGTGCGCGAAGGATAGACCGGTCATGAAACCGTCCATCTCTTTGTACCACATCCCTGGGGCCTGTTTCAGCCCATAGAGCGCTTTCACCAACTTGCACACCTTACCCTCGGGAGCTTCGACTCCTTCGGGCACCTCCATTAGCACTTCCTTGTCAAGTTTCCCATACAGAAAAGCTGTCTTGACGTCCATCTGGCATATCTCCAAGTTCTTTGCGGTTGCAATGCCAAGGAGAGAGCGGATGGAGGCAAAGGTCACGACGGGCACAAACGTCTCATCGTACTCGGAGATTGGGCGTTGAGAGAACCCCTTAGCCACTACCCTTGCTTTGAACTTGTCAATGCTGCTATCTTGCTTCTTCTTCACTCGAAGTACCCACTTGGATCCCACTACGTGGGCCTTGTCGGGTCTATCCACCAGCACCCACGTGCCGTTCTCGGCAATGGATGCGAGCTCGCTGTCCACTGCCTCCTTCCACTTGGCCGCATCTGGGCCATTCATCGCCTCCGCCACTTTGGATGGCTCTCCCTGAGCCATGCACGACCAGCTCAGGCCGGTCCAATCATCCTCATACCGCAAAGGTGCTTTCTTTGGTCGCAAACTGCGCCGGGGTAGTGGTGCGGCTTCTTGCTTTGGTGCTGGTGCTTCCACGGGTGGTGGTTTGGCGTCGTCGTTGTCGTCAGAAGAGTCATCAGACTCCAAGTAAGACTCAGAAGCCCTGGACGCATCGGAATCCGCGTCCATGTCAGATGCTGCATCATCCTCCGTAACATCTCTCCCATTCCTACCACCTGCTGGCAAAGCGAGCCAGTTGTCGGGCGCTTGGTCTCTGGACTCAAGCAACACTATCCACTCTCCCGCTTTGGGAGCGAGGATCGGGTCCAGCAGCTCTCCCTTTCCAAGGGTGCATTTGTCAAACACGACGTCGCGGCTCCTTGCGAGCTTGTCTGCTGCCTGGTCCCAAAGCCGATAGGCTTTGTGTGACGTGTCGTACCCAACCATGACGCACTTCCTCAAACGTGCATCAAGCTTGCCTCCACCTTCTCCCGACTGGATCTTCACCCATGCAGTTGACCCAAACACCTTCAGATGGGATACGTTGGGTTTCTTTCCCGACCATGTTCCCTGTGGGTCTTCAGCTGCTTGTCCTGCTCCTTTCCACGCTTCTGCAAGGCGGTCGCTGGTGTGAGGTTCAAGAGGTAGCAGGCCGTTGTTGTTGCTTCAGCCCAAAAGCGAGGTGGGAGCTTGGCGTCGAAGAGCATGCTTCGCACCATGCCAAGCAGGGTCTGATTCATCCTCTCGGCCACACCATTGCTTTGGGGATTGTATGGGGTGGTCTGCTCGTGGCGGATGCCATGATGCTTGAGCCAAGGCTTGCATGCCTCGTACTCACACCCGTTGTCACTTTGAAGCGTCTTCACCTTCTTGGACGTTTGCCGCTCCACCATGGCGACGAAATTGAGGAGCTTCTCCTTGACCTCTCCCTTTGTTTTGAGGAAGTAGATCCACAACTTGCGGCTGTGGTCATGAATGAAGGTGAGGAAGTACTTGCTTCCTCCATTAGACGGTGTGCGGAAGGGTCCACACACGTCACTGTGTATCAGCTCCAAGACATGCTCCGCTCTTTGACCTCCTCTTCCAAACAGATTCTTCTTTGCCGTTGCTTGGAGGCATGGTTCACACAATGCACACCCTTTGCCATGGTTCGTGGTGCACCCTTCCATTCCGCGGACTACCTCTTGCTCCTGCATCTTCTGCAGTGTTCTGTTGGCCACATGGCCAAATCGCCGGTGCCACAGCTCGGCGTCAGTGTCCTTGGTTGATGTGGCGGCCACAGCGGTCGCCGGCGGTGCATCCTTTGGCTCCGGTGCCACTGTCTTGGTGGCACATGTGAGTCCCTCATCCAACGCCTTGGTGACCTTGGTTTTAAGCACGTAGAGGCCATTGACTCTCGGAACTTGAAGCATGAGGTCGTATTTGGTGTACAAAATCTGGATGTCCTCGTTTTTTAGGGCCACCGCTTCCTTGTTGGTGAACACCACTGTCATGTTGTTGTCGGTGATTTGTGACACGGACAACAGGTTGGCTGTGAAGGAGGGCATGTACACCACCTTTTGAATGTTGACCGCCTTCTCTGTACCGTTCACGTTGAACATGATTACCTTGTCCCCTTTGCCCATGGCTTGGACGACGCAACCGTTTGCACACTTGATGCGCATGACAGAATCGGCCATGGAGACAAATCCACCCTTCTCTTTTGAAGAGTGGTGGTTGGTGCCCGAGTCAAGGGCGAATGCCCCGGGCCTAAGGATCGCTGCGCCCTTCATGGGGAGCCCCCTAGCCATCATGTTGGTGAGCTCCTTCTTCTCCTTTCCACCTTTGTTCCCGCCTTCTTTCTTGGGACTACGGCAGTCCCTAGCCCAGTGCCCAGCCTTGCCACAGTTGTGACAGTTGCCGGGCTTCTTGGAACTCTTCCCGCCACCGTTGCCTTTCCCCCCACCACCACCGCTTCTACTATTGCCTTGAATGGAGCGAGAGCTTGCACTTTGTCCACCGAAGCGAGAGGCATAGGCTGAGATGTTTGCCTCACTGCCACTGCGTCGCATGGACCCGTTGCGGACGTGTTCGTCGACAGCCTCGTACGTCAGATCTGCCTCCTTCCAACTGCCAAATACGGTGATCAAGGACCCCCAGCTTTCCGGTAGCGCCATTAGAAGGATCATGGCACGCATGTTGGAGTCGACCTTCCATTCCATTTGCTGGACCTCTTGCAGCACGTTGTCGAACGACTGCAAAAATGCGGGTATCGATTCTCCTTTGCTCACCCTCATCGACATCAACCGTTGGAAGATGGAGAGTCGGTTTGCTAGGGCGTTCGATTGATGCATGCGTGAGAGCTTTGCATAGGCCTTGGCAGCCAACGTGCATCATGTGATGTGGGAGTGTTGAGTCCCGTTGATGGACGTCACAAGAATGGTGAGAGCCATGTTTTTCTTCATCCTCCATGCTGCAAGGTCAGCCGCATGCGTCGTCACAGTCGCATCGGCGGATGCTATCTCGATCCCTTTTAGGATGTCAAGGTAGCCACGTACGTTCATGACAATCTCAAATTGCCATTTCCACAAGGGAAAACCTGTCCCCGTAAATTTGGACATACCCGCCTCAAGGCGGGCTGGAGTCGGATCCGTCATTTTTGGCGGTTGCTCGTCTTCTCTGCTTTGCTGCTACTTTGCTTCGTTGAGGCCGATGAGGCTGATGAGGCTACTGACTGCGACCGTTATCAAAGGTGCAGTTGGTTCCGTTGCATACCCCTCCAGTCGATGATCGCCTAAGGCGATGGTGCCGTCGTGAGGGAACGGACTCGGGGTCGTACCACCTTCTAAAAAGGAGTATAGCTTAATCCCGTTGGGGCTTGAGGGTCTTTTCCAACATGTACAGAGCTGATCCTCGTCCTCTAGTCCGCCACGTGCGCGCACCCTACCTGAAGAAGCCGATGGAGCCGATGGAGCAGATGGAGCCGTCCGATGGTCGTGTCCCTGTTGTACCTGTGCGCCATGCAAGACCACGCGCTAGTCGGTCTTGGAAGTGTGCCTTAGAACCAGAAGTGTGGGCCCATAACCCTTTGTCAATGCGCCGGATAGCAACGGTCTAGAAAACGGGTCCCGACATGGGAGACCGCCAACCGCTCTTGGTATTGCAACCAAGATAACATATCACCCTCGAACGAGGGATCCACACTTTACGTTCGTTTGGTTTGCAACCTCACGAAGTCCGCATGTTGATCTTTAGTGTCTACATTTGGTTGGACACTCTGTGAGGAGTCTCAAAGACAAGAACTGTAAATGGATGCATGCAAGGCACGGGCTTTTATACTTGCAGAGCTTTGCTAAAGCTTCTGCTTTGTAGTGGCTCCACTGGAGCCAACCTCAACCTACAATCATACTTGGCGCGTCCTTAGACCGCCAAGTGTCATCCTCAAGCCAGGCTTTTAGTAAGCTTCATAGAAGCTTCCTGTCTAAGTTTTGGCCACAAAGAAAAATGTGGCCGTCGCGAGGTTTGAACCCGCGATCTCTCGTTTGAGACTCCGGTGCATATTCAACCATGCCAAAAAGGCATGGTTTCTATGATGAGCCACAGAGGACATACCCATTATGGGCAGTGCATTCCTGGCCCATCTCAGAACAGACATAAGGGACGTAATCCACATAGTAGTGCATGCCTTGTCTGTATGTGTAGCTAGCCAGCTAGGCAGTGGACAAGGTGCATACTATTTCAACACAAAGCCGGGTTACAATCACCAAAGCTGGGTCACAGAAACCAAAGCCGGGTCACAGAAACCAGAGCCGGGTCACGGAAACCAAAGCCGGGTCACAGAAGCCAAAGCCGGGTCACGTAAACCTAAGCCAAGTCAGAGAAACCAAAGCCGGGTCCCACAAACCAAACCCGGGTCACAGAAACCAAAGCCTGGCCACAAAAACCAAAGGCGGGTCACAGAAACCAAAGCCGGGTCACAGCAACCAAAGCCGGGTCACATAAACAAAAGCCGAGTCATAGAAAACAGAGCTGGGTCACAGAAAGCAAAGCCGGGTCACACAACCCAATGCCGGGTCACAAAAACCAAAGCCAGGTTAGAGGAACGAAAGCCGGGTCACATAAATCAAAGCCTGTTCAAAGAAACCAAAGCCGGGTCACCGAAACCAAAGTCAGGTCACAGAAACCAAAGCCGGGTCACAAAAACAAAAGCCAAGACACATAAACCAAAGCCGGGTCACATAAACCAAAGCGGGTCAGAGAAACCAATGCCGGGTAACAGAAACCAAAGCCGGGTCACAGAAACCAAAGCCGGGTCACAAAAACAAAAGCCAAGACACATAAACCAAAGCCGGGTCACATAAACCAAAGCGGGTCAGAGAAACCAATGCCGGGTAACAGAAACCAAAGCCGGGTCACAGAAACCAAAGCCGGGTCACATAAACCAAAAGTCGGGTCAATGAAACCAAAACCGGGTCACAGAAATCAAAGCCGGGTCAATAAACCAAAGCCGGAGCACAAAAACCAAAGCCCGGTCATATAATCCAAAGCCGGGTCACAGAAAAAAAAGTCGGGTCACAGAATCCAAAGGTGGATAACAGAAACCAAAGCCGGGTCACATCAACCAAAGCAATGTCACAGAACCAAAGCCAGGTCACAGAAACCAAAGCCAGGTCACAGAAACCAAAGCGGGGTCACCAAACCCAAGCCTGGTCATAGTAACCAAAGCCGGCTCACACAAATAAAAGCCTGGTCAAAGAAACCAAAGCCGGGTCACCAAAACCAAAGCCGGGTCACATAAACCAGAGCCGGGTCACATAAACCAAAGCCGGGTCACAAAAACCAAAGCCGGGGTACAGAAATCAAAGCCGGGACATATAAACCAAAGTCGGGTAACAGAAACCAAAGCAGGGTCACACAAACAAAAGCCAGGTCACAGAAACCAAAGCCCGGTCACAGAAACCAAAGTCTGGTCACAGAAACAAACACTGGGTCACACAAACCAATGCCGGGTCACAAAAACCAAAGCTCGGTCACATAAACGAAAGCTGGGTCACAGCACCAAAGCCATGCCAAAGAAACCAAAGCCGGGTCACATAAACCAAAGTCGGGTCAGAGAAACCAAAGCTGGGTCACAGAAACCAAAGCCGGGTCACATAAACCAAAGCCGGGTCACAAAAACCAAAGCCGGGTCAGAGAAACCAAAGCCGGGTCACAGAAACCAAAGCCGGGTCACAAGAACAATAAACTGTCCCATAAACCAAAGCCAGGTCACAGAAACCAAAGCCGGGTCACAGAAACCAAGCTGGGTCACAGAAACCAAAGCCAGGTCACAGAAACCAAATCGGGGTCATAGAAACCAAAGCCGGCTCAGAGAAACCAGAGCCGGGTCACAGAAACCAAAGCCGGGTCACAAGAACAATAAACTGTCCCATAAACCAAAGCCAGGTCACAGAAACCAAAGCCGGGTCACAGAAACCAAGCTGGGTCACAGAAACCAAAGCCAGGTCACAGAAACCAAATCGGGGTCATAGAAACCAAAGCCGGCTCAGAGAAACCAGAGCCGGGTCACAGAAACCAAAGCCGGGTCACAAGAACAATAAACTGTCCCATAAACCAAAGCCAGGTCACAGAAACCAAAGCCGGGTCACAGAAACCAAGCTGGGTCACAGAAACCAAAGCCAGGTCACAGAAACCAAATCGGGGTCATAGAAACCAAAGCCGGCTCAGAGAAACCAGAGCCGGGTCACAGAAACCAAAGCCGGGTCACAAAAACCAAAGCCGGGTCACAAAACCAAAGCCGGGTCATAGAAACCAAAGCCGGGTCAAAGAAACCAAAGCCGCGTCAGAGAAACCAAAACCGGGTCACAAAAACCAAAGCCGGATCACAGAACCCGAAATTGGGTCACAGAAACCAAAACCAGGTCACAGAATCCAAAGGAGGGTCTCTGAAACCAAAGCCGGGTAACAAAAACCAAAGCCGGGTCACATATACCAAAGCCGGGTCACAGAAACAAAAACCAGGTCACAGAAACCAAAGTTGGGTCACAGAAATTAAAGTCGGGTCACATAAACCAAAGCCGGATCAAATAAACCAAAGCCGGGTCACAGAAACCAACGCTGGGTCACATAAGCCAAAGCCGGTCACAGAAACCAAAGCTGGGTCACAAAAACAAAGCCGGGTCACAGTAACGAAAGCCGGGTCACAAAAACCAACGTCAGGTGACAGAAACCAAAGCCGGATCACATAAACCAGAACCAGGTCACAAAAACCAAAGCCATGTCATAGAAAGCAAAGCCAAAACTTAGAAACCAAAGTCCAGTCACAGAATCCAGGGCCGGGTCACAGCAATCCAAGGCCAGGTCACATAAACCAAAACTGGGTCACAGAAACCAAAGCCGGGTCAGAGAAACCAAAGCCAGTTCACATAATCCAATGTCGGGTCACTGAAACCAGAGCCGGGTCACATAAACCAAAGCCGGGTCACATAAACTAAAAGTCGGGTCTTAGAAGCCAAAGTCGGGTCACAAAACCCAATGCCAAGTCACAGAAACCAAAGCCAGGTCACAGAAACCAAAGCCGGTCTACAGACACCAAAGCCGGGTCACAGAAACCAACGCTGGATCACAGAAACCAAAACTGGGCCACATGAACAAAAACCGGGTCACATAAACCAATACCGGGTCACATAAACCAATGCCGGGTCACAAATACCAAAGCCGGGTCACAGAAACCAGAGCCGAGTCACATACACCAAAGCCGGGTCAAATAAACCAAAGCCGGGTCACAGAAACCAAAGCCGGGTCACAGCAAATAAAGCCGGGTCACAAACACCAAAGCCGGGTGACAGCAACCAAAGCCTGGTCACAGGAACCAAAGCCGGGTCACATAAACCAAATCCGGGTCACATACACATAAGCCAATTCACAAAAACCAAAGACGGGTCCCAGAAACCAAAGCCGGGTCACACAAACCAAAGCCCGGCCACAAAAACCAAACGCGGGTCACATGAACCAAAGTCGGGTCACATAAACCAAAGCCGGGTCACAACAACCAAAGCCTGGTGAAAGAAGGCAAAGCTGAGTCACGGAAAACAAATCCGGGTCACACAAAGCAGAGCCGGGTCTCACAAACCAAAGCCGGGTCATAAGAACCAAAGCCAGGTCAGAGAAACGAAAGACGGGTCACAGAAACCGAAGCCGGTTAAGGGAAACCAAAGCCGGGTCACAGAATCCAAAGTCGGGTCACAGAGACCAGAACCGGGTCACAAAAACCAAAGCAAAGTCACAGAAACCAAAGCTGCTTCACATAAACCAAAGCCCGGTCACAGAAACCAAAGGCGGGTAACAGAAACCAAAGCCGGGTCACTGAAACCAAAGCCGGTTCACAGAAACCAAAGCCGGATCACTGGAAGCAAAGCCGGGTCACAAAAACCAAATCCGGGTCAACAAACCAAAGCTAGAGCATAGAAACCAAAGCTCGGTCACAGAAACCAAAGCCGGGTCACAAAAACCAAATCCGGGTCAACAAACCAAAGCTAGAGCATAGAAACCAAAGCTCGGTCACAGAAACCAAAGCCGGGTCACAGAATCCAAAGCCGGATCACAGAAACCAAAGCCGGGTCACAGCAACCAAAGCTAGGTCAAAGAACCAAAGTCGGGTCACAGAAACCAATGTTAGGTCACATAAACCAAAGCGGGGTCACAAAAACCAAGCCGGGTCACAGTAACCAAAGCCGGCTCAAAGAAACAAAAGCAAGGTCAAAGAAACCAAAGTCGGGTCAGATAAACCAAAGCCGGGTCACACAAACCAAAAGCCGGGTCACAGAAACCAATGCCGGGTCACAAAAACCAAAGTCGGGTCAGATAAACCAAAGCCGGGTCACACAAACCAAAAGCCGGGTCACAGAAACCAATGCCGGGTCACAAAAACCAAAGTCGGGTCAGAGAAACCAAAGCCGGGTCACACAAACCAAAGCTAGGTCACACTAACCAAAGCCAGGTCACAGAAACCAAACCCCGGTCACAGAAACCAGTGCAGGGTCACATAAACCAAAGTCGGGTCACGGCAACCAAAGTCAGGTTACAGAAACCAATACCGGGTCACATAAACCAAACTGGGTCACACAAACCAAAGCTGGGTCACTGAACCCAATGCCGGGTCAAAGAAACCAAATCCGGGTCACATAAACCAAAGCCGGGTCACATAACCCAAAGCCGGGTCACAAAAATCAAAGCCGGGTCACAAAAACCAAACGGGGGTCACAGAAACCAAAGTTGGGTCACAGAAACCAAAGCCGGGTCACATAAACCAAAGCGGGCTCACAGAAACCAAAGATGGGTCAAAGAAACCAAAGCCAGGTCACAGAAACCAAATCCGGGTCACAGAAACCAAAGCCGGGTCAACAAACCAAAGCCGGAGCAAAGAAACCAAAGCCCGGTCATAGAAACTCAAGCCGGGTCACATAAACCAAAGACTGGTCATAGAATCCAAAGCCGGATCACAGAAACCAACGCCGGGTCACATCAACCAAAGCCAGGTCAGAGAACCAAAGCTGGGTCACATAAACCAAAGCCAGGTCACAGAGACCAAAGCAGGGTCATAAAATCCAAGCCGGGTCACATAAACCAAAGCCGGGTCACATAAACCAAAGCCGGGTCACACAAACGAAAGCCCGGTCACAGAAACCAAAGTCGGGTCATAGAAACATAAGCCGGTCACAGAAACCAAAGCCGGGTCACAGAAACCAAAGTCGGGTCACATAAACCAGAGCTGGGTCACAAACACCAAGCTGGGTCATAGAAACCAAAACCGGGTCACAGAAACCAAAGCAGGGTCACAGAAACCAAAGCCGGGTCACAGAAACCAAAG
>SZWC01000117.1:235944-250840 GCA_023375785.1 Penium margaritaceum | reverse complement strand
AACTGGTTGCAGAGTGGTGCGAACTGGTTGCGTAGTGGTGCGAACTGGTTGCGGAGTGGTGCGAACTGGTTGCAGAGTGGTGCGGACTGTTTGTGGAGTGGTGCCAACTGGTTGCGGAGTGGTGTGAACTGGTTGGGAAGTGGTGCAAACTGGTTGCGGAATGGTGCAAACGGGTCACGGAGTGGTGCAAAATGGTTGTGAAGTGGTGCGAACTGGTTGCAAAGTGGTGCGAACTGGTAGCGGAGTGGCGTAAACTGGTTGCAGAGTGGTGGGAACTGGTTGGGGAGTGGTGCGAAGTGGTTGCGGAGTGGTGCGATTTGGTTGCGGAGTGGTGCAAAGTGATTACCAAAGTCGGGTCACATAAACCAAAGCTGGAATACAGAAACCAAAGCCGGGTCACAGAAACCAAAGCCGGGTCACAGAAACCAAAGCCGGGTCACAAAGGGTCCAAAGCCGTGTCACAGAAACCAAAGATGAGTAACAGAAACCAAAGCCGGGTCACAGAAACCTAATTCGGGTCACATAAACCAAAGCCAAGTCAAAGAAACCAAAGCCAGGTCCCAGAAACCAAAGCCGGGTTACATAAACCAAAGCCTGGCCACAAAAACCAAATCCGGGTCACAGAAACCAAAGCCGGGTCACAGAAACCGAAGCCAGATCACAGTTACCAAAGCTGGGTCACAGTAACCAAAGCCAGGTCACAGATACTAAAGCCCGTTCACACAAACCAAAGCCGGGTCACAAAAATCAAAGTCAGGTCACAGAAACCAATGCCGGGTCACAAAAACCAAAGCCGGGTCATTGAGATCAAAGCCAGGTCACAGAAACCAAAGCCTGGTCACAGCAACCAAAGCCGGGTCACAGAAATCAAAGCCGGGTCACAGAAACAAAAGCCGAGTCACAGAAACCAAAGCCGGGTCACAGAAAGCAAAGCCGGGTCACACAAACCAAAGCCGGGTCACAGAAACCAAAGCCGGGTCACAGAAAGCAAAGCCGGGTCACACAAACCAAAGCCGGGTCACAGAAACGACATCCAGGTCACATAAACCAAATCTGGGTCACTGAAACCAAAGCCGGGTCACACAAAGCCGGGTTACAGAAGCCAACGCCGGTCGCACAAACGAAAGCTGGGTCACAAAAACCAAAGCCGGGTCACATAAACCAAAAGTGGGATCCTGAGACCAAAGTCGGGTCACAGAAACCAAAGCTGTGTCACAGAAACAAACGCCGGGTCCCATAAACCAAAGCCGGGTCACATAAACAAAAGCCGGGTCATATAAACAAAAGCCGGGTCACAGAAACGAAAGCCGGGTTACATAAAGCAAAAACGGGTCACAGAAACCAAAGCCGGGTAAAAGAAACCAAAGCTCGATAAACCAAAGCCGGATCACAGAAACCAAAGCTGGACCACAGAAACGAAAGCCGGGTCGAAGAAACCAAAAGCCGGGTCACATAAACCAAAGCCGGGTCACACAAACGTATGCCGGACCTACTTGCGCCCTGCTTGCTACCTACTTGCGCCTTAGTTGCACCCTAGTTGTGCCCTAGTTGCGCCCTAGTTGTGCCCTAGTTGCGCCCAAGTTGCGCCCTAGTTGCGCCCTAGTTGCGCCCTAGTTGCGCCCTAGTTGCACCCTATTTGCGCCCTAGTTGCGCCCTAGTTGCGCCCTAGTTGTGCTTTAGTCGCGCCCTAGTCGTGCCCTAGTTGTGCCCTAGTTGCGCCCTAGTTGCACCCTATTTGCGCCCTTATTGCACCATACTTGCGCCCTACTGGCACCCTATTTGCGCCCTAGTTGTGCCTTAGTTGGGCACTAGCTATGTCCTAGTTGTGCCCTAGTTGCGCTCTAGTTGCGTCCTACCTGTGCCCTACTTGTGGCTAGTTGCGCCTTAGTTGCGCCGTGGTTGCGCCCAGCTTGCCCACTGGTTGTGCCCTAGTTGCGCCCTAGTTGTGCCCTAGTTGCTCCCTAGTTGTGCCCTGATTGCGCCCCGGTTACGCCCCGGTTGCGCCCTAGTTGCACCCTAGTTGCGTTCTAGTTGCGCCCTGGTTGCGTCCCGGTTGCCCCCTAGTTGCGCCCTAGTTGCGCCCAAGTTGCACCCTAGTCGCGCCCTAGTCGCGCCCTAGTTGCGCCCTAGTTGTGCCCTAGTTGCACCCTAGTTGCGCCCTAGTTGCGTCCTAGTTGCGCCCTAGTTGTGCACTAGTTACGTCCTAGTTGCGCCCTAGTTGCGCCCTAGTTGCGCCCTAGTTGCAACCTAGTTGCGCCCTACTTGCACCCTAGTTGCACCCTTCTTGCGCCCTACTGGCGCCTACTTGCGCCCTAGTTGCACCTCAGTTGGGCACTAACTACGCCCTAGTTGTCCCCTAATTGCGACCTAGTTACGTCCTACTTGCGCCCTACTTGTGCCCTCGTTGAGCCTTAGTTGCGGCCTAGTTGCACCTAACTTGCACACTAGTTGCACCCTAGTTGCGCCCTAGTTGCGCCATAGTTGCATCCTAGTCACACCCTAGTTTCATCCTCGTTGCGCCCTCGTTGCACCCTCGTTGCGCCCTCATTGCGCCATAGTTGCGCCCTAGTTGCGCCGAAGTTGTGCCCAAGTTGCGCCCTAGTTTTGTCCTAGTTGCGCCCTATTTGTGCCCTAGTTGCACCCTAGTTGCGCCCTAGTTGCGTCCTAGTTACACCCTATGTATGTCCTAGTTGCGCCTTAGTTGTGCCCTAGTTCCGCCCTAGTTGCGCCCTAGTTGCGCCTTAGTTGTGCCCTAGTTCCGCCCTAGTTGCGCCCTAGTTGCGCCTTAGTTGTGCCCTAGTTCCGCCCTAGTTGCGCCCTAGTTGCGCCTTAGTTGTGCCCTAGTTCCGCCCTAGTTGCGCCCTAGTTGCGCCTTAGTTGTGCCCTAGTTCCGCCCTAGTTGCGCCCTAGTTGCGCCTTAGTTGTGCCCTAGTTCCGCCCTAGTTGCGCCCTAGTTGCGCCTTAGTTGTGCCCTAGTTCCGCCCTAGTTGCGCCCTAGTTGCGCCTTAGTTGTGCCCTAGTTCCGCCCTAGTTGCGCCCTAGTTGCGCCGAAGTTGTGCCCAAGTTGCGCCCTAGTTTTGTCCTAGTTGCGCCCTATTTGTGCCCTAGTTGCACCCTAGTTGCGCCCTAGTTGCGTCCTAGTTACACCCTATGTATGTCCTAGTTGCGCCTTAGTTGTGCCGTAGTTGCACCCTACTTGCACCCTACTTGCGCCCTACTTGCGTCCTTGTTGTGCCCTAGTTGCGCCCTAGTCGCGTCCTATTTGCGCCCCAGTTGTACCCTAGTTGCGCCCTTCTTGCGTCCTTATTGCACCATACTTACTCCCTACTGGTGCCCTTCTTGAGCCCTGGTTGCGCCTTAGTTGGGCACTAGCTACGCCCTGGTTGTGCCCTGGTTGTACCGTAGTTGTGTCTTACTTGCGGCCTACTTGCGTCCTAGTTGCACCCTAGTTGCGCCCTAGTCGCGCCTTAGTTGCGCCCTAGTTGCACCCTAGTTGCACCCTAGTTGTGCCCTAGTTGCACCCTAGTTGCGCCCTAGTTGCGCCCTAGTTGCGCCCTAGTTGCGCCCTTGTTGCACCCTGGTTGCGCACAAGTTGCGCCCTAGTTGCGCCCAAGTTGCGTCCTAGTTGCGCCCTAGTTGCGTCCTAGTTGCGACCTAGTTATGTCTTAGTTGTGCCCTAGTTCTGCCCTAGTTGCCCCCTAGTTGCACCCTACTTTTACCCTAGTTGCGCCCAAATTGCGCCTTAGTTGCGCCATAATTGCACCCTAGTTACGCCATAGATGCGCCCTAATTGCACCGTAGTTGGGCCCTAGTTGCACCCTAGTTGCGCCCTAGTTGTGCCCTAGTTCCGCCCTAGTTGCGCCCTAGTTGCGCCCTAGTTGCGCCCTAGTTGCGCACTAGTTGCACTCTACTTGCGCCCTACTTGCGCCCTACTTGAACCCTAGTTGCGCTTAGTTGGGAACTAGCTACGCCCTAGTTGTACCATAGTTGCGCCCTAGTTGCGTCCTACTTGTGCCCTACTTGCGACCTATTTGCGCCTTAGTTGTGTCCTAATTGCGCCTTAGTTACACCCTAGTTGCACTCTAGTTGCGCCCTAGTCGGCCCTAGTTGCACCCTAGTTGCGCCCTAGTTACGCCCTAGTTGCGACCTAGTTGCGCCCTATTTGTGCACTAGTCGTGCCCTAGTTGCGCCCTAGTTGCACCCTAGTTGCACCCTAGCTGCGCCCTAGTTGTAATCTATTTGCACCCTTATTGCACCGTACTTGCACCCTACTGGCACCCTACTTGCGCCCTAGCTGTGCCTTAGTTGGGCATCAGCTCCGCCCTAGTTGTGCCCTAGTTGCGCGCTAGTTGTGTCCTACTTGTGCCCTTCTTGCGCGCTAGTTGCGCCTTAGTAGCGCCTTAGTTGCGCCCAACTTGTGCACTAGTTGCACCCTAGTTGCGCCCTAGTTGCGCCCTAGTTGTGCTCTACTTGCGCTCTAGTTGCGTCCTAGTTGCACCCTACTTGTGCCCTAGTGACGCCCTAGTTGCGCCATAGTTGCGCTATAGTTGCGCCCTACTAGCACCCTAGTTGCGCCTTAGTTGCGCCCTAGTTGCATCCAACTTGCACACTAGTTGCACCCTAGTTGCGCCCTAGTTGTGCCCTAGTTGCGCCCTACTTGCGCCCTAGTTGCACCCTACTTGCGCCCAACTTGCGCCCTACTTGCGCCCTAGTTGCACCCTACTTGCGCCCTAGGTGCGTCCTAGTAACACCCTAGTTGCACCCTAGTTGCGCCCTTATTGCACCAAACTTACACCCTACTGGCGCCCTACTTGCGCCCTACTTGTGCCCTAGTTACACCATACTTGCACCCTAGTTGCACCCTAGTTGCGTCTTACTTGCGCCCTACTTGCGCCCTAGTTGCACCCTAGGTACACCATACCTACACCCTAGTTGCGCCCTAGTTCCGCCCTGAGTGCACGCCCTACTTGGGCACAAGTTGCACCCTACTTACACCTTACTTGCACCATACTTGTGCCCTAGTTGCGCCTCAGTTGGACACTAGCTACGCCCTAGTTGTACCCTAGTTGCGCCCTAGTTGCGTCCTACCTGTGCCATATTTGCGCCCTATTTGCGCGTTAGTTTCGCCCTATTTGGGTCCTAGTTACGCCCTAGGTGCGCCCTAGTTGCGCCCTAGTTGCACCCTAGTTGTGCCCTGGTTGCACCCTAGTTGCGCCCTTGTTACCCCCTCATTGCACCCTCGTTGCACCCTTGTTGCGCCCCCGTTGCGCTCAAGTCGCACTTTTGTTATGCCCTAGTTGTGCCCCACTTGTGCCGTAGTTGGTCCCTGCTTGCGCCCTACTTGCGCCCTACTTGCGCTATAGTTGCACCCTTGTTGCACCCTAGTTGCGACCTAGTTGAGCCCTAGTTGCGTCCTAGTTGCGCCCTAGTTGCACCCTAGTTGCGCCCTAAATGCGCCCTAGTTGCACCCTAATTGCGCCCTAGTTGCGCCCTAGTTGCGCCCTACTTGTGCCCTACTCGCGTCCTAGTCACGACCTAGTTGCGCCCTAGTTGTGCCCTAGTTGCGCTATAGTTGCACCCTATGTGCGCCCTTATTGCACCCTACTTGCGCCCTACTGGCACCCTTCTTGCGCCCTAGTTGTGCCTTAGCTGGGCTCTAGCTACGCCCTAGTTGTGTCATAATTGCGCCCTAGTTGCGTCCTACTTGTGCCCTACTTGCGCGCTAGTTGCGCCTTAGTTGGGCCTTAGTTGCGCCCAACTTGCACACCCTAGTTCTGCCCTAGTTGCGCCCTAGTTGTGCCCTAGTTGCGCCCTAGTTGCGCTCTCATTGCGCCCCGGTTCTGCCCTAGTTGCACCATAGTTGCGCCCTAGTTGCGCCCTAGTTGCGACCTAGTTGCGTCCTAGTTGTGCCCTAGTTGTGCCCTAGTTGCGCCCTAGTTGCACCCTAGATGCGCCCTAGTTACGCCCTAGTTGCACCCGATCTGCATCCTAGTTGCGCCCTACTTGCGCCCTCATCGCGCCCTCGTCACGTCCTAGTTGCGCCCTTGTTGCGCCCTTGTTGCGTCCTAGTTGCGCCCTAGTTGCACCCTAGTTGTGCCCTAGTTGCGCCCTAGTCGCGCCCTAGTTGCGCCCTAGTTGCGCCCTACTTGCGCCCTACTTGCGCCCTACTTGCGCCCTACTTGCGCCCTACTTGCGCCCTACTTGCGCCCTACTTGCGCCCTACTTGCGCCCTACTTGCGCCCTACTTGCGCCCTACTTGCGCCCTACTTGCGCCCTACTTGCGCCCTACTTGCGCCCTACTTGCGCCCTACTTGCGCCCTACTTGCGCCCTACTTGCGCCCTACTTGCGCCCTACTTGCGCCCTACTTGCGCCCTACTTGCGCCCTACTTGCGCCCTACTTGCGCCCTACTTGCGCCCTACTTGCGCCCTACTTGCGCCCTACTTGCGCCCTACTTGCGCCCTACTTGCGCCCTAGTTGCGTCCTAGTTGCGCCCTAGTTGCACCCTAGATGCGCCCTAGTTACGCCCTAGTTGCACCCGATCTGCATCCTAGTTGCGCCCTACTTGCGCCCTCATCGCGCCCTCGTCACGTCCTAGTTGCGCCCTTGTTGCGCCCTTGTTGCGTCCTAGTTGCGCCCTAGTTGCACCCTAGTTGTGCCCTAGTTGCGCCCTAGTCGTGTCTTAGTTGCGCCCTAGCTCTGCCCTAGTTGTGCTATAGTTGCGCCCTAGTTGCGCCCTAGTTGCGCCCTAGTTGCGCCCTAGTTGCGCCTTTGTTGTGCCCTATTTGCATCCTACTTGTAGCCTACTTACGCCCTACTGGCGCCCTACTTGCACCCTAGTTGCGCCTTAGTTGGACACTAGCTACGCCCTATTTGTGCCCTAGTTGCGCCCAACTTGCATCTTACTTGCGCCCTACTTGCGCCCTAGTTGCGCCCTAGCCGCGCCCTAGTTGCGCCCTAGTTGCACCCTAGTTGCGCCCTAGTTGCACCCTAGTTGCACCCTAGTTGTGCCCTAGTTGCGCCCTGGTTGCACACTGGTTGCGCACTAGTTGCGCCATAGTTGCGCCCTAGTTGTGCCCTAATTGCATCCTAGTTGCGCCCTAGTTGCAACCTAGTTGTGTCATAGTTGTGCCCTAGTTGCGCCCGAGTTGCACCTTAGTTGCACCACATTTGCGCTTTAGTTGCGCCCTAGTTGTGCCCTATTTGCGCCCTAGTTGCGCCCTAGTTGCACCCTAGTTGCACCCTAGTTTCGCCCTAGTTACACACTAGTTGCGCCCTAGGTCCGCCCTAGTTGCGCCCTAGTTGCGCCCTAGTTGCGCACTAGTTGCACTCTACTTGCGCCCTACTTGCGCCCTACTTGCGCTTCAGTTGCGCATCATTTGGGCACTAGCTACGCCCTAGTTGTACCCTGATTGCGCCCTAGTTGCGTCCTACTTGTGCCCTACTTGCGTCCTAGTTGCGCCTTAGTTGCGCCCTAGTTGCACCCTAGTTGCGCCTTAGTTGCGCTCTAGATGCGGCCTAGTTGTGGCCTGGTTACACCCTAGTTGCGCCCTAGTTACGCCCTAGTTGCGCCCTAGTTGCGCCCTAGTTGCGCCCTAGTTGCGCCCTAGTTGCGCCCTAGTTGCGCCTTGGTCGAGCCCTAGTTGCGCCCTAGTTGCGCCCTAGTTGCGCGCTAGTTGCACCATATTTGCGCCCTTATTGTACCATACTTGCGCCCTACTGGCACCCTACTTGCGCCCTAGTTGTGCCTTAGTTGGGCACTAGCTACGTCCAAGTTGTACCCTATTTGCGGGCTACTTGCATCCTACTTGTACCCTACTTGCACGCTAGTTGCGCCTTAGTAGCGCCTTAGTTGCGCCCAACTTGTGCACTAGTTGCACCCTAGTTGCGCCCTAGTTGTGTCCTACTTGTGCCATGATTGCGCTCTAGTTGCACCCTAGTTGCACCCTACTTGCGCCCTAGTTGCGGCCTAGTTGCGCCCTAGTTGCGCCCTTATTGCGCTCTAGTTGCGCACGACTTGCGTCCTAGTTGCGCCTTAGTTCCGCCCTAGTTGCGCCCAACTTGCACACTAGTTCCACCCTAGTTGCGACCTAGTTGCGCCCTAGTTGCGTCCTAGTTGCGCCCTACTCTTGCCCTTCTTGCGCCCTACTTGCGCCCTAGTTGCGCCCTAGTTGCGCCCTACTTGTGCCCATATGTGCGTCCTAGTTGCGCCCTAGTTTCACCCTACTTGCGCCCCTCTTGCGTCCTTATTGCGCCAAACTTGAACCCTACTGGAGACCTACTTGTACCCTAGTTGCGCCTCAGTTGGACACTAGCTACGCCCTAGTTGCCCCCAGTTGCGTCTTTATTGCGCCCTAGTAGCGCCCTAGTTGCGCCTTAGTTACGCCCTAGTTGCGCCCATGTCGCGCCCTAGTTGCGTCCTAGTCGCGCCCTAGTCGCGCCCTAGTCGCGCCCTAGTTGCGCCTTAGTTACGTCCTAGTTGCACCCTAGTTGCACCCTAGGTGCGGCCTAGTTGTGCCCTAGTTGTACCCTAGTTGCATCCTAGTTGCGCCCTAGTTGCGCCCTAGTTGCACCCTACTTGCACCCTAGTTGCGCCCTAGTTGCGCCCTATATGTGCCCTAGTTGCGCCCTAGTTGCGCCCTACTTGCGCCCTAGTTGCGTCCTACTTGCGCCCTAGTTGGGCCATATTTGCGCCCTAGTTGCGCCCTACTTGCGCTTTACTCTCGCCCTAGTTGCGCCTCAGTTGGGCACTAGCTACCCCCTAGTTGAACCCTTTTTGCGCACTAGATGCATCCTACTTGTGCCCTACTTGCACCCTAGTTGCGCCTTAGTTGCGCCTTAGTTGCACCTTAGTTGCGCCTTAACTGCGCCCTAGTTGCGCCCTAGTTGCACCCAAGTTGCACCCTAGTTACACCCTAGTTGTGCCCTAGTTGCGCCCTATATGCGCCCTAGTTGCGCCCTAGTTACGCCCTAGTTGCACCCTAGTTGCGCCCTAGTTGCGCCCTAGTTACGCCCTAGTCGCGCCCTAGTTGCGCCCTAGTCACGGCCTAGTTGCGCTCTAGTTTCGCCCTAGTTGCGTTCTAGTTGTACCCTATTTGCGCCCTTATTGCACCCTACTTGCGCCCTACTCGCACCCTTGTTGTGCCCTAGTTGTGCCTTAGTTGGGCACTAGCTACGCCCTAGTTATGCCATGGTTGCGCCCTAGTTGCATCCTACTTGTGGCCTACTTGCGGGCTAGTTGCGCCTTAGTTGCACCTTAGTTGCGTCCAACTTGCACACTAGTTACACCCTAGTTGCGCCCTAGTTGCGCCCTATCTGTGCCCTAGTTGCGCCCTAGTCTCGCCTTGATTGCGCTCCGGTTGCTCCCTAGTTGCGCCCTAGTTGCGCCCTAGTTGCGTCCTAGTTGCGCCCTAGTTGCGACCTAGTTGCGTCTTAGTTGTGCCCAAGTTGTGCTCTAGTTGCGCCCTACTTACACCCTAGTTACGCCCTAGTTGCACCCTGGTTGCGCCCTAGTTGCGCCCTAGCTGTGCCCTAGTTGCGCCCTCGTTGCGCCCTCATTGCGCTCTAGTTGCGCCCTCATTGCACCCTTGTTGCACCCTAGTTGCGCCCTAGTTGCACTCTAGTTGCACCCTAGTTGCATCCTAGTTGCGTCCTATTTGCGCCCTAGTTGCGCTCTAGTTGCGCCCTAGTTGCGCCCTGGTTGCGCCCTAGTTGCGTCCTAGTTGCGCAGTAGTTGCGCCTTAGTTGCCCCATAGTTGCGCCCTAGTTGCGCCCTTGTTGCGCCTTAGTTGTGCCCTAATTGCACCCTACCTGCGCCCTACTTGCGCCCTAGTTGCGCCCTACTTGCACCCTAGTTGTGTCTTAGTTGCGCCCTAGTTGCGCCCTAGTCGAGCTTCTGTTGGGCACTAGCTACGCCCTAGTTGTACCCTACTTGCGCCCTACTTGCGTCCTACTTGTGTCCTATTTGCGCCCTACTTACGCCGTAGTTGCGCCGTAGTTGCGTCCTAGTTTCGCCATAGTTGCACCCTAGTTGCGCCCTACTTGCGCCCTGTTTGCGCCCTAGTTGCGCCTTAGTTGCGCCCTAGTTGCGTCCTAGTTGTGTCCTAGTTGCGCCCTTGTTGCTCCCAGTTGCGCCCTAATTGCGCCCTAGTTACGTCCTAGTTACGTCCTAGTTGCGCCCTAGTTGCACCCAAGTCGCGCCCTAGTCGCGCCCTAGTTGCGCGCTAGTTGCACCCTAGTCGCGCCCTAGTTGCGCCTTAGTTGCGCCCTAGCTGCGTCCTAGTTGTGTCCTAGTTGCGCCCTATTTGTACCCTAGTTGCGCCCTAGTTGCGCCCTTTTTGTACCCTAGTTGCGCCCTAGTTGCACCCAAATCGCGCCCAAGTCGCGCCCTAGTCGCGCCCTAGTTGCGTCCTAGTTGCGCACTAGTTGCACCCTATGTGCACCCTTGTTGCCTCCTAGTTGCGCCCTAGTTGTGCTCTATCTGCATCCTAGTTGCACCCTAGTTGCACCCTAGTTTCCCCCAAGATGTGCCCTAGATGCACCCGAATGCCCTGGCTGCGCCCTAGTTGCGCCCTAGTTGCCCCCACTTGCGCCCTAATTGCGCCCTAGCTGCACACTGGTTGCGCCCTAGTTGTGCCCTAGTTGCGCCCTAGTTGCGCCCAAGTCGTGCCCTAGTCACGATCTAGTCCCACCCTAGTTGCACCCTAGTTGCGCACTAGTTGCACCCTAGTTGCGCCCTAGTTGCGCCCTAGTTGCGCCCTAGTTGCGCCCTAGTTGTGCCCTAGTTGCGTCCTAGTTGCGCCCTAGTTGCACCCTAGTTTCCCCCTAGTTTCGCCCTAGTTGCGCCCGGGCGCCCTAGCTGCGCCCTAGTTGCATCCTACTTGCACCCGAGTTACACCCTAGTTACGCACTAGTTGCGTCCTAGTTGCGTCCTAGTTCCGCCCTAGTTGCGTCCTAGTTGCGCCCTATTTGCGCCCTATTGGCACCTACTTGGACCCTAGTTGCGCCTCAGTTCGGCACTAGCTACGACCTAGTTGTCCCCTAGTTGCGTCTTACTCACGCCCTAGTTGCGCCTTAGTTGCGCCCTAGTTGCGCCCAACTTGCAGACCAGTTGCGCCCTAGTTGCGCCCTAGTTGCGCCCTAGTTGTGCCCTAGTTGCACCCTAGTTGCGCCCTAGTTGCGCCCTAGTTGCGCCCTTGTTGCACCCTCGTTGCGTCCTAGTTGAACCCTAGTTGCGCCCTAGTTGCGCCCTAGTTGCGCCCTTGTTGCCCCCAGTTATGCCCTAATTGCGTCCTAGTTGCACCCTAGTTGCGCCCTATTTGCACTACAGTTGCGCCCTATTTCTCCCTAGTTGTGCCCTATTCGCGTCCTAGTTGCCCCCTAGTTGCGCCCTAGTTGCGCTAGTTGCACCCTAGTTGCGCCCTTAGTGCACCTTAGTTGTGCCCTAGTTGCGCCATACTTGCGCCCTACTTGCGCCATATTTGCGCCCTACTTGCACACTAGTTGCGTCTTACTTGCACCCTAGTTGCGCCCTAGCTGCGCCCTTCTTCCGCCCTTATTGCACCCTACTTACACCCTATTGGCACCCTACTTGTGCCCTAGTTGCGCCTCAGTTGGGCACTAGATACGCCCTAATTGTGCCCTAGTCACATAAACCAAAGCCGGGTCAGAGAAACCAAAGCCGGGTCACAGAAACCAAAGCCGGGTCATAGAAACCAAAGCCGGGTCAAAGAAACCAAAGCCAGGTCACATAAACCAAAGCCGGATCACTAAAATCAAAGCCGGGTCACAGAAACCAAAGCCAGGTCAATCAACCAAAGCCGGAGCACTGAACCCAAAGCCCGGTTATAGAAACCAAAGCCGGGTCACAGAAACCAAAGCCGAGTCACAGAATCCAAAGCCGGGTCACAAAAACAAAAGCCGGGTCACATCAACCAAAGCCAGGTTGTTATCCCATTTCTTGCCGTGCTTGTCATTATTCCGCAATGTCACCTCACTTCCGCACCTTCCATGTTGTCCTCCGCACATCTCCTCCTTCCGCACACCATAACACTTCATCCCACATTCACCATGACACAATATCAACATTGATCACTCACAAGTGGTCTTTTCTCCCTTCACATGACCCCTCTGACATGGCAAGACCGCGTAACTCCATCACCCCCTCCCGGAACAACCCTAATCCGCGGATTTGGCTTCCCCCGAGTGTCCTTGGCATGGCAATTCTGCGGGTACACACATGGCCCACTTCTACAACCCCTCTTCCGCGGATTTGGCTTCCCCCTAGTGTCTCTAAGATGGCAATTCCGCGGGTACACGCATGGCCCACTTCTGCAGCCCATCTTCCGTGGATTTGGCCCCCTTTACACCCCTAAAACAGGCCCATTCCACAGTCCCACCCCTTAGTCACTTTGGCAACACCCCTGTTGCGGATTCCATCACTCCTCTCGAGCATTCAACATGGCAAATCCGCGGAACCAAGACAGAGACACAGAAATCACACGGCTTTGGTTTCTCTGACCGACTTTGGTTTCTCTGACCGGCTTTGGTTTTTGTGACCCGGCTTTGGTTTTTGTAACCGAGTTTGGTTTATCTGACCCAGCTTTGGTTTCTTTGGTCCAGCTTTGGTTTCTGTGTACCGGCTTTGGTTTACCCAGCTTTGGTTTCCTTGACCCGGCTTTGGTTTTTGTTACCTATCTTTGGTTTCTATGACCCGACTTTCGTTTATGCGACCCGGCTTTGGTTTCTGTGACCCGGCTTTGGTTTATGCGACCCGGCTTTGGTTTATGTGACCCGGCTTTGGTTTCTGTGACCCGGGTTTTCTTTTTGAGACTCGGCGTTGGTTTATGTGACCCGGCTTTGGATTCCGAGACCCGGCTTTGGTTTATGGGACCATTTTTTGTTCATGTGACCCGGCTTTGGTTTCTGTGACCCAGCTTTGGTTTCTATGACCCAGCTTTGGCTTCCGTGACCCGGATTTCTGTGACCCGACTCTGGTTTCTGTGACCCAGCTTTGGTTTGTGTGACCCGGCTTTGGTTTGTGTGACCCGGCTTTGGTTTTTGTGACCCAGCTTTGGTTTATGTGACCTGGCTTTGGTTTTTGTGACCCGGCTTTGGTTTTTGTGACCCAGCTTTGGTTTGTGTGACCCGGCTTTGGTTTTTGTGACCCAGCTTTGGTTTATGTGACCTGGCTTTGGTTTTTGTGACCCGGCTTTGGTTTTTGTGACCCAGCTTTGGTTTCTGAGATCCGGCTTTGATTTTTCTAACCCGGTTCTGGTTTATTTGACCGGCTTTGGTTTCCATGAACCGACTTTGGTGTCTGTGACCCGGCTTTGGTTTCTGTGACCCGGCATTCATTTATGTGACCCAGCTTTGGGTTATGTGACCCGGCATTGGTTTCTGTAACCCAATTTTGGTTGATGTGACCCGGCTTTGATTTCTGTGACCCGGCTTTGGTTTATGTGACCCGGCTTTGGTTTGTGTGACCCAGCTTTGGTTTCCGTGACCCGGATTTGGTTTCTCTGATCTGGATTTGGTTTCTGTGACCCGGCTTTGGTTTTTGTGACCCGGCTTTGGTTTCTCTGATCTGGATTTGGTTTCTGTGACCCGGCTTTGGTTTTTGTGACCCGGCTTTGGTTTATGTGACCCGGCTCTGGTTTATGTGACCCGCCTTTGGTTTTTGTGACCCGGCTTTGGTTTCTTTGACCTAGCTTTTGTTTCTGTGAGCCGGCTTTGGTTACTGTGACCCGGCTTGGTTCCTCTGACCACGCTTTGGTTTATGTGACCTGGCTTTGGTTTCTGTGACCCGGTTTTGGTTCTATGACCTGGCTTTGAATGCTGTGACCAGGCTTTGGTTTCTGTGATCCGGTTTTGGATTCTATGACCCGGCTTTGGTTTCTGTGACCGGTCTTTGCTTTCTGTAACCGGGCTTTGGTTTCTGTGACCCGGCTTTGGTTTATGTGACCCGGCTTTGGTTTCTGTGAGCCGGCTTTGGTTTTTGTGACCCGGCTTTGGTTTCTGTGACCCAGCTTTGGTTTTCGTGACCCGGGTTTGGTTTCTGTGACCCGGCTTTAGTGTATGTGACCCGGCTTTGGTTTCTCTGACCCGGCTGTGGTATCTGTGACCTGCATTTGGTTTATGTGATCCGGTTTTGGTTTATATGACCCGGGTTGGGTTTTTGTGGCCAGGCTTTCGTTTCTGTGACCCAGCTTTGGTTTCGGTGACCCGGCTTTGGTTTATGTGACTTGGCTTTGGTTTCTGTTACCCGGCTTTGGTTTCTAATACCCGGCTTTTAGTTTCAGTGACCCGGCTTTGGTTTCTATGACCCGGCTTTGGTTTCAGTGACCCGGCATTGGATTTTGTGACCGGACTTTGGTTTTTTTGACCCGGCTTTGATTTCTGTGACCCAGCTTTGGTTTCTGTGACCTGGCTTTGGTTTGCTATGACCCTGCTCTGGGTTTTGTGACTCGGCTTTCGTTTCTATGACTTGGCTTTGGTTTCTGTGACATGGCTTTGGTTTTTGTGACCTGGTTATGGTTTCTGTGATCCGGCTTTGGTTTCTGTCACCTAGCTTTGGTTTTTGTGACCCCGCTTGGTTTTTGTGACCCGGCTTTGGTTTCTGGTACACAGCTTTGGTTTTTGTGACCGGCTTTGGTTTATGTGACCCGGCTTTGGTTTATATGACCTAGCTTTGGTTGCTGTGAACCGGCTTTGGTTTCGGTGACCCGGCTTTGATTTCTGTGACCCAACTTTGGTTTTTGTGACCCATCTTTGGTTTATGCAACCCGGCTTTGGTTTCTGTGATCCCGGCTTTGGTTTCTGTTACCCGGCTTTGGTTTCTGTGACCCGGCTTTGGTTTCTGTGACCCGGCTTTGGTTTCTGTGACCCGGCTTTTGTTT
>SZWC01000117.1:200535-235312 GCA_023375785.1 Penium margaritaceum | reverse complement strand
GTCACAGACACCAAAGCCGGGTCATAGAAACCAAAGCCAGGTCACAGAAACCAAAGCCGGGTCACAGAAACCAAAGCCGGGTCACAGAAACCAAAGCCGGGTCACATAAACCAAAGCCGGGTCACAGAGGGTCCAAAGCCTGGTCACATAAACCAAAGCCGGATTACAGAAACCAATGCTGGGTCATAGAAACCAAAGCCGGGTCACAAAAACCAAAGACGAGTCGCAAAGACCAAAGCCGGGTCACATGACCAAAGCCGGGTCACGGAAACCAGAGCCAGGTCACAAAAACCAAAGCCGGGTCAGAGAGGGTACAAAGCCGGGTCAAAGAAACCAAACACTAGTCACAAAAACCAAAGCCAGGTCACAAAAACCAAAGCCGGGTCACACAAACCAAATCCGGATTACTGAAACCAAAGTCGGGTTACAGAAACCAAAGCCGGGTCACAAAAACCAAATCCGGATTACAAAAACCAAAGTCGGGTCATATAAACCAAAGCCGGATCATAAAAACCAACGCCGGATCATATAAACTAAAGCCGGTCACAAAAACCAAAGTTTGCCAGAAGAATACAAGCGCAGGGAAGATAGCAGTAGAAGAAGGCAGAAACATTGCAACATGCAATTGTACGTCAGCACGGTGACATAAGCGAGTGCGGTCCCAATTATTTAGTCGAGGGAGGTTGAACGAGGTTTAGACGTGAGGTAGTTGAGATAGACAAGTTGGTGTGAGAGTGTGCTAGCGACATGAGTGATGGCTGGCTGAGTAGGAGAGCTGAGCGAAGGAGCAGGAACGGGTGAGCAAAGGGCTGAGAGAGGCTGGTGAATGCAAGTTATGTGGAAGGCAGACGCCAACGCGCCACAAGAAATATGCGGCCGGCGTGGATGCAGGCTACTGTGAAGCATGCAGCTAGCCCGTGCAGACCCTTTGCTGGCCACAGATGCTAATGATGATTGCTGATGAGAAAGCGGAAGCTGATAATGATGACGGAGTGGGCGCAGGGGCAAGCCGCATGTGCTGAAGGAAGTTTTGGCGTGGGCGCATGTCGTCGCGAGACAGGCGATGCGACCGGGCGGATCCTTGTGCCGAGCGGAAAAGCAATGCGGATGAGGAGGAGGCAACTGATGAATGAGTGGGCGCAGGGGCGGAACCACGTGCGCTGCGAAATGATGCTGATGATGCGGAGGCGGCCCGGATGATGCGGATTATGTGGAGGCTGGAGGACGGCGGATGACGATGGGATGAGGAAGACAGATGACGAGACTGAGGTGGCAGAGGCGAAGGGGACGAGGAGGACCGATGGCAGCAAATGACGATGACGCGAGGAATGGGGATGGATGACGATGCTGAAGGAACAAGGCAGAGAATCTGGCAAGTAGAGAGCAGCGGGATGAGAGGTAGCATGGTAGGAGGGAAGAGCGAACCAACAACTTCCTCTGCTTCCAGGAGTGTGACGACTTATTCCCCAGTTTGCCCTTCGGCGGGCAGGAAGACTCGTGGTGTCCGATATCCTGGGAGCTGGATGAGGTTGGTTACAATAGAGGAAGTCAGGCAGCGGACAGAGGCACTGGTCTGCTGATGTTAGGAGAGTGACAGCTTGTTCCCCAGTTGGCTCGGAATGGGAGCAGGAAGACTGGTGGTGTCCAATATCCTGACGGCGGTAGTTTGGCTGTAGCTGCTGACGAGGCAAGAGAAAGATGCGAAAGGGCGGCTCGAGATAATGGACTGAAGATGATAGAGCAGTGGAAGTAAATGCGGCTGATGAAGGAAGAGGATGAGGGCGAAGGTGCTGGCGGAGACCAAGGAGTTGGAGAGTAGGATAGGGTTGGCGGCAGGAAGCTTCCAGGAAGATGACAATAGGTGGCGGCTCGGGAGTGTTCTTGTGGCTATTGTGGGCAGCAGGTTGTCAAGAGTTGGCCACGGTTGCGGAAATGGGCGCATGGCTTTCTCAGAATGACGTAGCGTTTCTTCAGCGTGAGAACTTTTCCAAGCGGTGCTGCTTTATATCGGCTGCTGACAAAGATGAAATATGCGAGGCGACGGTAGCGGCAGTAAAGGAATGCAAATTGAAGCAATGAAGAATGGATGGCGATAGAGCGCTGACTAGGTTACAAGGCACCAGGTGATGTCGCCTGTTGCTCTTATATCATGTCAGAAGAATGCAAGCACAGGGAAGACAGCAGCATAAGCAGGCAGAAGCATTGGAACATGCATGAGTGCGTCAGCATGGTGACGTAACAAGTGTGGTCCCAATAAGTTAGTCGCGAGAGGTTGGATGAGGCCGAGCTGTGAGGTATTCGAGATAGACATGTTGATGTGAGAGAGTGCTAGCGAGATGAGTGATGGTTGGCTGAGTAGGAGAGCTGAGCGAAGGAGCAGGAGCGGCTGAGCGAAGGGTTGGGAGAGGCTGACAAACGCAAGCAATGCAAGGTGTGAGCAGAGCGAAGACACAGCGGCGATGCCGCGGAACCAAAGGGGAACTGGATGGGAAGAATTATTCTGGTTGAAGTGGGAGGGAATGAACATCCTCCTTACATCAAGGACAACACAGGACAAAGCATATGCAACGGATTCTTGTACACTAGTCGGACGTGCGTGCGGTCGAGCCGCTTATTAGGGGATTACTCCGTATTGTGCCGTTGATAGGTCTTCACCGTCAACGGTTCATGCGTGATGGGGACCAAGGTGGTTCATGCCGAGGCTTGAACCGTTATTGAGAGTGCTCGTAACTTCCAAGAGGAGAAGACCCATAGGCTCCTGTGGAGAACCCATCAATTGTCCGGCCTTGATAGATTCACAATTTTGACAAAGCCGGGTCACAGAAACCACAGTCGGATCACAGAAACCAAAGCCGGATCACAAAAAACCAAAGCGGGGTTACGGCAACCAAAGCTGGGTCACACGAACTAGAGCCGAGTCACATAAACCAAATCCGGGTCACAGCAACCAAAGCCGGCTCGTAGACACCAAAGCCATGTCACAAACACCAAAGCTGGGTCACAAAACACAAAGCCGGGTCACAGAACCCAAAGCCGGGTCACAAAAACCAAAGTCGGGTCACATTAACCAAAGCCGGATCACATAAACCAAAGCCTGGCCACAAAAACCAAAGTCGGGTCACAGAAACCAGACCGGATCACATAAACCAAAGCCGGATCAGAGTAACCAAAGCTGGGTCACAGTAACCAACGCCGGGTCACAGAAACCAAAGCCGGTCACAAAATCCAAAGCCGATCACAGAAATCAGAGCCGGGTTGCATAAACCAAAGCCCGGTCACAGAAACCAAAGCAGGTCATTGAAATCAAATACGGGTCACATAAACCAAAGCCGGGTCACGCAAAACCAAAGCCGGGTCACAGAAACCAAATTCAAGTGACTGAAACCAAAGCCGGGTCACATAAACCAAAGCCAAGTCACATAAACCAAAGCCGGGTCACAAAAACCAAAGCCGGGTCACAGAAACCAAAGCTGGATCACAGAAACCAAAGCCGGGTCACATAAACCAAAGCCGGGTCAGCGAACCACATCCGGGTCAACGAACGAAAGCTGGAGCACATAAACCAAAGCCGGGTCACAGAAACCAGAGCCGGGTCACATAAACCAGAGCTGGGTCACAAAAACCAAAGCTGGTCACAGAAACCAGAGCCGGGTTACATAAAGAAAAGCTGAGTCTCGGAAAACAAAGCCGGGTCACAGAAAGCAAAGCCGGGTCACACAAACCAAATCGAGGTCACATAAACCAAAGCCAGGTCAGAGAAAGGAGAGCCGGGTCACATAAACCAAAGCCGGGTCACAGAAACCAAAGTCAAGTTATAGAAACCAAAGCCGGGCCACGCAAACGAAAGCCGGGCCATAGGAACCACAGATGGGTCACAAAAACCAAACCGGTCACGGAAACCAAAGCCGGGTCACAGAAACCAAAGCCGGATCACATAAACCAAAGCCGGGTCACATAAACCAAAGCCGGGTCACATAAACCAAACTGGGTCACGGAAACCAAAGCCGGTCACTCAAACCGAAGCCGGGTCACTTAAACAAAAGCCGAGTCACGGAAAACAAAGCCGGGTCAAATAAAGCAAAGCCGGGGTACACAAACCAAAGCCGGGTCACAGAAACCAAAGCCGGGTCACAGAAACCAAACTTGGGTCACAACAACCAAAGCTGGGTCACAGAAACCAAAACTGGGTCACAGACACCAAAGCCGGATCACAAAAACCAAAGTTGGGTCACAGAAACCAAAGTCGGGTCACAAAAACCAACCCCGGGCCACGAAAACCAAAGCCGGGTCACATAAACCAAAGACTGGTCACAAAAACCGAAGCTGGGTCACAGAAACCAAAGCCGGGTCACAAAAACCAAAGGCGGGTCACAAAAACCAAAGCTGGGTCGCATAAACCATAGCCGGGTCACACAAATCAAAGCCGGGTCACACAGGGTCCAGAGCCGGGTCACACAAACCAAAGACGAGTCACAAAAACCAAAGCCGGGTCACTAAATTCAAAGCCGGGTCACACAAACCAAAGCGAGGTCACAGAAACCGAAGCCGGGTCAGCAAGGGTCCAAACCCAGGTCACAGAAACCAAAGACGTGTCACATAATCTAAAGCCGGGTCAAAAAAAACCAAAGCCGGGTCACAGAAACCAATGCCGGATTACATAAACCAAAACCCGGTCACATAAACCAAAGCCGGGTCCCAGAAACCAAAGCCGGGTCATAGAGGGTCCAAATCCGGGTCACATAAACCAAAGACGAGTCACATAAACCAAAGCCGGGTCACAGAAACCAAAGCCGGGTCACAAAAACCAAAGGCGGGTCACAAAAACCAAAGCTGGGTCGCATAAACCATAGCCGGGTCACACAAATCAAAGCCGGGTCACACAGGGTCCAGAGCCGGGTCACACAAACCAAAGACGAGTCACAAAAACCAAAGCCGGGTCACTAAATTCAAAGCCGGGTCACACAAACCAAAGCGAGGTCACAGAAACCGAAGCCGGGTCAGCAAGGGTCCAAACCCAGGTCACAGAAACCAAAGACGTGTCACATAATCTAAAGCCGGGTCAAAAAAAACCAAAGCCGGGTCACAGAAACCAATGCCGGATTACATAAACCAAAACCCGGTCACATAAACCAAAGCCGGGTCCCAGAAACCAAAGCCGGGTCATAGAGGGTCCAAATCCGGGTCACATAAACCAAAGACGAGTCACATAAACCAAAGCCGGGTCACAGAAACCAAAGCCGGGTCACAAAAACCAAAGGCGGGTCACAAAAACCAAAGCTGGGTCGCATAAACCATAGCCGGGTCACACAAATCAAAGCCGGGTCACACAGGGTCCAGAGCCGGGTCACACAAACCAAAGACGAGTCACAAAAACCAAAGCCGGGTCACTAAATTCAAAGCCGGGTCACACAAACCAAAGCGAGGTCACAGAAACCGAAGCCGGGTCAGCAAGGGTCCAAACCCAGGTCACAGAAACCAAAGACGTGTCACATAATCTAAAGCCGGGTCAAAAAAAACCAAAGCCGGGTCACAGAAACCAATGCCGGATTACATAAACCAAAACCCGGTCACATAAACCAAAGCCGGGTCCCAGAAACCAAAGCCGGGTCATAGAGGGTCCAAATCCGGGTCACATAAACCAAAGACGAGTCACATAAACCAAAGCCGGGTCACAGAAACCAGAGCCGGGTCACAAAAACCAAAGCCGCATTACACAAACCAAAGCTGGGTCACAGAAACCAAAGCCGGGTCACATAAACCAAAGCCGGTTCACAGAAACCAAGGCCGGGTCACATAAACCAAAGCCGGGTCACAGAAACGAAAGCCGGGTCACAGAAACCACAGTCGGGTGACAGAACCCAGAGCCGGATCACAAAAACCAAAGCGGGGTCACAGCGACTAAAACCGGGTCACAGAAACCAAAGACAGGTCACATAAACAAAAGCCGGGTCACGCAGACCAACGCCGGGTCACAGACACCAAAGCCGGGTCACATAAACCAAAGCCGGGTCATAGAAACCAAAGCCGGGTCATAGAAACCAAAGCCCTAGTCGCGCCCTAGTCGCGCCCTAGTTGAGCCCTAGTTGCGCACTAGTTGTACCCTAGTTGCGCCCTATATGCGCCCTAGTTGCGCCCTAGTTGTGCCCTAGTTGCAACATAGTTGCGCCCTAGTTGCCCCCAGCTGCGCCCTAATTGCACCCTAGTTGCACCCTAGTTGCGCCCTAGTTGCGCCCTAGTTGCGCCCTAGTTGCGCCCTACTTCCGCCCTACTTGCACCCTAGTTGCGTCTCAGTTGCGCCCCAGTTGTGCCCAAGTTGCGCCTCAGTTGGGCACTAGCTACGCCCTAGTTGTACCCTACGTGCGCCCTAGTTGCATCCTACTTGTGCCCTATTTGTGTCCTAGTTTCGCCATAGTTGCGCCCTAGATGCGCCCTAGTTGCACCATAGTTGCGTCGTAGTTGCGCCCTAGTTGCGCCCTAGATGCGCCCTAGTTGCGCCTTAGTTGCGCCCTAGTTGCATCCAAGTTGTGCCCTACTTGCACCCTGGTTGCCCCCAGTTGCGCCCTAATTGCGCCCTAGTTGAGTCCTAGTTGCATCCTAGTTGCACCCTAGTTGCGTCCAAGTTGCGCCCTAGTCGCGCCCTAGTCGTGCCCTAGTTGCGCCCTAGTTGCGCACTAGTTGCACCCTAGTTGCACCCTAGTTGTGCCCTAGTTGCGCCCTAGTTGTGCCCTAGTTGCAACCTAGTTGCACCCTAGTTGCGCCCTAGTTGCCCCCAGTTGTGCTCTCATTACGCCCTATTTGCGCCCTAGTTGCGCCCTAGTTATTCTTCGACCTTCTTGATATAACCTATTCTTTTTTAACTTTTCTGTTTTTGAACCATACAGCTATTTGTGCCCTAGTTGCGCCCTAGTTGTGCCCAAGTCGCGCCCTATTCGCGCACTAGTCGTGCCCTAGTTGCGCCCTAGTTGCCCACTAGTTGCACCGTAGGTGCACCCTAGTTGCCCCCTAGTTGCGCCCTAGCTGTGCCCTAGTTGCATGCTAGATGCGCCCTAGTTGCACCCTAGTTTACCTCTAGTTACGCCCTAGTTGCACCCGGGCGCCCTAGTTGCGTCCTACTTGCGTCCTACTTGCACCATAGTTTCACCCTAGTTACGCACTATTTGCACCCTAGTCGCATCCTAGTTGCGCCCTAGTTGCGCCATAGTTGTACCTAGTTGTGCCTTAGTTGCGCCCTAGTTGCGCCTACTTGCGCCCTAGTTGCGCCTCAATTGGGCACTAGCTACGCCCTAGTTGTCCCATGGCTGCGCCCTTAGTTGTGTCTTACTTACTCCCTAGTTGCGCAGTAGTTGCGCCCTAGTTGCGCCATAGGTGTGCCCTAGTTGCACCCTAGTCGCGTCGTAGTTGCGCCCTAGTTACGCCTTTGTTGCGCCCTCGTTGGACCCTAGTTGCATCCTAGTTACGCCCTAGTTGCGCCCTAGTTGCGCCCTAGTTGCCCCTAGTTGTGCCCTAATTGCGCCCTAATTGCGTCCTAGTTTCGCTCTACTTGCGCCCTAGTTGCGCCCTAGTTGCATCCTAGTTGCGCCCTAGTTGCGCCCTAGTTGCGCCCTAGTTGCGCCCTAGTTGCGCCCTAGTTGCCCCCTAGTTGCGCCCTAGTTGTACCCTAGTTACGCCTAATTGTGCCCTAGTTGCGCCCTTGTTGCGCCTTAGTTGTGCCTAGTTGCGCCCTACTTGCGCCCTACTTGCGCCCTAGCTGCGCCGTACTTGCACCCTAGTTGCGCCATATTTCCGCCCGAGTTGCGCCCTAGTTGTGCCCTAGTTGCGCCATTCTTGCACCCTTGATGCACCCTACTTGCACCCTATTGGCGCCCTACTTGCGCCCTAGTTGCGCCTCAGTTGGGCACTAGCTACATCCTAGTTGTGCCCTAGTTGCGCCCTAGTTGCATCTTACTTGCACCCTACTTGCGCCCTAGTTGCAGCCTAGTTGCGCCCTACTTGCACCCTAGTTGCGCCCTTGTTGCGCCCTAGTTGCGCCCTAGTTGCACCCTACTTGCACCCTACTTGCGCCCTAGTTGCAGCCTAGTTGCGCCCTACTTGCACCCTAGTTGCGCCCTTGTTGCGCCCTAGTTGCGCCCTAGTTGCGCCCTAGATGTGCCCTGGTTGCGCACAAATTGCAACCTACTTGCACCCTACTTGCACCCTACTTGCGCCCTAGTTGCTTCTCAGTTGGGGACTAGATAGGCCCTAGTTGTACCCTAGTTGCGTCCTAATTGCGTCCTACTTGTACCCTATTTGTGCCCTAGCTGCGCCCTTGTTGCGCCCTTGTTGCGCCCTAGTTGCGCCCTAGTTGCGCTTTAGTTGCGCCCTAGTTGCGTCCTAGTTGCGCGCTAGTTACGCCCTAGTTGCGCTCTAGTTGTGCCCTAGTTGCGCCCTACTTGCGCCCTACTTGCGCCCTAGTTGCGCCCTACTTGCACCCTAGTTGCATCTCAGTTGCGCCCTAGTTGCGCGCTAGTTACGCCCTAGTTGCGCTCTAGTTGTGCCCTAGTTGCGCCCTACTTGCGCCCTACTTGCGCCCTAGTTGCGCCCTACTTGCACCCTAGTTGCATCTCAGTTGCGCCCTAGTTGCGCCCTAGTTGCGCCTCCGTTGGGCACTAGCTAGGCCCTAGTTGTACCCTACTTGCGCCCTAGTTGCGTCCTACTTGTGCCCTATTTGTACCCTAGTTGTGCTTTAGTTGCGCCCTAGTTGCGTCCTAGTTACGCCCTAGTTGCGCCCTAGTTGCGCCCTAGTTGCACCCTAGTTGCACCCTAGTTGCGCCTTAGTTGCGCCCTAGTTACGCCCTAGTTGCGCCCTAGTTGCACCCTAGTTGCGCCCTAGTCGTCCCCAGTTGCGTCGTAATTGCGCCCTAGTTGCGTCCTTGTTGAGCCCTAGTTGCGCCCTTGTTGCGCCCAAGTGGCGCCCTAGTCGCGCCCTAGTCGCACCCTAGTTGCGCCCTAGTTGCGCACTAGTTGCACCCTAGTTGCGCCCTAGTTGCGCCGTAGTTGCACCCTAGTTGCGCCCTAGTTGTGCCCTAGTTGCAACCTAGTTGCGCCCTAGTTGCGCCCTAATTTCCCCCACTTGCGCCCTAGTTGCGCCGTAGCTGCACCCTAGTTGCGCCCTAGTTGTGCGCTAGTTGCGCCCAAGTCGCGCCCTAGTCACGCTCTAGTCGCGCCCTAGTTGCGCCCTAGTTGTCCACTAGTTGCACCCTAATTGTGCCCTAGTTGCGCCCATAGTTGCGCCCTAGTTGCGCCCTAGTGGTGCCCTAGTTGCGTCCTAGTTGCGCCCTAGTTGCGCCCTAGTTTCCCCCTAGTTGCTCCCTAGTTAGGCCCGGGCGCCCTAGTTGCGCCCTAGTTGTACCCTACTTGCACCCGAGTTGCACCCTAGTTACGCACTAGTTGCATCCTAGTTGTGTCCTAGTTGCGCCCTAATTGCGCCCTAGTTGCGCCCTATTTGCACCCTATTGGCACCTACTTGCACCCTAGTTGCGCCTCAGTTGGGCACTAGCTACGCCCTAGTTGTCCCTTAGTAGCGCCCTTAGTTGCATCTTACTCACGCCCTAGTTGCGCATTAGTTGCGCCCTAGTAGCGCCCAACTTGCAGACCAGTTGCACCCTAGTTGCGCCCTAGTTGCGCCCTATTTGCGCCCTAGTTGCACCCTAGATGCGCCCTAGTTGCGCCCTAGTTACGCCCTTGTTGCACCCTCGTTGCGCCCTAGTTGCACCCTAGTTGCGCCCTGGTTGCGCCCTAGTTGCGCCCTAGTTGCGCCCTTGTTGCCCCCAGTTACGCCCTAATTGCAACATAGTTGCGCCCTAGTTGCGCCCACATTTGCGCTCTAGTTGCGCCATAGTTCGCCCTAGTTGTGTCATAGTCACGCCCTAGTTGCGCCCTAGTTGCGCCCTAGTTGCGCCTAGTTGCACCCTAGTTGCGCCCTTGTTGCGCCTTAGTTGTGCCCCAGTTGGGGCCTACTTGCGCCCTACTTGCACCCTAGTTGCGCCCTATTTGCACCCTAGTTGCGTCTTACTTGCACCCTAGTTGCGCCCTAGTTGCGCCCTTCTTGCGCCCTTATTGCACCCTACTGACACCCTATTGGCACCCTACTTGCGCCCTAGTTGCGCCTCAGTTGGGCACTAGCTACGCCCTAATTGTGCCATAGTCACATAAACCAAAGCCGGGTCACAAAAACCAAAGCCGGGTCACATAAACCAAACCCGGGTCACAGAAACTAAAGCCGGGTCAAAGAAACCAAAGCCAGGTCACAGAAAACAAAGCCAGATCGCTGAAATCAAAGCCGGGTCACAGAAACCAAAGCCAGGTCAACAAACCAAAGCCGGAGCACAGAACCCAAAGCTGGTCATAGAAACCAAAGCCGGGTCGCAGAAACCAAAGACGGGTCTCAGAATCCAAAGCCGGATCACAGAAACCAAAGCCGGGTCACATCAACCAAAGCCAGGTTGTTACCCGATTTTTTGCCGTGCTTATCATTGTTCCGCGATGTCACCTCACTTCCGCGCCTTCCATGTTGTCCTCCGCACATATCCTCCTTCCCACACCATAAGACTTCATCCCACATTCATCATGACACAATGTCACAATTGTTCACTCACAAGTGGTCTTTCATCCCTTCACATCACCCCTCTGACATGGCAATTCCGCAAAACTCCATCACCCCCTCCCGAAAGAAACCTTATCCGCGGATTCGGCTTCCCCCTAGTGCCCTTGACATGGCAATTCCACGGGTACACGCATGGCCCACATCTGCAGCCCCTCTTCCGCGGATTATGCTTCCCCCTAGTGTCTCTAACATGGCATTTCCGCATGTACACGCATGGCCCACTTCTGCAGCCCCTCTTCCGCGGACTTGGCCCCCTTTACACCCCAAAAAAATGCCCATTCCGCAGTCCCATCCCTTAGTCACTTTGGCAACACCCCTATTGCGGATTCCATCACTCCTCTCGAGCATACAACATGGAAAATCCGCGGAACCAAGACAGAGACACATAAATCACGCGGCTTTGGTTTCCCTGACCGGCTTTGGTTTTTGTGACCGGCTTTGGTTTTTGTGACCCAGCTTTGGTTTTTGTGACCTGGCTTTGGTTTATCTGACCCAGCTTTGGTTTCTTTGGTCCAGCTTTGGTTTCTGTGTACCGGCTTTGGTTTACCCAGCTTTGGTTTCTTTGACCCGGCTTTGGGTTTTGTGACCCGTCTTTGGTTTCTATGACACGACTTTCGTTTATGTGACCTGGCTTTGGTTTCTGTGACCCGGCTTTGGTTTATGTGACTCAGTTTTGGTTTATGTGACCCGGCTTTGGTTTATGTGACCCGGGTTTTCTCTTTGTGACTCGGCTTTGGTTTATGTGACCCGGCTTTGGATTCCGAGACCCGCCTTTGGTTGATTGGACCGTTTTTTTGTTCCTGTGACCCAGCTTTGGTTTCCGTGACCCAGCGTTGGCTTCTGTGACCCGGATTTCTGTGACCCGGCTATGGTTTCTGTGACCCGGCTTTGGTTTGTGTGACCCGGCGTTGGTTTGTGTGATCTGGCTTTGGTTTATGTGACCCGGCTTTGGTTTTTGTGACCCAGCTTTGCTTTATGTGACCTGGCTTTGGTTTTTGTGACCCGGCTTTGGTTTATGTGATGCGGCATTGGTTTCTTTGACCTGGCTTTTATTTCTGTGAGCCGGCTTTGGTTACTGTGTCCCGACTTGGTTTCTGTGACCCCGCTTTGGTTTATGTGACCTGGCTTTGGTTTCTGTGACCTGGTTTTGGTTCTGTGACCTGGATTTGGTTTGTGTGATCTGCCTTTGGTTTCTGTGATCCGGTTTTGGATTATATGATCCGGCTTTGGTTTCTGTGACCGGGCTTTGGTTTTTGTAACCCGTGATACCCCCAATTTTGCCGCGTCCCTAATTTTTCCACGGATGGCTACTATCTGCGTCTCTCCGCAGATCTTGCACTTAAACACTACTACTTGTTCACAAGTGAGCAGCAGGACACGGTTGTCACCTTCAGGCTAGAGGCTATTTTGCGGACCACGGGTTTGGGAGTGCTGCGCATACACCTTAATGAGAAGTGACACTCCGCGGCCCACTAGAGTACGGCAACCCACAATGGCAAACTCTCGATTATCAGCTATCCCGCGGATCACGGGTCTATACTTCTGCGCAGGCACCTCACCGATGAGTGATGCTCCGCGTTCCACTTCTTCCCACACGGGAGTCCACCACCTCGTGGCGTCCGACTCCTCTCCGCGGAACCCCGTTCCGCGGACGTGTGCAAGCAAGGGACACCGCCGGCAGCCCACCTCACTCGGACTTTTGGTTCTTCACGCACTTACTCCCACAGTCCGCGGACCGGACTCCGAGAGCAACTGAGGGCCAGAGGGCAATGGGTGGAGCACAGGAATGGGAGTAGGCCAATGACTTTGAGAAAGCTGATTGCGGAGTACATGGAAGACATTCGAAGGCAAGCAAGTCTGAGTTGCACGTGTGGCATTGCTAGTGGGGCCCTTTTCTACTTGGGATTCCGCACAGCGTGTCTGCACGCCGTCGGTTTCATCCCTCTCACACCATCCTACTTCCTCCTACTTGGACTCCACGCGGTGCGGCTACGCACCGCGGGTCTCGTCCCCTTCACACACATACACACTACCTATCTTCGGATGATCACTTTCTTCATCCGCGGCTCGTGCACGCAGTTCTTCGTGTTCTTCCTTGAATCTTCGTCTTCCGCGGTGCGTCTCCCGGGACTCCTCCGTGGTTGATGCTTGGGCGCTCATGCTGATTGGACGTTTTCTCCCCTGATTGCTCAGTTCCTCCGCTGTCCTGCCTGTGCTTTGTCAGTGGCCGCGGATACTCCTGCAACTTGTCCCTGTTCCCTTTGCACCGCGGCTCTCCCTCCACTGCTTCCCGCCTTGCCACAAGTTCTTCGACTGAGAAGAACCGCCGCAGACGAGTGTTAGCCTGCGGCGGCCCTTCCATCGGTGCCCTGACTGTCGCCTCCCTGGATCCGCGCTACCCCTCGCTCACCGCATCCGCGGGAGCCAGCATTCTGCGCGCGGACCCTCTACATCCTCGGTTCCCATTCCGTGGGTTACTTCTTCTGCGGAGCTGCGGCAGGGTTGTGCGTGACACTGATGCCCCCAATCCCCCCTTTTTTCGCGACTCTGTCCCAGAGTCTTTCAGCACGTTTTCTGCGTGAAGTGCTTATGGGGCTTGGGGCGACCCCGCTCCTAGCACGACCTGCAGTACTTTTCCACCATTCCTCCCCTCCGCTTGAGCTTCACCGCGTACTTGTCATGGACAAATAGCCGACATCCTTCACACCGCGCTCCAATTGTGGGTACGCTGATCAAGTTTTTGCATGAGGAGCAATGTGGCGCGCGCTTGTACCTTTGGCAGCTTGAGCATCGGTAGATCCGTTTGCCTTTGCTGCTCCGCCCCACCTCCTTGGCGCAGGATTCATGTGCAATGCATCCGTAGTGCTCGCACCGATAGACTAACCCCTCGAGCCGACCAAAGCAGTTGTCCCCCTTTCAGATGCGCTTGTTGGAGAACTTCCATTTCATCCTTCGCGACTTGTTGCGAAAGTTGATGCAAGTCCAGATGCCCTCCTTCCGCGCTTGCCACACCGCAGGTGGCACATGGTCCGACACATGCCGCAGGGTTTGCCGAACTCTATGATCTCTGTTTCACACCCTTCGTAGAGTGGGGCCAAGGTTTCAGTGGCATATGATAGTGAGGCCCCCTCTTCCACAATTTTCGCCCCCACACATCTTTGACACTGCCCTGCCCATGCCGAGCTGCCCGTCACCAGGCAGCCCTGATGAGCCATCCGGCCACACTGGGTGTAGCGCTCCCCCGTGCGGACAGCTTTCATGCAGGTGGGGCAGTTTTTTGCGACAGGTGCGGGCGGGTCCTGCTCTTCCTCGTCCTCCGAATCCACCTCTCCTCCTTCTGCGGTGACACGCGGCGGCTTTCGGATCCCGTGCTCTCGCTCAATCTCTTGGCGGCACTTCCGACACCTTTCTGATCCGCTCCGTTCTCCCTTCGCGTTCCGCGGCTGCTCCAGGCACTTGTCACATATCCTTCGGTGGCATCCTTCACAATCTTGCACCCGTCTGCCACAGCTGTGCCCGCATTGGGCACAGGTCTGGCGTGCCTTCTCCTTCTGGGCCTGCTCTGCCGCTGCCATCCGACCTTCCTCTTGCCCTTGTCGCATGGTGGCCCCCGGTGCCGTGCGAGGCCCTTGCCGCACCCCTGCTGCTTCCTCTTCCTCCTCTTCTTCCTCCTGCGCATCGGGGTCCCATCCCCCTCGCGCCTCTCCTCCCCCGGAGCCTGGGCCGGCTCCGCCGCCTCCTTCCTTTTTCTGCTCTGCTTCCTCCCCTTGGCCTTCACTCTTGCACCGCAGACATGTGCGGTTCCAACCAATGCAGCTTTTGGCCAATCCCTGGTGCACGGGCTGGCCACAGACGCGGCAGACGACTTTCAGGAGCTTCTCCTCAGGCAGGTTCTTCCCACAGACTGCGCACGGTCCCGTGTAGGCAGCCAGGGCGCAAGGGCTCATGGGGACACTCTTCCGTGGAGCGTCGGTGACCCCTTGTGGGGTCATTTCTCCGCTGCCCGTCTGTTGTGATCTTGACTATTGCAGTTGTTCTTGTTGCTCCTGTTGTTCCCGCGGCTCCTGTTGTTCCTGTTGCTCATACGGTGCTTGCTGATGCAAGCCCCTTCATCCTTGCGCTTGCTGTTCTTGTACCGTACGTCCTCCTTTCGTGAAGACCTCCTACACATCAGAGCCGTTCGTCGGTTCCTCGTGAGGTTTCTGACTCCACACTTCCTCCTGCTCCGACACGTGGGTCTTGCACTGCTCCAGCACCTCCTCCGCGCGCCATCCCCTTGATCCCTTACGCGCCTCCAGCGAAGGGACTTCTCCACCCGTGCCGGGTATATGTGTTTGCCAGGCCGGGGGCAGTAAAACTAACTCTGTCGCAAGGTAGCTCCGTTCACTGAATCCGTCTGGCCCTTCCAGCCACACTCGTCCCGCGTCCACCGCAGCCACGCGGTACACCTGCCGCGCCTCATCTGCTTCACGCCCTGCGCCTGGAAAGGGGTGGAGGTACACCAGGTTCCCTTCCTCAATTGCTCCGTGGTTGAGGCGTCCGTTGGCGGCATCACATCCGCGCCAAGCCGAAACCGAGGCTCGGAGTCATGCCTCTGCCCTCACCGCGACGGTTTTCTGGCATCTCGCCCGGTACCACTCCTGCACGTCCTTATCCCTTGCCATCTCCCGCTCCTTCTCTGAGCAGCCATCTTGCTGCTGCTCCGGGTCCAGCAGCAGCAGTAGTGGGGGTTGCGGCATGCCGAGTGCCGCACGCGGAGGCTGTCCTAAGAGGATGGCATGTGGCGAGAATGTGGTGGCACGGCTAGGGGTAATGTTGATGAAGTGGGCGGTCTTTTTGAGGGTCTCCCCCCAATCTGTGGCCTCTGCGATGGCCACCGCCCGCTCTAGAATTTTGTGCAGCCGCTCGACCTGGCCCTGGGATTGAGGTCGGTATCATCCAGAATGTACATGCTGCACTCCCCACTCCGCGAGCTCCTCGCAGAACGCTCCTGCGAACTCGGTGCCGTTGTCATTGTGCACCACGCGACACCCTCCGAATTTGTAGAACACCTCCTCCCGGATGAAGCGTGCCGCGCGCTCAGAGGACTTCTCAGGGACGGCCCGGACCCACATGTATTTGGTGAAATGGTCCACCGCTGCAATCCAGTACCGCTCTCCTTGGGCGCGACGAGGACAAGGTCAATGGAAGTCAACGATGATGCGGTCCAATGGCTCGCCGATGGGGGAGGGCAGGAAGAGCGGCATGTCCCGCGGCGTTATCTTGCGGTGGCGCTCACATGGCGCATGGTGTTGTACCACATCTTTCACGATTGCCAAGAGGTTTGGTATGTGCAGGATGGGGGTGAGGCGCTCCTTGAGTGCCTGGACGCCAGTGTGGTGGTGTTGATGGTATGCTTCGACCACCGCTCGTTGCATGGTGGATGGGGGCATCCATAAGACCTGTGGCTTGGTTCGCCACAAACGGCCACCTTCCCACGCGTACTGTTCTCAGGTGACGGCGAGATCATCCTTCTTCCTCCCGTCATATTCTACCCCCATCCGCGCCCCCAGGGCCTTGTACACCTTGTCCGCCTCCACCTTCTACTGCTCCTTGGTCGTGGCGCGGAGCAGGATGTTCGCGGCTTGCCAGATCCTCCAGTCCTACGTCTCGGCGGGCTTCTCCTTCACCGCCTTTCCCGCGGCAGCTTCTCCCTGCTTCCTCTTCTTCACCTTTTCCAACGCCGGCAGCCCTTGGGCTCGCCTCGCGTCTTGGTCCGCCTTCATCGCCTGGAGGCGTGGTTAGTTCTTTTTGTCGCAGACAGGAGGCTCCCTATCACAGCTGTCCGGGGCGGGGAAGATGCGCAGAATCCCTACCGCGTGGAATTCCCCTTCATCCCATTGGCTTCGCAGTCTCGTTTTGGGCACTGCTCCATGCCATCGACCTCGTGCTCCGCGGATTTCGCCTGCCTCTGGTTCTGCCTTTTCCTCCGGTGCTGCCTCAGGGAGTCGCAACAGGCCCCGTCCTTTCGCGATTGACCGGTCCTTGTCAGGTGGTGGTGACTCGCTGAGCTCGGAAATCACCATCCCACCTGCCTTCAGTTTTACCGTATTCACCGCGGCATCTTCTTCAATCCCCTGCTTGTGTTGCGATGCGGCGCCCGCGCCCCCCAGGAGGGGTTGAAGTTGGGTCGGGACCGATCTGGCCGGCATTGGGACGTTGCGGGATACCGCCAGGAGCAGCTCCATTGCTAGGGCGATGCTCCGCTAGACCTGCGCGAGCTGCTCTAGGTCAACAGGCTGGCAGATTTCTCTGTTGGTGCGGATTCGTTTGCTGCGCTTGGCGGGGGTGGTAGTGGCGGAGCTGTCTTCAACGGTCCGCTTCCCTTTTTCTTTGCGGTGGGATGTTGGTGTAGTCTCCGCGGACGGCACCTAATTCTTCGCAGCGGAATCATTGTGTGGCTCAGCCTCCCGGCTGACTGACGCCGCATGAGCTGGGGCCGCCAACTTTCCGGGAGCCGCGGATGCCGTAGCCCTTCTGGCTGCGCGCTGGAGTTTGGCCCTTCTGTCGAGCAGAGCAGGGGACAGGGTCGGCTGTGAGGTGTTATTCCACACTTCCCTTTTGGCTGCCGTAACCCTGGCGTAGGCAAGAACTTATTGGGTTCGTCCCCCGCTTTCCACCTATGCCCTTTCCTACTGCTCTGCTGCCTGTGCCCCTATCGTTTGTTCTACCGCGGCCGCCGCTTCCCCTGCATCCGCTGCCTCTGTCTCCGGGGCGGTTTTTGTCTCTTGTCATGTCACGCCTTCCATTCCTGCTTCGCGTCTCGTAGCCGCGATCACAGCTTCCACCACAGCCTCTACCTCTTGTGCCGCCTTTTGTTCCACTGCAGCTTCTACCTTCCACCTCCGTTCTTCTGCCATCTTGTGCCAAAGTGTACGCAGCCGCTCCCTCATGCTCGTGCGATCGGGGGATTCGCAGAGATATTCCTGCGCCTCTTCAGTTTCAGTGTGGGTACGGCTCTTCTCCTCCCGAAACACGTTGATTGCTTCTCGGGCCCAGTGACGTACTGCCTCTTCTGTTAGTGTCGTGTGTGTTCCCTGAAGGGATTTCCATGACCCGTCAGCTACCGCGTTCATGGCCCGTTGGCGCATGGCACTGTCTTGAGTCAGCTGCCAGGAGTTGGCAATGGCGGCGAACCAATGCTGATGCTGCTGCTCAGTCGCAGAGACAGCTGCCAGCTCCACTGCCGTGTACTGCAGTCCCCACCTGCGACAGGTGAGCCCGAATAGGTAGCCCCACCTCTAGAGTTCCGCCGTTGTCTTGCGGTCCGGTACTTCCATCGTTCCTGCCGGCTTGCGGGCGGCGTGGTATATAATGAGTGCCCGGGCACGCTCCTGGAGTAGATGCACTTAGCGGCGTGTGGGATCCGCGGCCTGGTCACGACGGACTAGGAGCCACCATTCGCGGGCAGCATCCACGTTATGGTCAGGTTGTACCGTGTCCAAAAGCGTTGCCACATCTGCCATGGTCTGCGCTGGACGAAGGTTAAGGAGGTCACGGAGCACCAAAAGGAGACGCTTGGCCCCTGCTGTCTCCAGTAAATGTACCTGTCATGCTCGCGGCCCCAAGGCAAGGGCGGTCTTGGCTGCTCCCTTCAGGGTTACTTGCCATGCGGGGGTAAAGAAAGAGTCCCCCAAGCTTGCGCGGACTACCTCCGGGAGCTCATCGAGCAAGTGAACGATGACGCTGCTCACCACGTCCAGCAGGTGTTCAGCCTTGGGGTGATCTCCACTCTCCCCGGAGCTTTCCTCCAGATTTGTCTGTGCACCCTCCATGATCGTACCAGCACTGAGCAGGGGTTGTGGAATTACGCGGGAGGCCGGTGGAGAGGAGGAATGCGCGGTTGGTGCAGAAGAGTCAGGCGGCGGTGGTGCTCCTGCGGGTGTCGTTGCCGCCGGGGACGCAGTAGGGCCAGATGTCAGAGGCGTCCTAGGTAATGCTGCCGCTACCGCTACGGCAGGGCTTGGTAGCGGGGGTGCCCCAGTGGATGCTGCTACTTCTGGTGCCGCGGAATGGTCTAGTGCCGGAGGGCCTCCGGGTGATGCTGCTGCCATGGATGCCGCTGAAGCTTCCGGTGTCACGGAAGGGCCTGGTGCCGGCGGGGTTTCAGATATCGGCGCCACTACTGGTGCCGCGGAAGGAGCTGGTACTGGAGGGGCTCCAGGTGCTGTTACTGCCGCCGCGGAAGGGCCTGGTGTCGGAGGTGCACTAGGTGATGCCGCGACTGCCGCCGCGGAAGGGCCTGATGCCGGGGGTGCTCCTGGAGTTACACCGGGTGAGGCTGCTACCGCTGGTGACGCGGACCGTCTTGCGCCAGTTGTGACACGGCCTGTGGGCTGTCGTCGGAAGGTCCATCTCGTGGCACGCTCATCCCCCCCCCCGTTTGAAGGCGTAGACCCCGCGCCGGAAGGGCGAGCCATTGCGGATGCTGTGCCGCGGGTGGCACTGGAATCGCGGGTGACACGGCGGGTGAACTGAGTGCCAGGAACGGGTGGCGTCATAACCGTAGGAGAAAGTACGGAGAGTGGTCGAGCCGAAGTGAAGAGCGGGGTGAACGATCGAATGCCGGCAACAGGAATGAGACTGAGAATGCCGGCTCCGAGCAATACATCCGCCTGGCGCGGTGCGAGCCAGTCTGCCGCCAGGAGCATGTCATATGTGCGGACGTCACATACCTGCACGGTGTGCGATGCATGCACGTTAGTGACCTGGATGGGTAGGGCCTCGATCTGTCCGATGGATGCATCGATGGCTCCGGTGGAGATGGAGAAACGGAGCCGAGTAGGTACGATGAGATGGTCGAGACGCAAGGTGCGGGCCATCCACAGCGCGATGGTAGTATGGGTGGCACCGGTGTCCACGATGGCCATGAACTTGCGGCCACATACCCATACATAGCACCATGCCACGTGGACCTCGTCCGGTGTTGGTGGACCGGGGACCAACGGGGCATGGGTCCATGTGCATGGCGCACAGTAGGCATCCTCGCGGATGCGGGAGTGTGCTGTGACGATTGCATGGGCCACCATGCAGACACCTGTATAACGGGTGAGGATGAAAGAGAGGCGGATGCCGACGGGGTAGAGAGATGGGTTGTAGGAGGAAAAGAGTGCCTGGAGTCGTTTCGCATACGCGGGGGAATGAAGGAAGAAGTCGACCAGGGAGAGGGAGTGACACGTGTCGAGAAGAGGGGAGGCAGAGGGTGGAGAGGACATCGTAGGGGAAGCGATGGCAGCCGGCACAGCTGTGGGAGTCCGTCGGGATGGTGGTCGAGAAGAGCGGGGAGGAATGTGTGCTGCTACATCCTCCAATGTCCAACCGCGGGTGGTATGGTTGAAGCGGCGGGCAAACTGAAGACCAATGGCAGGGAGAACAGGGAGGGTCTCCGCAGCGCCTGAGCACTGGGCAGGCTCCAGCTCGGACAGGTGTTGGTACGCGACCGCGGATTCCTTCTTCGTGAATTCACGAGCGACGCCCTCCCACTGGGGCTGAACATCTGCGGGGGGGAGGAGGGGGAGGCAGCTGGTGAGGAGACTCCTGGAGGTTATTTTGCAGGTTCGTGGGGTGCGGCCAGTCCTCGCGTGGGAGGCGGCTGAGTGCATCCGCGTTGCGGTTGGCGAGCGCGGGCTGATACTTGATTTTCATATTGTAGCCCTGCAAGAGGAGAGCCTACTTGGCCAAGATGCCCTCATGATTCTGCGTCGTGAACAGCCACTGCAGCGCCTGATGATCCGTCAGGACCGTAAAAGGCTTGCCGTTCTTGATGTAGTCGCGGAAGTGTTGGAGAGCCCACAGCACAGCCAAGCACTCGCCCTTCACCGGTGGGTGGTTTCGCTCACCGTCAGTGAGGGAGCGGCTGACATATGCTATCACCCGCTGGATCGGTTCCTGGATCGACTGTGACAGGACCGCCCCAAGGCCTTCCCGCGACCAGTCGGTTGTGATGGCGGGGAGGTTGAAAGCAGGGAACTCCAGCATGGGCGCGGTGACCAAGCGATGCTCGATTTCTGCCCAAGCAGTTGCACACTCCGGAGTCCACTCAAATGGGATGTCCTGATGGGTTAACTGCTGCAGCGGGCGGATGATACGTGCGTGGTCATGGACGAACTTGCGATAGAAGGAGACAAAGCCCAGGAAGATCTTAACCTGTCCCGCAGTAGTGGGTTGGCGTCATTCCTGGACGGCGGCGATCTTCGCGGTGTCGGTTTTGATGCCGTCGGCACTCATGACAAAGCCCAAGAACTCCATCTCTGCGGCGCCAATAAAACACTTGGCGGCCTTGAGTTTAAGGTTTGCAGTGCGGAGTGCAGCGAAGACGACGGAGAGGGAGGAGAAGAGGTCCTCGAAGCTGTGAGCGGAAACCATGATGTCATCGATGTACCAGCTCGCATTGGGAATACCGCGGAGGGTGGAATCCATGACACGCTGAAACATGTCGTTGGCATTGCGGAGACCGAATGGCATGCGGGTGAAAGCGTAGAGGCCTTCAGGGGTAACAAAGGCCGTTTTGGCGATGGAGTCCAGGTGCATGGGGACGACGTGGAAGGCTGCCTTGACATCGAGCTTTGCGAACCATCCGCGCCCCTGTTGACGCTCCTGTGTGTCGACGATTAGCGGCATGGGGTAGGCATCTTCCTCGATGACACGGTTGAGGTCGCGAAAGTCCACACAGAAGCGTTTGGAGCCGTCTGGTTTTCCGACGATAACCAAGTTGGCACGCCAAGGGCTGACGATGGGCACGATCACGCCTTGCGCCTTCAACTCCGCGAGACCGTCATTGATGATGTGTTCTTGATCCGGGAGGATTCGGCGGAACTTCTGTTTAACCGCGGTAGCTGAGCCGGTGTTGATGACATGAGAGGCGTTGACTGCTCCAAGGTCCGTCGCGGACCCAGCAAAGATGTCGGCGAAGGAGTCCAACAAGTCCCGGTAGTCTTGCTTATGGGATGGTGAGAGGCGAGGGTGAAGGATGTGGTCCCACCGCGGTGGTGGAGGTGGCAGCTGCTCACGGATGGGATAGAAGTCGTTGTCATCATCCAAGGGAAGGCCTGGGCCGAATGCGTGCTCGCCTTGCTGCCATAATCCCACAAGGTTGGCACGCACCCGTGCTTCCGCGTGCTCTGCGGAAAGTTCACGCCACTCTTTGGTATGAACTTGTTCCGCATCCAAAACATCATCTGCATTTGCCAGGTTGCTCAGGGAACGTGCAATGGCATCTTCCTGTGCCGCATCAGAGAGGGAGAAGGTTGGGGCATCGGCCACCGGAACTGTGACACGATCGCCCACGGTGATGAGGACGTACTCTTTTATGCCCGTGGCGGATGTGAGTTGCATGACGCCTAGGGAAAACAGAAGGTTGCCGTGTCGCAGAAGGAGATAGTCCATGCCCAGGAGAACGTCATAGGTCCGCGCCTGGGTCACTTGGACATCCATCGGTTCATGCAGAGTACCCACCTGCAAGGGCAAGCCCCGTACTTTGGCATCCCCGTAATCTATCACTCCCGCGGAGTTACTAAACAGCCGTCGCGTTGGGATGACGCGGTCTGTCCATCCAACGAGGCAGAGGACGCGGAGGGCCATAGTAGTATGGGTCGCCCTTGTGTCAATGATGGCCAGGAACATGCGGCCACAGATCCAGACCACACAACAGGCCACTTCATAGTGGCGGTCGTCGCGGCGGGGTGGTTCCAGGGGTTGGGGTGCCCAGCCCCATTCTTCTGTAGTTAATGCGGGTGGTACCTCTACCACAACGCGTCGGGTGTTTTGGGTGCCGTGGGGCGGAGCGGTGCAGGCAAGGGAGATGCCCGCGATCTGGAGGCGGTGATTGGCTTTGGTGAATTCCTCTCTAAGCCGCGGAGCCAACTCGGGATGAATGCAAGGGAAGTCAAAGAAGTTCACTGAGGCAATGGGAGTGGTGAAAAGTTTGTGGACTGGGTCAGTGGAATCAGCTGCAATGGTGGGAGTAGGCTGAGACGCAGGCGAGTTGTGTGCAACAGCTGGAAGCACCGCAGGCTCGGGATCTGGTTGGCGGCGCTTCTCCGGGGGTCGCATGGAGCGGGCCGTTATGGCCTCTCGTAGCCGGGCCTCGGCAGCTTCCGCTCGTCGCCACAGGTCGTCCTTTAACTGTCAGCCTCCTGTAGATCCCATTCGCGAAGTTTGATTCGACGGGCGCGTGTGATGGGGGTGCGTCTCCTCAGGCGTTGGTACCACCTCAGTAGTCTCGTCCTCTGCCATGGGAAATCCCAGCTTCACATTGCGAGCGCCGGTCGTGGGGTTTTACGGCGGACTTGGCAATATACCGAGACCCGTTCCCTGAGTCGCCCGTGCCTGTCCAGTGGGGGGCGGATGTGGTGGCTGTAGCTGCTGCTATAGCAATGGCTGATGTTGCTGCTGTTGGCCCGGCCACGCCTGGTTGTAGTGCTGCTGCCACTGCTAGACCATAGGATCCTGGTAAACTAGCTCAGGGCGCGGAGCCGCTTGTCGCTTGCGAGGGCAGTCCCGAGCGATGTGTTCCAGGCTCTGGCACGTGTCACAAGCTTTCGTCTTATGCTGCTGCGGAGGTGGAGCAGATGAAGATGAGGGTGTGTGGGTATTGGCGCCCTGGTATTGTCGGGTTGACCGCTGTCTGGTGAAGATAGCCGTAGCGTCCCGCACCGCATCTTGTAAGGATGGGTAGCGGTCAACGATCATGAGACTGCTGATCTCATCCGCAAGCGCGCGGATGAGGTTCTGCAACAGAACCCATAGTGGCAGGCCTTCCCCCTGCGGACTCTTGGCCACTGAGGCCCAGGTCAGGAACTGGTCCAAGAATCTGCGAATGTCCTTGTCCTTGCGCATGACCTCCTTCTCAGTCTTCCGCATCGCCTCTTCTTTTGTCAGTTGTTTGAAGCGCTCTATGAGGGCGTTGCCAAAATCCTCGAAAGATGGAAAAGGTACTCGTGCGTTGTACTAGTCCGCTGCCGCTCCCTGAAGGTGGAGTTTCGCGGTGGCGAGACAGAGGTCGGGCGGAATCCGGCCGATGCTAGCATAGAGGGTGATTTGTTTGAGCCAGACCCAGGGGTCTTCCTCCGGGGCACCTTTGAAGGAGTCCAGCTGGGGAATGTTGGCGGGCTGGGAACGGATGTATTGCAGCTGCGGGATGGTGCTGCGGTTAGTTGTCAACGCAGTCGCAGCATGTGGTGGGGGAAGGGCTGCCGGTGGGGCTACGGAGTATCCACTCGTAGGGACCAGCATCTGGAGCTGTCCCGCGGGCATGGGAAGATTTGCTTGCGTGGGAAGGATAGGCATGTACCAGGAGGAAGGAGTTGTTGTGGAGGCTGTAGGGTGTGGAGAAGAATGTTTTCCCAGGCGGCAGAACCTGGTTTCCCTGTGCCGGTGGTGCCACTATCTGCGGTACCCAGTACATCTCAGCCGGTGGGACCGTAGCCGCGGTATGGAGAGGAACTGCCGCTCCAGCGCTGGTGGTTGGGTGTGGATTCCCTTGCAGCTGCTGTGGGGCAGGTACGAATGGCTCTGTGCAGTTTGTTGTGGTATTGGCAGCGAGGCCTGGGGAGGTGCCCCAACTGGCATTGTTCCCACCGGCTGCAGGTGGTAGAGCTGCAGGTAGGTGGGCATGGGTGGCTGCAGGATTATGTTGGGTACGAGCGTCTGCGGCACCGTTCCCACCGGCATTGGACCCATCTGCTGCTGTGCCTGGGTTGTCCACAGGGCTGGCGTGGCCGCGGGGGGTTGCGTCATAGTCGTCAGCTGTGTTCCGCCTCCGGTCATCTGCCGCTGATGACTCGTAGGTTGGGTCCTGGTTAGTAGAGGCTGGACCGTGTTCCCCTGTTGGTTGGCTCTTACTCCGGGTTGAGACATCTGCTGTGACGGCTGCGTGACTGCAGAGGGCCCTGCCATCACCCCCACTTGCATCGTGAGCTGCGGTGGCAGATGCGCTGGCTGCTGCAGTCCCACCGCAGGTGGATGCGGCATGGCCGCCGCCTGCATGGTGCTCATCATCATCTGCTGCTGTGGTGGTGTACTTGGCATGGGCGGCTGCGGGGGCGCCCCGGTTGGCAGGGTGACCGGGTTTGGCCGTGACGCGGGGAGCTGTTGCGCCGTGCTTGCCTGTCCACCCCCGATGTGCTCTTGCCGCGGATATCTCGGTGGCTGGGCCACTCCGACCACGTGGAGTTGCGCGGCTGCCCTTGTGGCCACCGTTCCCATAATCAGAGGGGTCTGACTCACGGGGAAGTGGCTCACTGGTGACTATGCGGCTCCTGGTACTGGTGTGGGCATCCCCATCCGCATGTTCCCCGTAGGCTGCTCTGATGTGGCCATTTGCTACTGCTGCAGGCTGTGCACAGGAGGTTCCGCGGCCGGGATCCCCATGATTGCTCCCTCCGGCTGATGCGGCTGGTTCATATCCCGTGGAGTCCCAAGGGGAGGGGCGGGGAGTCCCACCTGCTGCGGCTGCGCTGAGATCTGCTGCTCGCCTAGTGTAGGTACCTCTGGGATCTCAGAATCCCTGGGGCTCAGTGGTAGGGGTTGCGGATGCGCGCGCAAGTCTGCGGGCTGCGACTCCGTTCCGCCCGTAATCTACTGCTGCCCGCCCTGTCGCCGATACACCAGTCCGCGATAGGCCTTGAGTCCTCCACCACTGGAGGATACCTCCACTGAAGGTGGTGCAGCGGAGAGCCACTGCGCCCCAAGCGGCTCGTTCTGCTGGCCCTCCTGTCCTTGCTGGTGCTGGACCGATCCATGGCTGTCGGAGCTGTGGACACTCTCCACCTCCACGTGTTCGCCCTGCGCATCCATAATGCGGCGCCAGTGCAGCTGCTCCAGCCACTTGGTCACTCGTCGATGCTGGACGAGCGGATCGGGGCCTGATGAGGAACTGACTGGCGCTCGGGACGGTACTGGCGAGGAGTCCTTGCTCCCTGCGTAGGTCGCGGCCCGTCGTGGTAGGAAGCATCACGCCGATGGTTGCTGCTACCGTCGCCCGGTGTCCTGATGCACGATGCTGGCCGCCGACATCAACGACTGATCTGAAAGGCACGTGCAGTTCTGCTGGCAAAGAGCAAATAACTGTACACGCTCACCGCACCATGACACTGATACCCCCAATTTTGCCGCGTCCCTAGTTTTTCCGCGGACGGCTACTATTCGCGGCTCTCCGCGGATCTTGCACTTCAACACTACTACTTGTTCACAAGTGAGCAGCAAGACACATTTGTCACCTTCAGGCTAGAGGCTATTCCGCGGACCACAAGTTTGGGACTGCTGCGCATACACCTTAATGAGAAGTGACACTCCGCGGCCCACTAGAGTACGGCAACCCACAATGGCAAACTCCCGATTGTCAGCTATTCCGCGGACCACATGTCTATACTTCTGCGCAGGCACCTCACCGATGAGTGATGCTCCGCGTTCCACTTCTTCCCACACGGGAGTCCACCACATCGTGGCGTCCGACTCCTCTCCGCGGAACCCCGTTCCGCGGACGTGTGCAAGGAAAGGACACCGCCGGCAGCCCACCTCACTCGGACTTTTGGTTCTTCACGCACTTACTCCCACAGTCCGCGGACCGGAATCCGAGAGCAGCTGAGGGCCACAGGGCAATGGGCGGAGCACAGGAATGGGAGTAGGCCAATGACTTTGATAAAGCTGATTGCGGAGTACATGGAATACATTCGAAGGAAATCAAATCTGAGTTGAACTTGTGCCATTGCTAGTGGGGCCCTTTTCTACTTGGGATTCCGCACAGCGTGTCTACACGCCGTCGGTTTCATCCGTCTCACACCATCCTACTTCCTCCTACTTGGACTCCACGCAGTGCGGCTACGCACCGCGGGTCTCATTCCCTTCACACACACACACACTGCCTATCTTCTGCTAATCACTTTCTTCATCCGCGGCTCGTGCACGCGGTTCTTCATGTTCTTTCTTGAATCTTCGTCTTCCGCGGTGCGTGTCCCGGGACTCCTCCATGATTGATGCTTGGTCGCTCATGCTGATTGGAAGTTTAATCCCCTGGTTGCTCAGTTCCTCTGATGTCCTGCCTGTGCTTTGTCAGTGGCCGCGGATACTCCTGCGACTTGTCCCTATTCCCTTTGCACCGCGGCTCTCCCTCCACTTCTTCCTGCCTGGCCACAAGTTCTTCGACTAAGAAGAACCGCCGCAGACGAGTGTTAGCCTGCGGCGGCCCTTCCATCGGTGCCCTGACCGTCGCCTCCCTAGATCCGCGCTACCCCTCGCTCAACCGCATCCGCGAGAGCCAGCATTCTGCGCGCGGACCTTCTGCCTCCTCGGTTCCCATTCCGCGGGTTACTTCTTCTACGGAGCTGCGGCAGGGTTGTGCGTGACAACCCGGCTGTGGTTTCTGTGACCCGGCTTTGGTTTTTGTGACCCGGCTTTGGTACCTGTGAGCCGGCTTTGGTTTATGTGACCCGGCTTTGGTTTCTATGACCCGGCTTTGGTTTCCGTGACCCGGCTTTGGTTTCCGTGACCCGACTTTGGTTTCCGTGACCCGGCTTTAGTGTATGTGACCCGGCTTTGGATTCTCTGACCCGGCTTTCATATCTGTGACCTGCATTTGGTTTATTTGACCCGGTTTTGGTTTCTATGATCTGGGTTTGGTTCTTGTGGCCAGGCTTTCATTTCTGTGATCCATCTTTGGTTTATGTGACCCGGTTTTGGTTTCTGTGACTTGGCTTTGCTTTCCATTACCCAGCTTTGGTTTCTAAGACCCGGCTTTTAGTTCCACTGACCCGGCTTTGGTTTCTCTGACCCGGCTTTAATTTCTGTTTCCCAGCTTTGGTTTCTTTGACCTGGCTTTGGTTTGCTATGACCCTGCTCTGGATTATGTATCTCGGCTTTGGTTTCTATGACTTGGCCTTGGTTTCTGTGAAATGGCTTTGGTTTTTGTGACCTGGTTATGGTTTCTGCGATCTGGCTTTGGTTTCTGTCACCTGGCCTTGGTTTTTGTGACCCCGCTTGGTTTATGTGACCCGGCTTTGGTTTCTGGGACACAGCGTTGGTTCTTAATACCGGATTTAGTTCTTGTGACCGGCTTTGGTTTATGTGACCCGACTTTGGTTTCTGTGACCCGGCTTTGGTTACTGTGACCCGGCTTTGGTTTATGTGACCCGGCTTTGATTTTTGTGACCCAGCTTTGGTTTTTGTGACCCGTAGTTGGTTTCTGTGACCCGGCTTTGGTTTATGTGATCCCGGCATTGGTTTGTGTTACCCGGCTTTGGCTTATGTGACCCGACTTTGGTTTCTGTGACCCGGCTTTGGTTTCTGTGACCGGAATTTGGTTTCTATGACCCGGCTTTGGTTTGTGTGACCCTGCTTTGGTTTCAGTGACCCGGCTTTGGTTTCTGTGACCCGGCTTTGGTTTCACTGACCCGGCTCTGGTTTATGTGACACGGCTATGGTTTCCGTGACCCGGCTCTGGTTTATGTGACCCAAATTTGGTTTTTGTGACCTCGCTTTGGCTTATGTGACCCGGTTTTGGTTTATGTGACCCGGCTCTGGTTTATGTGACACGGCTCTGGTTTCCGTGACCCGGCTCTGGTTTATATTACCCAAATTTGGTTTTTGTCACCCGACTTTGGTTTATGTGACCCGGCTTTGGTTTCTCTGACCGGACTTTGGTTTCTTTGACCCAGCTTTGGTTTGTATGACCCGGCTTTGGTTTCAGATCCCAAAGCCAGGTCACATAAACCAAAGCCGGGTCACAGAAACCAAAGCCGGGTCACAAAAACCAAAGTCGGGTCACAGGAACCAAAGCCAGGTCACAGAAACCAGAGCCGGGTCACAGAACCCAAAGTCGGGTCACAGAAACCAAAGCCGGGTCACATAAACCAAAGCCAGGTCACGGAAACCAAAGCCGGGTCACATAAACCAAAGCCAGGTCACGGAAACCAAAGCCGGGTCACATAAACCAAAGCCAGGTCACGGAAACCAAAGCCGGGTCACATAAACCAAAGCCAGGTCACGGAAACCAAAGCCGGGTCACATAAACCAAAGCCAGGTCACGGAAACCAAAGCCGGGTCACATAAACCAAAGCCAGGTCACGGAAACCAAAGCCGGGTCACATAAACCAAAGCCAGGTCACGGAAACCAAAGCCGGGTCACATAAACCAAAGCCAGGTCACGGAAACCAAAGCCGGGTCACATAAACCAAAGCCAGGTCACGGAAACCAAAGCCGGGTCACATAAACCAAAGCCAGGTCACGGAAACCAAAGCCGGGTCACATAAACCAAAGCCAGGTCACGGAAACCAAAGCCGGGTCACATAAACCAAAGCCAGGTCACGGAAACCAAAGCCGGGTCACATAAACCAAAGCCAGGTCACGGAAACCAAAGCCGGGTCACATAAACCAAAGCCAGGTCACGGAAACCAAAGCCGGGTCACATAAACCAAAGCCAGGTCACGGAAACCAAAGCCGGGTCACATAAACCAAAGCCAGGTCACGGAAACCAAAGCCGGGTCACATAAACCAAAGCCAGGTCACGGAAACCAAAGCCGGGTCACATAAACCAAAGCCAGGTCACGGAAACCAAAGCCGGGTCACATAAACCAAAGCCAGGTCACGGAAACCAAAGCCGGGTCACATAAACCAAAGCCAGGTCACGGAAACCAAAGCCGGGTCACATAAACCAAAGCCAGGTCACGGAAACCAAAGCCGGGTCACATAAACCAAAGCCAGGTCACGGAAACCAAAGCCGGGTCACATAAACCAAAGCCAGGTCACGGAAACCAAAGCCGGGTCACATAAACCAAAGCCAGGTCACGGAAACCAAAGCCGGGTCACATAAACCAAAGCCAGGTCACGGAAACCAAAGCCGGGTCACATAAACCAAAGCCAGGTCACGGAAACCAAAGCCGGGTCACATAAACCAAAGCCAGGTCACGGAAACCAAAGCCGGGTCACATAAACCAAAGCCAGGTCACGGAAACCAAAGCCGGGTCACATAAACCAAAGCCGGGTCACAGAGGGTCCAAAGGTGGGTCACATAAACCAAAGCCGGATTACACAAACCAAAGCCGGGTCACAGAAACAAAAGCCGGGTCACAAAAACCAAAGACGAGTCGCAAAGACCAAAGCCGGGTCACAGGAGCAAAGCCGGTTAACATAAACCAAAGCCAGGTCACGAAAACCAAAGCCAGGTCACAGAGGGTCCAAAGCCGGGTCACAAAAACCAAACACTAGTCACACAAACCAAAGCCGGGTCACAGAAACCAAAGCCGGGTCACATAAACCAAAGCGGGATTACTGAAACCCGAGCCGGGTCACATAAACCAAAGCCGGGGCACATAAACCGAAGCCGGATTACATGAACCAAAGCCGGGTTACATAAACCAAAGCCGGATCACAGAGGGTCCAAAGCCGGGTCACATAAACCAAATACGAGTCATAGAAACCAAAGCAAGTCACATAAACCAAAGCTGGGTCACATAAACCAAAGCCAGATTAAGGAAACCAAAGCCGGGTCGTAGAAACCAAAGCCGGATCATAGAAACCAAAGCTGGATCATAGAAACGAAAGCCGGGTCACAGAAACCAAAAGCCTGTCAGAATAATACAAGCGCAGGGAAGATAGCAGCAGAAGCAGGTAGAACCATTGCAACATGCAATAGTACATCAGCACGGTGTCATAAGCGAGTGCGGTCCCAGTAAGATAGTTGCAGGAGGTTGAATGAGGCCGAGACGTGAGGTGGTTGAGATAGACAAGTTGATGTGAGAGTGTGCTAGCGAGATGAGTGATGGCTGATTAAGTAGGAGAGCTGAGCGAAGGAGCAAGAACGGGTGAGCGAAGGGCTGAGAGAGGCTGGCGAAGGCACGTTATGGGGAAGGTAGAATCCAACGCGCTTCGAGAAATCTGCGGCCGGCGTGGGTGCAGGCTGCTGTGAAGCAGGCAAGTAGTCCGTGCAGACCCTTTGCTGGCCACGGATGCTAATGATGATTGCTGATGAGAAAGTCGAAGCTGATGATGATGACAGAGTGGGCGCAGGGGCAAGCCGCGTACGCTGAAGGAAGTTTTGACGTGGGCGCAGGTCGTCACGAGACAAGCGATGTGACCGGGCGGATCCTTGTGCCGAGCGGAAAAGCAATGCGGATGAGGAGGAGGCAACTGATCAATGAGTGGGCGCAGGGGCGGAACCACGTGCGCTGCGAAACGATGCTGATGATGTGGAGGCGGCCTGGATGATGTGGATGATGCGGAGGCTGTAGGATGGCGGATGACGATGGGATGAGGAAGATGGATGATGAGACTGAGGTGGCAGAGGCGAAGGGGACGAGGAGGACCGATGGCAGCAAATGAGGATGACGGGAGGAATGGGGATGGATGACAATGCTGAAGGAATAAGGTAGAGAATGTGGCGAGTAGGGAGCGGCGGAATGAGAGGTAGTGTGGTAGGATGGAAGAGCAAAGCAACAACTTCCTTTGCTTCCAGCAGAGTGACGGTTTACTCTCTAGTTGGCCCTTCGGCGGGCAGGAAGACTGGTGGTGTCTGATATCCTGGGAGCTGGATGAGGTTGGTTACAATAGAGGAAGTCAGGCAGCGAACAGAGGCACTGGTCCGCTGATGTTACGAGAGTGACGGCTTGTTCCCCAATTGGCTCGGAATGGGAGCAGGAAGACTGTTGGTTATCTGATATCCTGACGGCGGTAGTTTGGATGCAGTTGTTGACGATGCAAGAGGAAGATGCGAAAGGGTGGCTTGAGATAATGGACTGAAGATGATAGAGCAGTGGAAGCAGATGCGGATGATGAAGGAAGAGGATGAGGGCGAAGGTGCTGGCGGAGACCAAAGAGTTGGAGAGCAGGATAGGGTTGGCGGCAGGAAGCTCCCAGGAAGATGACAGTAGGCGGTGGCTCAGAATTGTTCTTGCACTGTTGTGGAAGGCATTTTATCAAGAGTTGGCCACGAGTGCGGAAATGGGTGCATGGCTTTCTCATAATAACATATCATTTCTTCAGCGTGAGAACTTTTCCAAGTGGTGCTGCTTGATGACGGCTGCTGACGAAGCTGAAAGACGCGAGGCGATGGTAGCGGTAGTAAAAGAATGCAAATTGAAGCAATGCTGAATGGATGGCGATAGAGCGATGACTATTTTACAAGGCACCAGGTGATGTCGCCTGTTTCTCTTATATCATGTCAGAAGAATGCAAGCGCAGGAAGACAGCAGCATAAGTAGGCTGACGCATTGGAACATGCACGAGTACGTCAGCACGGTGACGTAACAAGTGTAGTCCCTATAAGTTTGTCGCGAGAGGTTGGATGAGGCCAAGACGTGAGGTAGTCGAGATAGACAGGTTGATGTGGGAGAGTGCTAGCAAGATGAGTGATGGTTGGCTGAGTAGGAGAGCTGAGCGAAGGAGCGGGAGCGGCTGAGCAAAGGGTTGGGAGAGGCTGGCAAATGCAAGTAATGCAAGGTGTGAGCAGAGCGACGACACAGCGGCGATGCCGCGGAACCAAAGGGGAACTGGATGGGAAGAAATGTTCTAGTGAAACTGGGAGGGAATGAACACCCTCCTTATATCAAAGACAAAACAGGACAAAGCATGTGCAACGGATTCTTGTACACTAGCCGGACGTGCGTGCGGTCGAGCCGCTTATTAGGGGATTACTCAGTATTGTGCCGTTGATCGGTCTTCACCGTCAACGGTTCATGCGTGACGAAGACCAAGGTGGTTCATGCCGAGGCTTGAACCATTATTGAGATTGCTCGGAACTTCCAAGAGGAGAAGGCCCAGAAGCTCTTGTGGAGAACCCATCGATTGTCCTGCCTTGATAGATTCACATATCTGACAAAGCCGGGTCAGAGAAACCACACTCGGTCACAGAAACCAAAGCGGGATCACAAAAAACTAAAGCGGGGTCACAGCAACCAAAGCCGGGTCAGAAGAACCAAAGCCGATTCACATAAACCAAAGCCGGGTCACAGCAACCAAAGCCGGGTCATAGACACCAAAGCCAGGTCACAAAAACCAAAGCTGGGTCACACAAACCAAATCCGGGTCACATAACCCAAAGCCAGGTCACAAAAACCAAAGCCGGGTCACATTAACCAAGGCCGGATCACATAAGCCAAAGCCGGATCAGAGTAACCAAAGCTGGGTCACAGTAACGAAAGCCGGGTCACAGAAACCAAAGTCGGGTCACAAAAACCAAAGCCAAAAACATAAATCAGAGCCGGGTTGCATAAACCAAAGCCGGGTCACGGAAACCAAAGCAGGTCATTGAAACCAAATCCGGGTCACAAAAACCAAAGTCGGGTCAAAGAAACCAAACCCGGGTCACAAAAACCAAAACTGGGTCACAGAAACAAAAGCCGAGTAACGGAAAACAAAGCCGGGACACCGAAAGCAAAGCCGGGTCACACAAACCAAAGCCAGGTCACAAAAACCAAAGCCAGGTCAGAGAAACGAAAGCCGGGTCACACAAACCAAAGCCGGGTCACGGAAAACCAAAGCCGGGTCACAGAAACCAAAGTCAAGTGACTGAAACCAAAGCCGGGTCACATAAACCAAAGCCAAGTCATAGAAACCAAAGCCGGGTCACATAAAACAAAGCCGGGTCATAGAAACCAAAGCCGGGTCACATAAGCCAAAGCCGGGTCACAGAAACCAAAGCCGGGTCACATAAAACAAAGCCGGGTCATAGAAACCAAAGCCGGGTCACATAAGCCAAAGCCGGGTCACAGAAACCAAAGCCGGATCACACAACCCGAAGCCAGGTCACAGGTACCAAAGCCGGGTCAACGAACCACATCCGGGTCAACGAACCAAAGCCGTAGCACAGAAACCAAAGCCGGGTCACAGAAACCAAAGCCGGGTCACAGGAACCAGAGCTGGGTCAAGGAAACCAAAGCCGGTCACAGAAACCAGAGCCGGGTTACATAAACAAAAGCCGATTCCCGGAAAACAAAGCCAAGTCACAGAAAGCAAAGCCGGGTCAAACAAACCAAAGCGGGGTCACATACACCAAAGCCATGTCAGAGAAACAAAGCCGGGTCACACAAACCAAAGGTGGGTCACATAAACCAAAGAAAAGTCACAGAAACCAAAGCCGGGTCACGGAAACCAAAGCCGGGCCATAAAAACCACAGCCGGGGCACAAAAACCAAAGCCGGGTCACAGAAACCAAAGCCGGGTCACAAAAACCAAAGCCGGATCACAGAAACCAAAGCCGGGTCATAGAAACCAAATCCGGGTCACAGAAACCAAAGCCGGCTCACGGAAACCAAAGCCGGTCACTGAAACCACAGCCGGGTCACATAAACAAAAGCCGAGTCACGGAAAACAAAGCCGGGTCACAGAAACCAAAGCCGGCTCACGGAAACCAAAGCCGGTCACTGAAACCACAGCCGGGTCACATAAACAAAAGCCGAGTCACGGAAAACAAAGCCGGGTCACATAAAGCAAAGCCGGGTCACACAAACCAAAGCCGGGTCATTGAAACCAAAGCCGGGTCACAGAAACCAAACTCGGATCACCAAAACCAAAGATGGGTCACAGGAACCAAAGCCGGGTCACATACACCAAAGCTGGATCACGGAAACCAAAGTTGGGTCACAGAAACCAAAGTCGGGTCACAAAAACCAACGCCGGGCCACAAAAACCAAAGCCGGGTCACATAAACCAAAGACAGGTCACAGAAACAAAAGCTGGGTCACATAAACCAAATTCGGGTCACATAAACCAAAGGCGGGTCACAAAAACCAAAGCTGGGTCACATAAACCAAAGTCGGGTCACAGAGGGTCCAGAGCCTGGTCACACAAACCAAAGACAAGTCACGGAAACCGAAGCCGGGTCGCTCAACCCAAAGTCGGGTCACATAAACCAAAGTGAGGTCACATAAACCAAAGTCGGGTCACAGAGGGTCCAAAGCCAGGTCACAAAAACCAAAGACGAGTCACATTAACCAAAGCCGGGTCACAAAAAACCAAAGTCGGGTCGCAGAAACCAAAGCCGGATTACATAAACCAAAGCCGGGTCATAGAAACCAAAGCCGGGTCACAGAAACCAAAGCCGGGTCACAGAAACCAAAGCCGGGTCACAGAAACCAAAGCCGGGTCACAGAAACCAAAGCCGGGACA
>SZWC01000117.1:158317-184113 GCA_023375785.1 Penium margaritaceum | reverse complement strand
GCCGGGTCACAAAGACCAAAGCCGGGTCACAGAAACCAAAGCCGGGTCACATAAACCAAAGCCGGGTCACATAAACCTAAGCCAATTCAGAGAAACCAAAGCCGGGTCCCAGAAACCAAAGCCGGGTAAGAGAACCCAATGCCTGGCCACAAAAAACCAAAGGCGGGTCACATAAACCAAATCCGGGTCACAGAAACCAAAGCCGGGTCACAACAACCAAAGCCGGGTCACAGAAGCCGAAGCTGAGTCACGCAAAACAAAACCGGGTCACAGACAGCAGAGCCGGGTCACACAACCCAATGCCGGGTCACAAAAACCAAAGCCAGGTCTGAGAAACGAGAGCCGGGTCACATAAACCAATGCCGGTTCAGAGAAACCAAGGCCGGGTCACATAAACCAAAGTTGGGTCACAGAAACCAAAGCCGGGTCACAGAAACCAAAGCCGGATCATTGAAACCAAAGCCGGGTCACAGAAACCAAAGCTGGGTCAACAAACCAAAGACGGAGCGCAGAAACCAAACCCCGGTCATAGAAACCAAAGCCGGGTCACAGAATCCAAAGCCGGATCACAGAAACCAAAGCCGGGCCACAGCAACCAAATCCAGGTCAGAGGACCAAAGGCGGGTAACAGAAACCAACGCCAGGTAACATAAAACAAAGCGGGCTCACAAAATCCAAGCCGGGTCACAGTAACCAAAGCCGGCTCACAAAAACAAAAGCCAGGTCAAAGAAACCAAAGCCGGGTCACAGAAACCAAATCTGGGTCACAGAAACCAAAGTCGGGTCACAGAAACCAAAGTCGGGTCACAGAAACCAAAGCCGGGTCACACAAACCAAAGCTGGGTCACACAAACCGAAACCGGGTCACATAAACCAAAGCCCGGTCACATAAACCAATTCCCGGTCACAGAAACGAAAGGCGAGTCACAGCAACCAAAGTCGGGTTACAGAAACCAATGCCGAGTCACAGAAACCAAAGCTGGATCACACAAACCAAAGTTGGGTCACAGAAACCAATGCCGGGTCACATAAACCAAAGCCAGGTCACAGAAACCAAAGCCGGTTCACATAAACCAAAGCCGGGTCACATAATCCAAACGGGGGTCACAGAAACCAAATCCGGGTCACAAAAACTAAAGCCGGGTCACAAAAACCAAAGCGGGGTCACATAAACCAATACTGGGTCAAAGAAACCAAAGCCGGGTCACAGAAACCAAAGCCGGGTCATACAAACCAAAGCTGGGTAAACCATAGCCGGTACACAGAAACCAAAGCTGGACCAAAGAAACCAAAACTGGACCAGATAAACCAAACCGGGTCACAGAAACCAAAGTCGGGTCACAACAACCAAAGCCGGGTCACATAAACCAAAGCCGGGTCAGAGAAGCCAAAGCCGGGTCACAAAGACCATAGACGGATCACAACAACCAAAGCCGGGTCACAGAAACCAAAGCTGGACCAAAGAAACCAAAACTGGACCAGATAAACCAAACCGGGTCACAGAAACCAAAGTCGGGTCACAACAACCAAAGCCGGGTCACATAAACCAAAGCCGGGTCAGAGAAGCCAAAGCCGGGTCACAAAGACCATAGACGGATCACAACAACCAAAGCCGGGTCACAACCCCAAAGCGGGTCACACAAACCAAGCCGGGTCACAGGAACCAACGCCGGGTCACAGAAACCAAGCCAGGTCACGTGAACCAAAGCCAGGTCACTGAAACCAAAGCCGGCTCACATAAACCAAAGCCAGGTCACATAACCCAAAGCCGGGTCACAAAAACCAAAGCAGGGTCACAGAAACCAAAGCAGGGTCACACGTACCAAAGCCCGGTCACGGAAACCAAAGCCGGGTAACAGAAACCTAAGCCGGTCACAGAAACCAAAGCCGGGTCACAGAAACCAAAGTCGGGTCATGAAAACCAAAACCGGGTCACAAAAACCAAGCTCGGAGACAGAAATCAAAGCAAAGCCGGGTCATTGAAATCAAAGTCGGGTCACAGAAACCAGAACCGGGTCACAGAAACCAAAGTCGGGTCACAGAAACCAAAGCTGGGTCACAGAAAGCAAAGCCGGGACATAGAAATGAAAGCCAGGTCACAGAAATCAAAGCCGGATCACAGCAACCAAAGTGAGGTCACAGAAGCCAAAGTCGGGTCACAGAAACCAAAGCTGGGTCACAGAAACCAAATCCGGGTCACACAAAGCCGGGTCACAGAAGCCAAAGCCGGGTCACACAAATAAAAACCGGTTCACAAAAACCAAAGCCGGATCATAGAAACCAAAGCCAGGTCCCCGAAACCAAAGCCGGGTCACATAAACCAAAGCCGGGTCACATAAACCAACGCCGGGTCACAGAACCAAAGCCGGGTCACAGAAACCAAAGCCGGGTCACATAAACCAAAGCCGGGTCACATAAACCAACGCCGGGTCACAGAACCAAAGCCGGGTCACAGAAACCAAAGCCGGGTCACGGAAACCAAAGCCAGGTCATAGAAAGCAAATCCGGGTCACATAAACGAAAGCCGGGTCATAGAAACAAAAGACGGGTCACAGACACCAAAGCCGGGTCAAAGAAACCAAAGCTGGATAATCCAAATCGGGATCACATAAACCAAAGCTGGGCCACAGAAACGAAAGCCGGTCAGAGAAAACAAAACTGGGTCACAGAAATGAAAGCCGAGTCACAGCAACCAAAGCAGGGTCACATAAACCAAATCCGAGTCACAAAAAACAAAGCCAGGTCACAGAAAGCAAAGCCGGGTCACACAAACCAAAGCCGGGTCACAAAAACCAAAGCCAGATCGGAGAAACGAAAGCCGGGTCACATAAACAAAAGCCAGTTCACAGAAACCAAAGCCGGGTCATAGAAACCAAAGCCGAGTCACGGAAACCAAAGCTCGGTCACAGAAACCAAAGCCGGTTCACACAATGCCGGATCACAGAAGCCAAAGCCGGATCAGACAAACGAAAGCCGGGTCACAAAAACCAAAGCCGGGACACAGAAACCAAAGCCGGGTCCCATAAACCAAAGCCCGGTCACAGAAACCAGAGCCGGGTCACAGAAACCAACGCCGGGTCACAACAAACCAAAGCCAGGTCATAGAAAGCAAAGCCGGGTCACAGAAACGAATGCCGGGTCATAGAAACCAAAGAGGGGTGACAGAACCCAAAGCCGGCGAAAAGAAACCAAAGCTGGATAAACCAAAGGCGGATCCCTGCAACCAAAGCTGTGCCACAAAAACGAAAGCCGAGTCAGATAAACCAACACTGGGTCACAAAAGTCAATGCTGGGTCACAGAAACCAAAGCTGGGTCACAGAAACCAAAGCCGGGTCACAATACCAAAGCCGGGTCACAGCAAGCAAAGCCGGGTCACATGAATGAAATCCGAGTCACAGGAAACAAAGCCGAGCCACAGAAATGAAAGCCGGGTCACACAAACCAAAGCCGAGTCACAAAAACCAAAGACACGTCAGAGAAACAAAAGCCGGGTCACAGAAACCAAAGCCGGTTCGTAGAAATCTAAGCCGGGTCACAGAAACCAAACCCGGGTCACACAAAGCCGGGTCACAGAAACCAAAGCCGGGTCACATAAACCATCGCCGGGTCAGATAAACCAAAGCCGGGTCACATAAACCAAAGCCGGGTCACACAAACCAAAGCCGGGTCACAAAAACCAAACCCGGGTCACATAAACCAAAGCCGGGTCACAGAAAACAAAGCCGCGTCACAGCAACCAAAGCCGGGTAACAGGAACCAATGCTGAGTCGCAAAAAGCAATGCCGGGTCACCGAAACCAAACCCGGGTCAGAGAAACCAAAGCCGCGTCACAGAAACCAAAGCCGGATCACCAAAACCAAAGCCGGATCAAATAAACAAAAGCCGGGTCATAGAAACTAAAGACGGGTCACAGAAACCAAAGCCAGCTCAAACCAAAGCTGGGTAAACCAAAGCTGGTACACAGAAACGAAAGCTGGGCAAATGAAACCAATGCTGGGTCAGATAAACCAAAGCCGGGTCACAAAAACCAAGGCCGGGTCAAAAAAACCAAAGCTGGGTCACAGAAACCAAAGCCGGGTCATACAAACCCAAGCCGGGTAACAGAAACCAATGCCGGGTCACAATAACCAAAGCCGGGTCACAAAACCAAAGGCGGGTCACATAAACAAAGCCGGGTCACAAAAACCAAAGCTGGGTCACATAAACCAAAGCTGGGTCACAGAAACCAAAGCCGGGTCACACGAATCAAAGCCAGGTCAGAGAAAGCAAAGCCGGGTCACAAAAACCAAAGCCAGGTCACACAAACCAAAGCCCGGTCACAGAAATCAAAGCCGGGGCACAGAAACCTAACCCGGTCACAGAAACAAAAGCCGGGTCACATAAACCAAAGTCAGGTCACAGAAACCAAAGCTGGGTCACAGAAACCAAGCTGGGTCACACAAACCAAAGCCGGGTCTCATAAACCAAAGCCGGGTCAGTGAAATCAATGCCGGGTCAGAGAAACCAAAACCGGGTCGCAGAAGCCAAAGTCGGGTCAGAGGAACCAAAGCTGGGTCACAGAAACCAAAGCCGGGTCACAGAATTGAAAGCAGGGTCACATAAACCAAAGCCGGATCACATAAACCAGAGCCGGGTCACATAAAAGAAAGCCAGGTCACATAAACCAAAGCTGGGTCACAGAACCCAAATCCGGGTCACACAAAGCCGGGTCACAGAAGCCAAAGCCGGGTCACACAAACGAAAGCCGGGTCACAAAAACCAAAGCCGGGTCACAGAAACCAAAGCTGGGTCCCAGGAACCAAACGCCGGGTCATATAAACCAAAGAGGGGTCACAGTAACCAAAGCCGGGTCACAAAAAAAAAGCCGGGTCATATAAACCAAATCCGGGTCACACAAACGAAAGCCGGGTCATAGAAACCAAATACGGGTCACAGAAATCAAAGTCGGGTCAAAGAAACCAAATCTGGTTAAACTAAAGCCGGATCACAGAAACCAAAGCTGGGCCACAGAAACGAAATCCGGGTCAAAGACACCAAAGCCGGGTCACAGAAACCAAAGCCGGTCACAGAAACCAAAGCCGGGTCACTGAAACCAAAGCCGAGTCACATAAACCAAAGCCGGGTCACACAAACGTATACCGGTCCTACTTGCACCCTACTTGTTACATACTTGCGCCTCAGTTGCACCCTAGTTGTGCCCTAGTTGCGCCCTAGTTGCGCCCAAGTTGTGCCCTAGTTGCGCCCTAGTTGCGCCCTTGTTGCGCCCTAGTTGCACTCTAGTTGCGCCCTAGTTGCGCCCTAGTTGTGCCCTAGTCGCACCCTAGTCGCGCCCTAGTTGTGCCTTAGTTGCGCCCTAGTTGCACCCTAGTTGCGCCCTTATTGCACCATACTTGCGCCCTACTGGCACCATACTTGCGCTCTAGTTGTTCCTTACTTGGGCACTAGCTACGCCCTAGTTGTGCCCTAGTTGCGTCCTAGTTGCGACCTACTTGTGTGCTACTTGCGTGCTAACAGTGCCTTAGTTGCACCCAACTTGCCCACTGGTTATGTCCTGGTTGCGCCCTAGTTGTGCCCTAGTTGCTCCCTAGTTGCGCCCTGGTTGCGCCCCGGTTGTGCCCTAGTTGCACCCCAGTTGCGTCCTAGTTGCGCCCTGGTTGCGCCCCGGTTGCCCCCTCTTTGCACCCTAGTTGCGCCCAAGTCGCACCCTAGTCGCGCCCTAGTCGCGCCCTAGTTGCGCCCTAGTTACGCCCTAGTTGCACCCTAGTTGCGCCCTAGTTGCGCCCTAGTTGCGTTCTAGTTGTGCCCTAGTTATGTCCTAGTTGCGCCCTAGTTACGCCATAGTTGCAACCTAGTTGCGCCCTACTTGCACCCTAGTTGCACCCTTCTTGCGCCCTACTGGCGCCTACTTGCGCCCTAGTTGCGCCTCAGTTGGGCACTAACTACACCCTATTTGTCCCCTAGTTGCGACCTAGTTGTGTCCTACTTGCGCCCTACTTGCGCCCTAGTTGCGCCTTAGTTGCGTCCTAGTTGCACCCAACTTGCATACTTGTTGCACCATAGTTATACCCTAGTTGCCCCTAGTTGCGCCATAGTTGCACCCTAGTTACACCCTAGTTGCACCCTCATTGCGCCCTTGTTGCGCCCTCATTGCACGCTCATTGCACCCTCATTGCGCCATAGTTGCGCCCTAGTTGCGCCCAAGCTGCGCCCAAGTTGCGCCCTAGTTGCACCCTAGTTGCGCCCTATTTGTGCTCTAGTTGCGACCTAGTTGTAACGTAGCTGCGCCATAGTTGCGCCCTAGTTATGCCCTAGTTGTGCCTTAGTTGTGCCGTAGTTGCACCCTCCTTGCGTCATACTTGTGCCCTACTTGCGTCCTAGTTGAGCCCTAGTTGCGCCCTAGTCGCGTCCTAGTTGCGCCCCAGTTGTACCCTAGTTGCGCCCTTCTTGCGCCCTTATTGCACCATACTTACTCCCTACAGGTGCCCTTATTGCGCCCTGGTTGCGCCTTAGTTGGGCACTAGATGCGCCGTAGTTGTGCCCTACTTGCACCCTAGTTGTATCTTATTTGCGCCCTACTTGCGCCCTAGTCGCACCCTAGTTGCCCCCTAGTCGCGCCCTAATTGCGCCCTATTTGCACCCTAGTTGTGCTCTAGTTGCACCCTAGTTGCGCCCTAGTTGCGCCCTAGTTGCGCCCTGGTTATACCCTGGTTGCGGACTCGTTGCGCCCTAGTTGCACCCTAGTTGCGTCCTAGTTGCGCCCTAGTTGCGCCCTAGTTGCGACCTGGTTGTGTCCCAGTTGTGCCCTAGTTGTTCCCTAGTTGCGCCCTAGTTGCACCCTAGTTGCACCCTGGTTGCGCCCTAGTTGCGCCTTAGTTGCGCCCTAGTTACGCCCTAGTTGCGCCCTACTTGCGCCCTACTTGCGCTGTAGTTGCGCCCTAGTTGCACCCTAGTTGCGTCCTAGTTGTGCCCTAGTTCCGCCCTAGTTGCGCCCTAGTTGCGCCCTAGTTGCGCCCTAGTTGAACACTAGTTGCACCCTACTTGCGCCCTACTTGCGTCCTACTTTCGCCCTAGTTGCGCCTCAGTTGGGCACTAGCTTCGCCCTAGTTGTACCCTAGTTGCGCCCTAGCTACGTCCTACTTGTGCCCTACTTGCGTCCTATTTGCGCCCTAGTTGGGCCCTAGTTGCACCCTATTTGCGCCTTAGTTATACCCTAGTTACGTCCTAGTTGCGCCCTAGGTGCACCCTAGTTGTGCCCTAGTTACGCCCTAGTTACGCCCTAGTTGCGCCATGGTTGCGCCCTAGTTGCGCCCTAGTTGCGCCCTAGTTGCGCCCTAGTGGCGCCCTAGTTGCGCCCTAGTTGCGCCCTAGTTTCGCCCTTGTTGGGCCCTATTTGTACCCTATTTGCGCCCTTATTGCACCCTACTTGCGGCCCTACTGGCACCCTTCTTGCGCCCTAGTTGTGCCTTAGTTGGGCACCAGCTACGTCCTAGTTGTTTCCTAGTTGCGCGCTAGTTGTGTCCTACTTGTGCCCTACTTGCGCGCTAGTTGCGCCTTGGTAGCGCCTTAGTTGCGCCCAACTTGCGCACTCGTTGCACCCAAGTTGTACCCTAGTTGTGCCCTAGTTGTGCCCTAGTTGCACCCTAGTTGTGCCATACTTGCGCTCTAGTTACGCCCTAGTTGCACCCTACTTGCGCCCTAGTTGCGCCCTAGTTGCACCCTAATTTTGCTCTAGTTGCGCTATACTTGCACCCTAGTTGCGCCTTAGATGCGCCCTAGTTGCACCTAATTTGCACACTAGTTGCACCCTACTTGCGCCCTAGTTGCGCCCTATGCGCACCATACTTGCGCCCTAGGTGCGTCCTAGTTGCGCCCTAGTTGCACCCTAGTTGCGCCTTTCTTACGCCCTTATTGCACCAAACTTACACCCTTCTGGCGCCCTAATTGCGCCCTAGTTGCGCCTAAGTTGGACACTAGCTACGGCCTAGTTGTGCCATAGTTGCGCCCTAGTTGCGTCTTACTTGGTTCTACTTGCGCCCTAGTTGCACCCTAGTTACACCATTCTTGCACCCTAGTTGCGCCCTAGTTGTGCCCTGAGTGCGCGCCCTAGTTTGGCACAAGTTGCACCCTACTTGCGCCTTTCTTGCACCCTACTTGCGCCCTAGTTGCACCTCTGTTGGGCACTAGTTACGCCCTAGTTGTACCATAGTTGCGCCCTAGTTGCGTCCTACTTGTGCCCTATTTGCGCCATAGTTGCGCGTTAGTTTTGCCCTAGTTGGGCCCTAGTTGCGCCCTAGTTGCGCCCTAGTTGTGCCCTAGTTGCTCCCTAGTTGCGCCCAAGTTGTACCCTAGTTGCGTCCTAGTTGCCCCAGTTGCGCCCTTATTGCGCCCTAGTTGCGCCCTGGTTGCGCCTTAGTTGTGGCCCAGTTGCGCTCTAATGGCACCCAAGTCGCGCCCTAGTCGCGCCCTAGTCGCGCTTTAGTCGCGCCATAGTCGCGCCCTAGTTGAGCCCTAGTTTCGCCCTAGTTGCACCCTAGTTGCGCCCTAGTTGCGCCCTTGTTGCGCCCTCGTTACACCCTCGTTGCACTCTCGTTGCGTCCTCGTTGCGCTCAAGCTGCGCTTTTGTTACGTCCTAGTTGTGCCCCACTTGTGCCGTAGTTGGTGCCTACTTGCGGCCTACTTGCGCTCTAGTTGCACCCTTGTTGCACCCTAGTTGCGCCCTAGTTGAGCCCTCGTTGCGTCCTAGTTGCGCCCTAGTTATGCCCTAATTGTACCCTAGTTGCGTCCTAGTTGCACCCTAGCTGCGTCCTAGTTGCACCCTAGTTGCGCTCTAGTTGCGCCCTAGTCGCGCCTTAGTCGCGTCCTAGTCACGACCTTGTTGCGCCCTAGTTACGCCCTAGTTGCGCTCTAGTTGCACCCTATTTGCGCCCTTATTGCACCCTACTTGCGCCCTACTGGCACCCTTGTTACGCCCTAGTTGTGCCTTTGCTGGGCACTAGCTACGCCTTAGTTGTGCCCTAACTGCGCCCTAGTTGCGTCCTACTTGTGCCCTACTTGCGCCTTAGTTGCGCCTTAGCTGCGCCCAACTTGCACACGAATTGCACCCTAGTTGTGCCCTTATTGCGCCCTAGTTGTGCCCTAATTGCGCCCTAGTTGTACCCTGGTTGCGCCCCGGTTGTACCCTAGTTGCACCCTAGTTGCCCCCTAGTTGCGCCCTAGTTGCGACCTAGTTGCGTCCTAGTTGTGCCCTAGTTGTGCCCTAGTTGCGCCCTAGTTGCACCCTAGATGTGCCCTAGTTACGCCCTAGTTACACCCTATCTGCATCCTAGTTGCGCCCTAGTTGCGCACTCGTTGCGCCCTAGTTGCGCCCTAGTCACGTCTTAGTTGCGCCCTAGCTATGTCCTCTTTGCGCTCTAGTTGCACCCTAGTTGCGCCGTAGTTGCGCCCTAGTTGCGCCTTACTTGTGCTCTAGTTGCTCCCTACTTGCACCCTATTACGCCCTACTTGTGTCCTACTTGCGCCCTAGTTGCGCATTAGTTGGACACTAGCTACGCCCTAGTTGTGCCCTAGTTGCGCCCTAGTGGTACCCTACTTGCGCCCTACTTGTGCCCTATTTGCGCCTCAGTTGCGCCTCAGTTGGGCACTAGCTACGCCCTAGTTGTACCCTGATTGCGCCCTAGTTGTGTCCTACTTGTGCCCTACTTGCGCCTTAGTTGCGCATTAGTTGCGCCCTATTTGCGCCCTAGTTGCGCCTTAGTTGCGCTCTAGATGCGGCATAGTTGCGTCCTGGTTGCGCCCTAGTTGCGCCCAAGATACGCACTAGTTGCGCCCTAGTTGCGCCCTAGTTGCGCCCTAGTTGCGCCCTAATTGCACCCTAGTTGTGCTCTAGTCGCGCCCTAGTTGCGCCCTAGCTGCGTCCCAGTTGCGCCCTAGTTGCGCCCTAGTTGCACCCTATTTGCGCCCTTATTGCACCCTACCTACGCCCAACTGGCACCCTACTTGCTCCCTAGGTGTGCCTTAGTTGGGCACTAGCTACGTCCTAGTTGTGTCCTAATTGCGCGCTAGTTGCATCCTACTTGTACCTTACTTGCATGCTAGTTGCGCCTTAGTAGCGCCTTAGTTGAGTCCAACTTGCGCACTACTTGCACCCTAGTTGCGCCCTAGTTGCGTCCTACTTGTGCCATACTTGCGCTCTAGTTGCACCCTAGTTGCAACCTATTTGCGCCCTAGTTGCGCCCTAGTTGCGCTCTAGTTGCGCCCTACTTGCGCCCTAGTTGCACCTTGGTTTCGCCTTCGTTGCGCCCAACTTGCACACTAGTTGCACCATAGTTGCGCCCTAGTTGCGTCCTAGTTGCGCCCTACTTGCGCCCTTCTTGAGGCCTACTTGCGCCCTAGTTACGCCATTGTTGCGCCCTACTTGTGCCCTATGTGCGTCCTAGTTGCGCCCTAGTTGCACCCCACTTGCGCCCTTCTTGCGCCCTTATTACGCCAAACTTGCACCCTACTGGCGCCCTACTTGCACCCTAGTTGCACCTCAGTTGGACACTAGCTACGCCCTAGTTGCCCCCACTTGCGTCCTAATTGCGCCCTAGTTGCGCCATATTTGCGCCTTTGTTGCGGCCTAGTTGCGCCCTTGTGCCGAAGTCGCGCCCTAGTTGCGTCCTAGTCGTGTACTAGTCGCGCCCTAGTCGCGGCCTAGTTGCGCCTTAGTTGCGCCTTAGTTGCACCCTAGTTGCACCCTAGGTGCGCCCTAGTTGTGCCCTAGTTGTGCCCTGTTTGCGTTCTAGTTGCGCCCTAGTTGCACCCTAGTTGCGCCCTAGTTGCACCCTAGATGTGCCCTAGTTGCGCCCTAGCAGCGCCCTACTTGCGCCCTAGTTGCGCCCTAGTTGCGCCCTAGTTGCGTCGTAGTTGCCCCATAGTCGCGCCCTACTTGCGCCCTACTCTCGCCCTAGTTGCGCATCAGTCGGGCACTAGCAACCCCCTAGTTGTACCCTAGTTGCGCCCAAGATGCGTCCTACTTGTGCCCTCTTTGCGCCCTAGTTGCGCCTTAGTTGCGCCTTAGTTGCGCCATAATTACGCCCTAGTTGCACCCTAGTTGCACCCAAGTTCCGGCCTAGTTACACCCTAGCTGCGCCCTAGTTGTGCCCTAGTTGTGCCCTAGTTGCGCCCTAGTTGCGCCCTAGTTGCACCCTAGTTGTGCCCTAGTTGCGCCCTAGTTGCGCCCTAGTCGCGCCCTAGTCGCGCCCTAGTCACGCCCTAGTTGCGCCCTAGTCACGCCCTAGTTGCGCCCTAGTTTCGCCCTAGTTGCTCTCTAGTTGCACCCTAGTTGCGCCCTTATTGCACCATACTTGCGCCCTACTCGCACCCTTGTTGCGCCCTAATTGTGCCTTAGTTGGGCACTAGCTACACCCTAGTTATGCCATAGTTGCACCCTAGTTGCATCCTACTTGTACCCTGCTTGCGCGCTAGTTGCGCCTTAGTTGCACCTTAGTTGCGTCCAACTTGCACACTAGTTGCACCCTAGTTGCACCCTAGTTGCACCCTAGTTGTGCCCTAGTTGTGCCCTAGTTGCGCCCTGGTTGCACTTTGGTTGCGCCCTAGTTGCATCCTAGTTGCGGCCTAGTTGGGTCCTAGTTGCGTCCTAGTTGCGACCCAGTTGCGTCCTAGTTGTGCCCAAGTTGTGCTCTAGTTGCGCCCTAGTTACACCCTAGTTACGCCCTAGTTGCATCCTGGTTGCGCCCTAGTTGCGCCCTAGTTGCGCTCTAGTTGCGCCCTCGTTGTGCCCTTGTTGCGCCCTAGTTGCACCCTAGTTGCGCTCTAGTTGCACCCTAGTTGCGTCCTAGTTGTGCCCTAGTGGTGCCCTAGTTACGCTCTAGTTGCGCCCTATTTGCATCCTAGTTACGCCATAGTTGCTTCCTAGTTGCGCCTTAATTGCGCCCTAGTTGCGCCCTTGTTGCGCCTTAGTTGTGCCCTAGTTGCATCCTTCTTGCGCCCTACTTGCGCCCTAGTTGCGGCCTACTTGCACCCTAGTTGTGTCTTAGTTGCGCCCTAGTTGCGCCCTAGTTGCGCCTCTGTTGGGCACTAGCTACGTCCTAGTTGTACCCTACTTGCGCTCTAGTTGCATCCTACTTCTGCCCTATTGGTGCCCTAGTTGCGCCGTAGTTGCGCCGTAGTTACGACCTAGTTGCGCCATAGTTGCGCCCTAGTTGCGCCCTAGTTGCGCCCTAGTTGCGCCTTAGTTGCGCCCTAGTTGCATCCTAGTTGCGCCCTAGTTGCGCCCTAGTTGCGCCCTAGTTGCGCCTTAGTTGCGCCCTAGTTGCATCCTAGTTGTGCCCTATTTGTGCCCTAGTTGCTCCAAGTTGCGTCCTAATTGGGCCCTAGTTACGTCCTAGTTGTGCCCTAGTTGCGCCCTAGTTGCGCCCTAGTTACGCACTAGTTGCAGCCTAGTTGCGCCCTAGTTGCGCCCTAGTTGCGCCCTAGTTGTGCCCTACTTGCAACCTAGTTGCGCCCTAGTTGTGCCCTATTTGCGCCCTAGTTGTGCCCTACTTGCGCCCTAGTTGCGCCCAAGTCGCGCCCTACTCGCGCACTAGTCGCGCCCTGGTTGCGCCCTAGTTAAGCTCTAGTTGCGCCCTAGTTGCGCCCTAGTTGCGCCCTAGTTGCGTCATAGTTGCGTCCTAGTTGTGCCCTAGTTGCGCCATAATTGCGCCCTAGTTGTGCCCTAGTTGCCCCTAGTTGTGCCCTAGTTGCGCCCTTGTTGTACCTTTGTTTTGCCCTATTTGCACCCTACTTGCGCCCTACTTGCACCCTAGTTGCGCCCTACTTGCACCCTAGTTGCGTCTTAGTTGCGTCCAAGTTGTGCCCTAGTTGCACCCTACTTGTACCCTTATTCCATCCTACTTACACCCTATTGGTGCCCTACTTGCGCCCTAGTTGCGCCTCGGTAGGACACTAGCTATGCCCTAATTGTACCCTAGTTGCGCCCTAGTTGCGTCTTACTTGCGCCCTGCTTTCGCCCTAGTTGCACCCTAGTTGCGCCCTACTTGCACCCTAGTTGCGCCCTAGTTGCGTCCTAGTTGCGCCCTAGTTGCGCCCTAGTTGCACCCTGGTCGCGCACAAGTTGCAACCTAGTTGCGTCCTCCTTGCACGCTTCTTGCGCCCTGGTTGCGCCTCAGTTGGGGACTAGCTATGCCCTAGTTGTACCCTAGGTGCGCCCTAGTTGCGTCCTACATGTACCCTATTTGTGCCCTAGTTGCGCCCTCATTGCGCCCTTGTTGCGCCCTAGTTACGCCCTAGTTGCGCTCTTGTTGCGCCCTAGTTGCGCCCTTGTTGCGCCCTAGTTACGCCCTAGTCGTGCTCTAGTTGCACCCTAGTTACGTCGTAGTTGCGCCCTAGTTGCGCCCTAGTGGCGCTCTAGTTGCGCCCTTGTTGCACCCTATTTGCGCCCTAGTTGCGTCCTATTTGCGCCCTAGATACGCCCTAGTTGCGCCCTAGTTGTGCCCTAGTTGCGCCCTTGTTGCGCCTTAGTTGTGCCCTAGTTGCACCCTACTTGCGCCCTAATTGCGCCCTAGTTGCACCCTTCTTGCACCCTAGTTGCGTCCTAGTTATGCCCTAGTTGCGCCCTAGTTGCACCTCAGTTGGGCACTAGCTACGCCCTAGTTGTACCCTACTTGCGCCCTAGTTGCGTCCTACTTGTGCCCTATTCGCGCCCTAGTTGCGCCGTAGTTGCGCCGTAGTTGCGCCCTAGTTGCGCCATAGCTGCACCCTAGTTGCGCCCTCGTTGCGCCCTAGTTGCGCCCAAGTCGCGCCCTAGTCGCGCCCTAGTCGTGCCCTGGTTGCGCCCTAGTTATGCACTAGTTACAACCTAGTTGCGCCCTAGTTGCGCCCTAGTTGCGCCCTAGTTGCGCCCTAGTTGTGCCCTAGTTGCAACCTAGTTGCGCCCTAGTTGTGCCATAGTTGCGCCCTAGTTGCACCCAAGTCGCGCCCAAGTCTTGCCCTAGTCGCGCCCTAGTTGCGCCCTAGTTGCGCACTAGTTGAACCCTAGGTGCACCCTAGTTGCCCCCTAGTTGCGCCCTAGTTGTGCCCTAGTTGTGTCCTAGTTGCGCCCTTGTTGCACCCTAGTTTCCCCCTAGTTGCGCCCTAGTTGCACCCGGGATCCCTAGCTACGCCCTAGTTGCGCCCTACTTGCACCTTAGTTGCACCCTAGTTATGCACTAGTTGTACACTAGTTGTGTCCTAGTTGCGCCCTAGTTGCGAGCTAGTTACGCCCTACTTGCATCCTACTGGCGCCTACTTGCGCCCTAGTTGCGCCTCAGTTGGGCACTAGCTACTCCCTAGTTGCGCCTCAGTTGGGCACTAGCTACGTCCTAATGTGCCCCAGTTGCTTCCTAGTGGCGTCTTACTTGCACCCTACTTGCGCCCTAGTTGCACCCTAGTTGCGCCCTGCTTGCACCCTAGTTGCGCCCTAGTTGCGCCCTAGTTGCGCCCTAGTTGCACCCTAGTTACGCCCTGGTTGCGCATAAGTTGCAACATACTTGCGCCCTACTTGCACCCTACTTGCGCCCTAGTTGCACCCTAGTTGCGCCCTGCTTGCGCCCTAGTTGCGCCCTAGTTGCGCCCTAGTCGCGCCCTAGTCGCGCCCTAGTCACGCCCTAGTTGCGCCCTAGTTGCGCCCTAGTTGCACCCTAGTTACGCCCTGGTTGCGCATTAGTTGCAACATACTTGCGCCCTACTTGCACCCTACTTGCGCCCTAGTTGCACCCTAGTTGCGCCCTGCTTGCGCCCTAGTTGCGCCCTAGTTGCGCCCTAGTCGCGCCCTAGTCGCGCCCTAGTCACGCCCTAGTTGCGCCCTAGTTGCGCCCTAGTTGCACCCTAGTTACGCCCTGGTTGCGCATTAGTTGCAACATACTTGCGCCCTACTTGCACCCTACTTGCGCCCTAGTTGCACCCTAGTTGCGCCCTGCTTGCACCCTAGTTGCGCCCTAGTTGCGCCCTAGTTGCGCCCTAGTTGCACCCTAGTTACGCCCTGGTTGCGCATAAGTTGCAACATACTTGCGCCCTACTTGCACCCTACTTGCGCCCTAGTTGCACCCTAGTTGCGCCCTGCTTGCACCCTAGTTGCGCCCTACTTGCACCCTACTTGCGCCCTGCTTGCACCCTAGTTGCGCCCTAGTTGCGCCCTAGTTGCACCCTAGTTGCGCCCTAGTTGCGCCCTAGTTGCGCCCTAGTCGCGCCCTAGTCGCGCCCTAGTCACGCCCTAGTTGCGCCCTAGTTTCGCCCTAGTTGCGCTCTAGTTGCACCCTAGTTGCACCCTTATTGCACCATACTTGCGCCCTACTGGCACCCTTGTTGCGACCTAGTTGTGCCTTAGTTGGGCACTAGCTACGTCCTAGTTATGCCATAGTTGCGCCCTAGTTGCATCCTTCTTGTGCCCTACTTGCGCGCTAGTTGCGCCTTAGTTGCACCTTAGTTGCGTCCAACTTGCACACTAGTTGCACCCTAGTTGCGCCCTAGTTGCGCCCTATTTGTGCCCTAGTTGTGCCCTAGTTGCACCCTGGTTGCGCTCCGGTTGTGCCCTTGTTGCGTCCTAGTTGCGGCCTAGTTGCGTCCTAGTTGCGTCCTAGTTGCGACCTAGTTGCGTCCTAGTTGTGCCCAAGTTGTGCTCTAGTTGCGCCCTAGTTACACCCTAGTTACGCCCTAGTTGCACCCCGGTTGCGCCCTAGATGCGCCCTTGTTGCGCCCTAGTTGCGCCCTCGTTGCGTCCTCATTGCGCTCTAGTTGCGCCCTCGTTGCGCCGTTGTTGCGCCCTAGTTGCGCCCTAGTTGCGCTCTAGTTGCACCCTAGTTGCGTCCTAGTTGTGCCCTAGTGGTGCCCTAGTTACGCTCTAGTTGCGCCCTATTTGCGTCCTACCTACGCCATAGTTGCTTCCTAGTTGCGCCTTAGTTGCGTCCTAGTTGCGCCCTTATTGCGCCTTAGTTGTGCCCTAGTTGCACCCTGCTTGCGCCCTACTTGCGTCCTAGTTGCGGCCTACTTGCACCCTAGTTGTGTCTTAGTTGCGCCCTAGTTGCGCCCTAGTTGCGCCTCTGTTGGGCACTAGCTATGTCCTAGTTGTACCCTACTTGCGCCCTAGTTGCGTCCTACTTCTGCCCTATTGGCGCCCTAGTTGCGCCGTAGTTGCGCCGTAGTTACGACCTAGTTGCGCCATAGTTGCGCCCTAGTTGCGCCCTAGTTGCGCCCTAGTTGCGCCTTAGTTGCGCCCTAGTTGCATTCTAGTTGCGCCCTAGTTGCGCCCTAGTTGCGCCCTAGTTGCGCCCTAGTTGCGCCTTAGTTGCGCCCTAGTTGCATTCTAGTTGCGCCCTAGTTGCGCCCTAGTTGCGCCCTAGTTGCATTCTAGTTGCGCCTTAGTTGCGCCCTAGTTGCATCCTAGTTGCGCCCTATTTGTGCCCTAGTTGCTCCAAGTTGCGTCCTAATTGCGCCCTAGTTACGTCCTGGTTGCACCCTAGTCGCGCCCTAGTTCCACCCTAGTTACGCACTAGTTGCAGCCTAGTTGCGCCCTAGTTGCGCCCTAGATGCGCCCTAGTTGTGCCCTAGTTGCAACCTAGTTGCACCCTAGTTGCGCCCTATTTGCGCCCTAGTTGTGCCCTAGTTGCGCCCTAGTTGCGCCCTAGTTGTGCCCTAGTTGCAACCTAGTTGCACCCTAGTTGCGCCCTATTTGCGCCCTAGTTGTGCCCTAGTTGCGCCCTAGTTGCGCCCAAGTCGCGCCCTAGTCGCGCTCTAGTCTCACCCTAGTTGCGCCCTAGTTAAGCTCTAGTTGCGCCCTAGTTGTGCCCTTGTTGCGCCCTAGTTGCGTCCTAGTTACGCCCTGGTTGCGCACAAGTTGCAACCTACTTGCGCCCTACTTGCACCCTACTTGCGCCCTAGTTGTGCCTCAATTGGGGACTAGCTACGCCCTAGTTGTACCCTAGTTGCGCCCTAGTTGCGTCCTACTTGTACCGTATTTGTGCCATAGTTGCGCCCTCGTTGCACCATTGTTGCGCCCTAGTTGCGCCCTAGTTGCGCTCTAGTTGCGCCCTAGTTGCGTCCTAGTTGCGCCCTAGTTACGCCCTAGTTGTGCTCTAGTTGCGCCCTACTTGCACCCTAGTTGCGTGTCAGTTGCGCCATAGTTGCACCCAAGTTGCGCCTCAGTTGGGCACTAGTTTGCGCCCTAGTTGTACCCTATTTACGCGCTACTTGCGTCCTACTTGTGCCCTATTTGCGCCCTGGCTGTGCCTTAGTTGCGCCCTAGTTGTGTCCTATTTGCGCCCTAGTTACGCCTTTATTGCGCCCTAGTTGCGCCCTAGTTGCGCCCTATTTGCTCCTTAGTTGCACCCTAGTTGTGCCCTAGTTGTGCCCTAGTTGCGCCCTAGTTTTCCCCAGTTGCGCCCTAACTGCGCCCTAGTTGCGTCCTAGTTACACCCTAGTTGTGCCCTCGTTGCGCCCAAGTCACGCCCTAGTCGCGCCCTAGTTGCACCCTAGTTACGCCCTAGTTGCGCCCTAGTTGTGGCCTAGTTGCAACATCGTTGCACCCTAGTTGCGCCCTAGTTGTGCCCTAGTTGCGCCCTAGTTGCGCCCTAGTTGCGCCCTACTTGCGCCCTAGTTGCGCCCTAGTTGCGCCCTACTTGCGCCCTAGTTGCGCCCTAGTTGCGCCCTACTTGCGCCCTAGTTGCGCCCTAGTTGCGCCCTACTTGCGCCCTAGTTGCGCCCTAGTTGCGCCCTACTTGCGCCCTAGTTGCGCCCTAGTTGCGCCCTACTTGCGCCCTAGTTGCGCCCTAGTTGCGCCCTACTTGCGCCCTAGTTGCGCCCTAGTTGCGCCCTACTTGCGCCCTAGTTGCGCCCTAGTTGCGCCCTACTTGCGCCCTAGTTGCGCCCTAGTTGCGCCCTACTTGCGCCCTAGTTGCGCCCTAGTTGCGCCCTACTTGCGCCCTAGTTGCGCCCTAGTTGCGCCCTACTTGCGCCCTAGTTGCGCCCTAGTTGCGCCCTACTTGCGCCCTAGTTGCGCCCTAGTTGCGCCCTACTTGCGCCCTAGTTGCGCCCTAGTTGCGCCCTACTTGCGCCCTAGTTGCGCCCTAGTTGCGCCCTACTTGCGCCCTAGTTGCGCCCTAGTTGCGCCCTACTTGCGCCCTAGTTGCGCCCTAGTTGCGCCCTACTTGCGCCCTAGTTGCGCCCTAGTTGCGTCCTAGTTGCGCCCTAGTTGCGCCCTAGTTGCCCCCAGTTGCGCCCTAATCACGCCCTAGTTGCGCCCTACTTTCGCTCTAGTCGCACCCTAGTTGCGCCCTAGCTGTGCCCTAGTTGCGCCCTAGTTGCGCCCTACCTGCGCCCTAGTTGCGCCCTAGTTGCGCCCTAGTTGCGCCTTAGTTGCGCCCTAGTTGCGCCCTAGTTGCACCCTAGTTGCGCCTAGTTGCGCCATAGTTGCGCCCTTGTTGCGCCTTAGTTGTGCCCCAGTTGCGCCCTACTTGCTCCCTACTTGCGCACTAGGTGCACCCTACTTGCACCCTAGTTGCGCCATAGTTTCGCCCTAGTTGCGCCCTAGTTGTGCCGTAGTTGCGACCTTCTTGCGCCCTTATTGCATCCTACTTACACCCTATTGGCGCCCTACTTGCGCCGTAGTTGCGCCTCAGTTGGGCACTAGCTAAATCCTAATTGTGCCCTAGTTGCGCCCTAGTTGCGTCTTACTTGCACCCTACTTGCGCCCTAGTTGCACCCTAGTTGTGCCCTACTTGCACCCTAGTTGCGCCCTAGTTGCGCCCTTGTTGCTCCCTAGTTGCACACTGGTTGCGCATAAGTTGTATCATACTAACGCCCTACTTGTACCGTACTTGCGCCCTAGTTACGCCTCAGTTGGGGACTAGCTACGCCCTAGTTGTACCCTAGTTGCGCCCTAGTTGTGACCTACCTTGTACCCTATTTGTGCCCTAGTTGCGCCCTCATTGCGTACTTGTTGCACCCTAGTTGTGTCCTAGTTGCGCTCTAGTTGCGCCCTAGTTGCATACTAGTTGCGCCCTAGTTGCGCCCTAGTTGCGCTCTAGCTGTGCCCTAGTTGTGCCCTACTTGCGCCCTACTTGTGCCCTAGTTGCGCCCTACTTGCACCCTAGTTGCGTCTCAGTTGCGCCCTAGTTTGCCCTAGTTGCGCCTCAGTTGGACACTAGCGACGCCCTAGTTGTACCCTACTTGCGCCCTAGTTGCGTCCTACTTGTGCCCTATTTGTGCCCTAGTTGTGCCTTAGTTGCGCCCTAGTTGCGTCATAGTTACGCACTAGTTGCGCCCTAGTTGCGCACTATTTGGGCCCTAGTTGCGCCCTAGTTGTTCCTTAGTTGCGCCCTAGTTGCGCCCTAGTTACGCCCTAGTTGCGCCCTAGTTGCACCCTAGTTGCGTCATAGTTACGCACTAGTTGCGCCCTAGTTGCGCACTATTTGGGCCCTAGTTGCGCCCTAGTTGTTCCTTAGTTGCGCCCTAGTTGCGCCCTAGTTACGCCCTAGTTGCGCCCTAGTTGCACCCTAGTTGCCCCCAGTTGCGCCCTAATTGCGCCATAGTTGCGTCCTTGTTGCGCCCTAGTTGCGCCCTAGTTGCGCCCAAGTCGCGCCCTAGTTGCGCCCTAGTCGCGCCCTAGTTGCGCCCGAGTTGCGCACTAGTTGCACCCTAGTTGCGCGCTAGTTGCGCCCTAGTTGCGCCATAGTTGTGCCCTAATTGCAACCTAGTTGCGCCCTAGTTGCACCCTAGTTGCCCCCAGTTACGCCCTAATTGCGCCCTAGCTGCACCCTAGTTGCGCCCAAGTTGTGCCCTAGTTGCGCCCTAGTTGCGCCCAAGTCGCGCCCTAGTCGCGCTCTAGTCGCGGCCTAGTTGCGCCCTAGTTGCGCACTAGTTGCACCCTAGTTCCGCCGTAGTTGCGCCCTAGTTGTGCCCTAGGTGTGCCCTAGTTGCGTCCTAGTTGCGCCCTAGTTGCGCCCTAGTTTCCCCCTAGTTGCGCCCTAGTTGCGCCCGGGCGCCCTAGTTGCGCCCTAGTTGCGCCCTACTTGCACCCGAGTTACACCCTAGTTACGCACTAGGTGCGTCCTAGTTGCGTCCTATTTGCGCCGTAGTTGCGCACGACTTGCGCCCTACTTGCGCCCTATTGGCACCTACTTGCACCCTAGTTGCGCCTCAGTTGGGCACTAGCTACACCCTAGTTGTCCCCTAATTGCGCCCTTTGTTGCGTCTTACTTACGCCCTAGTTGCGCCTTTGTTGCGCTCTAGTTGCGCCCAACTTGCAGACCAGTTGCACCCTAGTTGCGACCTAGTTGCGCCCTATTTGCGCCCTAGTTGTACCCCAGTTGCGCCCTAGTTGCGCCCTAGTTACGCCCTTGTTGCATCCTCATTACGCCTTAGTTGCACCATAGTGACGCCCTAGTTGCACCCATGTTGCGCCCTTCTTCCTCCCAGTTACGCCCCTATTGCGCCCTAGTTGCGCCCTAGTTGCGCCCTAGTTACGCTCTAGTTGTGCCATAGTTGTGCCCTAGTTGTGCCCTAGTTGTGCCCTAGTTGTGCCCTAGTTTCGCCCTAGTTGCACCCTAGTCGTGCCCTAGTTGCGCCCTAGTTGTGCCCTAGTTGCGCCTAGTTGCACCCTAGTTGCGCCCTTGTCGCGCCTTAGTTTTGCCCTAGTTGCGCCCTAGTTGCGCCCTATTTGCGCCCTAGTTGTGCCCTACTTGCACCCTTTTTGTGTCTTGCTTGCACCCTAGTTGCGCCCTAGTTGCGCCCTTCTTGCGCCCTTATTGCACCCTACTTACACCCTTTGGCACCCTACTTGCGCCCTAGTTGTGCCTCAATTGGGCACTAGCTACGCCCTAATTGTGCCCTAGTCACATAAACCAAAGCCGGGTCATAGACACCAAAGCCGGGTCACAGAAACCAAAGCCGGGTCACAGAAACCAAAGCCGGGTCACAGAAACCAAAGCCGGGTCAAAGAACCCACAGCCAGGTTACAGAAACCAAAGCCGGATCACTGTAATCAAAGCCGGGTCACAGGAACCAAAGCCGGGTCAACAACCCAAAGCGGGAGCACAGAACCCAAAGCCCGGTCATAGAAACCAAAGCCGGGTCACAGAAACCAAAGCCGGGTCACAAAATCCAAAGCCGGATCACAGAAACCAAAGCCGGGTCACATCAACCAAAGCCAGGTTGTTACCCTGTTTTTTGCCGCGCTTGTCATTGTTCTGCGATGTCACCTCACTTCCGCGCTTTCCATGTTGTCCTCCGCACATCTCCTCCTTCCGTACACCATAAGACTTCATCCCACATTCACCATGACACAATGTCACAATTGATCACTCACAAGTGGTCTTTCCTCCCTTCACATCACCCCTCTGACATGGCAAGTCTGCGGAACTCCATCACCCCCTCCCGGAACAACCCTAATCCGCGGATTTGGCTTCGCCCTAGTGTCATTGACATGGCAATTCCGCGGGTACACACATGGCCCACTTCTGCAGCCACTCTTCCGCGGATTTGGCTTCCCCCTAGTGTCTCTAACATGGCAATTCCGCGGGTACACGCATGGCCCACTTCTGCAGGCCCTCTTCCGCGGATTTGGCCCCCTTCACACCCTCAAAACAGGCCCATTCCACAGTCCCACCCCTTCATCACTTTGGTAACACCCCTATTGCGGATTCCATCACTCCTCTCGAGCATACAACATGGCAAATCCGCAAAACCAAGATAGAGACTCAGAAATCACGCGGCGGAGGCCTAATATCCTTCCTTCCGCTCTCTTGAGAGTTGTCCAAGGGCCACCCATCCACTTCCGCTGTCACTTTAGGCACTCTTCCACGCTCTTCACTTGTGTCAGGCTTGTCTTGTGAGTGATTCCGCGGCACACCTTTTGTCATCTTCAGAGTCCTTAGATTCACTTGCGAATTCCATTGTGACAGAGTGTTGAGATGAAGGAGAGAGTTAGGCAAGGTTGTGAGGCAATAACATTGATTAACTCATGTAAACTGCACACAAATCCACAAGCCCCAATCCCCACACCACACTGATGCAACTAAGCACATTATATAGTCCGCTACACCCATCCCCGCCGCACCGCAGCCCCTTTGCATTCAAACCCACTACCAGCACTAATTTATTCCCATCCACGAAACAAGTTCCGCCATTGCTTCCTCCTTGGTTCTCTCGCCGCCTCCCACCGCCTCTTGGTCTTTGTGCCTTGTGGTTCCCACCATTCTTGGTCCGGTTGTCTTCCCGCATCTTGTACAACACTTCCGCACCTTGTGTGAATCCTTTCTTTGTCCGCACCACTTGTGCCTCTTGTTCTGCCCTCGCACGCCTCTCCTCTAAATACCAAATCCGCGGATACACATGGAGGCCTCTTTCCGCACCCCTCTTGCCCACACAAGTGACTCCAACACCATCAGGAATGTGGCAAATCCGCGGGTCAACACTATGGCAACTTGTTGCCTCTTCCGCGGTCTTGTTACTTGCCCCTTTCTTATTACTGGCAAGGCAATTCCACGGGTTAGGCAACCAGCACCATTCCGCGGTCCTTCCTCCTCACCGTAGCCACAGGACACTCTCCCAAACATGCCCATTCCACTCCTGACCATCATGGCACTTTCTCACGCCCTCCGCGCACCCAACACTTGCCCCGGTAGCATCCCAAATAACCCAAATTCACGGCTGAAGCTTGCACCATGTTTTTAGGCCTTATGCGGACCCCAAAGTCATCCAATTTCCCCTCCCAAGATGCCTAATCCGCAGAGACACCCCCTGCCCTCATTTTGCCTCTTCCGCCCAACACCAAATATGAAGCCATTGTTACTGAACACCCAATTCCGCAGGTCTACCACCAGGCACAATTGCAGCCTTCCCCACACCCATAAACAGCCCCACACAAGCCCAGAAAGATGCCCATTCAGCCCCTCCACCATGAGGATCAACCGTGGCTCTCTCCTCTTGTCCAAAGAACACCCCTCACTCGCCTCAACTCCATCGCGGAAGTCCATGACTCGGTCTCTTTCGCGGAAGATTTGCGTGCGCGGCATATTTCACGTCAACAGTGTTGCCCCACCCTCCTTTTATCAAGCGAGGTCTCCGTACTTTTCTTTGCTTCATTAGTGGCCATTGGTTGTTCTCGTCTTGTGGCAGCAGTCCCGCAGAAAGGAATACACCCCTCATTGTGCGGGTCTGGTGCATCACCCCGCAGCTATTCCCGCGGTACATGCACCTCCCGCGCACAATGATTCCTACATCCCTTATCTCACAAGCACTGTTGCTCACAGATCATTCATTCCATGTCACACTTGAGCCGCGGAAAGAAGTTCCTACTACTATGCGGGTCTCGTGCGTCACCTCGCAGCTATTCCACGGTACATGCACCTCAAATGCACAGTTCCTCCAATGTACACATTCCCGCAAACACATATACAACATGGAGATGATCACAACCAAATGACGAACACGCCGCGGGATGACTTCCTTCCAGGTCTCCTCATCAGACACTCAGGTCGCCATATGCAAATGAAGGTTCAGCCAAGTGACCAGCTCTGTACGTATTGCTCTGCTGCTGCTTGTCATGCAACTCCGCTCCATTCGGCCTCTCTGCCGCTCTGGAACCCTATGCACCAATTAGTCAGCTCGCACCTCGTACTTTGCTGCACTTCCGGTACTCTTAACCATGGAGCCCCATCTGACTGATCTGCCGAAGGCCTGCAGTGTAGTTCCGCTTGTCGAAGAGCAAGGAGCTGTCCACGCTCACCGCACCATGAACACTGTTACCTCATTTTTTGCCGCGCTTGTCATTGTTCCACGATATCACCTCACTTCCGTGCCTTCCATGTTGTCCTCCGCACATCTCCTCCTTCTGCACACCATAAGACTTCGTCCCACATTCACCATGACACAATGTCACAACTGATCACTCACAAGTGGTATTTCCTCCCTTCACATCACCCCTCTGACATGGCATGTCCGCGGAACTCCATCACCCCATCCCGGAACAACCCTAATCCGCGGATTTGGCTTCCCCCTAGTTTCATTGTCATGCCAATTCTGCGTGTACACACATGGCCCACTTCGACACATAGCACTTTCTCACGCCCTCCGCGCACCCGAACGTTGCCCCGGTAGCATCCAAAAAAACCCAAATCCGCGGCAGAACATTGCACCATGTTTTGACGCCTTTCGTGGACCCCAAAGTCACCCAATTTCCCCTCCCAACATGCCTAATCCACAGATACACCCCCTGCCCTCGTTTTTCCTCTTCCGCGGAACCCAAAATATGAAGCCATTGTTACTGAACACCCAATTCCGTGGGTCTACCACCAGGCACAATTCGAGCTTTCCCCACACCCATAAACAGCCCCACACAAGCCCAGAAAGATTCCCATTCCACCCCTCCACCATGAGGATCAACTGTGGCTCTCTTCTCTTGCCCAAATAACACCCCTCTCTTGCCTCAACTCCATCGCAAGGTCCTTGACTCGGTCTCCCTCGCGGAATATTTGCGTGCGCGGCAGATTTCACGTCAACACAGGTCACATAACCAAAGCCAGGTCACTGAAACCAAATCCAGGTCACATAAACCAAAGCGGGGTCACAAAAACCAAGCCGCGTCACAGTAACCAAAACCGGCTCACAGAAACAAAAACCATGTCTAAGAAACCAATGCCGCATCACACAAACCAAAGCCGGGTCACAGAAACTAAAGCCGGGTCACAGAAACCAAAGCCAGGTCACAGAAACCAAAGCCGGATCACATAAACCAAATCCGGGTCAGAGAAACCAAAGCCGGGTCACATAAACCAAGGATGGGTCACACAAACCAAAGCCGGGTCACAAAAACCAAAGCCGGGTCACAGCAACCAAAGTCAGTTTACAAAAACCAATGCCGGGCCACAGAAACCAAAGCTGGGTCACATAAACCAATGCCGGGTCACAGAAACCAAAGCCGGGTCACAAAAACCAAAGCCAGGTCACATAAACCAAAGCCCGGTCACATAAACCAAAACCAGGTCACAAAAATCAAAGTATGGTCACATAAACCAAAGCTGGGTCACATAAACCAAAGTCATGCCACATAAACCAAAGCCGGGTCACAGAAACCAGAGGTGGGTCACAGAAACCAAAGCCGGGTCACGTAAACCAATGCCGGGTCACATAAACCAAAGCCGGGTGACATAAACCAAAGCCGGGTCAGAGAAAGCCGGTTACAGAAGCCAAAGCCGGGTCGTAGAAACCGAAGCCGGGTCATGTAAACCAAAGCCGGGTCACAGTAACCAAAAACGGTCCCATAAACCAAAGCCGGGTCACAGGAACCAAAGCCAAGTCACATGAACCAATACCGAGTCACAAATAGCAAAGACGGGTCACGGAAACCAAAGACGGGTCACAAAAACCAAAGCCGGTTCACAAAACCCAAAGCCGGGTCACAGAAACTAAAGCTGGGTCACGGAAACAAAAGCCGGGTCATACAAACCAAATACGGGTCACACAGACCAAAGCCAGGTCAAAAAAACCAAAGCTGGGTAAACCAAAACTGGACCAAAGAAACCAAAGACGGGTGAGATAAACCAAAGCCGGGTCACAGACACCAAAGCCGCGTCACAAAAACCAAAGCCGGGTCACAGAAACCAAAGCCAGGTCAGAGAAGCCAAAGCGGGGTCATAGAAACCAAAGCCGGGTCACAAAAACCAAAGCCGGGTCACAAAGCCAAAGCCGGGTCACAGAACCCAAGCTGAGTCATAGAAACCAAAGCCCGGTCACATAAACCAAAGCCGGGTCACAGAAACCAAAG
>SZWC01000117.1:107348-157239 GCA_023375785.1 Penium margaritaceum | reverse complement strand
AGCCGGGTCACATAAACCAAAGCCGGGTCATAGAAACCAAAGCCGGGTCACATAAACCATAGCCGGGTCAGAGAAACCAAAGCCGGGTCACGGAAACCAAAGTCGGGTCACACAAACCAAAGCCGGGTCACACAAACCAAAGCCGGATCATATAATTCAAAGCCGGGTCACAGAAACCAAAGCCGGGTCACAGCAACCAAAGTCGTGTTACACAAACCAATGCCGGGTCACAGACACCAAAGCTGGGTCACAGAAACCAATGCCGGGTCACATAAACCATAGCCGGGTCATAGAAACCAAAGCCGGGTCACAGAAACCAAAGCTGGGTCACATAAACCAAATCCAGGTCACAGAAATCAAAGTCGGGTGACATAAACCAAAACTAGGTCACAGAAACCAAAGCCAGGCCACAGAAACCAAGGCCAGGTCACACAAACCAAAGCCGGGTCACTTAACCCAAAGATGGGTCACAGAAAGCAAAGCCGGGTCACATAATACAATGCGGGGTCACAGAAACCAAAGCCGAGTTACAGGAACCAAAAACGGTCCCATCAACCAAAGCCAGGTCACATAAACCAAAGCCGGGTCACATAAACCAATGCCGAGTCGCAGAACACAAAGCCGGGTCACAGAAACCAAAGCCGGGTCACAGAAACCAAAGCCAGGTCACAGAAACCAAAGTCGGGTCACAGAAACCAAAGCCGGGTCACAGAAACGAAAGTCGGGTAAACCAAATCCGGTACACAGAAACCAAAACTGGGCCAAAGAAACCAAAGCTGGGCCAGATAAACCAAATCCGGGTCACAGAAACCAAAGGCGGGTCACAAAAACCAAAACCGGGTCACACAAACCAAAGCTGGGTGGGAGAAACCAACACCTTGTGACAGAAACCAAACTCGGGTCACAAAAACCAAAGCCGGATCACAAAACCAAAGCCGGGTCAGAGAAACCAAGCCGGGTCACAAAAACCAAAGCCGGGTCTTATAATCCAAAGCCGGGTCATAGAAACCAAAACCAGGTCACAGAAACCAAAGCGGGGTTGCAGAAACCAAAGCCGGGTCACAGAAACCAAAGCCGGGTCACACCAACCAAAGCCCGCGCACAGAAGCCAAAGCCGGCTCACAGAAACCTAAGCCGGTCATAGAAACCAAAGCCGGGTCACATAAACCAAAGTCGGGTCACGGAAACCAAAGCTGGGTCACATAAACCAAGCACCGTCATGGAAACCAAAGCCGGGTCACTGAAACCAATGCCGGGTCACAGAGATCAAAGCCGGATCACCGGAAGCAAAACCAGGTAAAAGAAACCAAAGCCGGGTCACATAAACTAAAGCTGGGTCACAGAAACCCAAGCCAGGTCACATAAACGACAGTCAGGTCACAGAAACCAAAGCCGGATCAAAGAATCGACAGCCGGTTCACAGAACCAAAACTGGGTCACATAAACCAAAGCCGGGTCACACAAAGCCGGGTCACAGAAGCCAAAGCCGGTCACACAAACAAGAACCGGGTCACAAAAACCAAAGCCGGGTCACAGAAACCAAAGGCGGGTCTTAGAAACCAAAGCCGGGTCACAGAAACCAAAGCTGGGTCGCAGAAACAAACGTCTGGTCACATAAACCAAAGCCGGGTCACAGTAACCAAAGCCAGGTCACGGAAACCAAAGCTATGTCATAGAAACCAAAGCCATGTCACATAAACGAAAGCCGGGTCATAGAAACCAAAGCCAGGTCACAGAAACCAAAGCCGGGTCAAAGAAACCAAATATGGATAAACCAAAGCCGGATCTCAGAAACCAAAACTGGACCACAGAAACGAAAGCCAGGTCAGAGAAACCAGAGCCGGGTCACAAACACCAAAGCCGGGTCACAGAAACCAAACCCAGTTCATAGAAACCAAAGCTCGGTCACATAAACCAAAGCCGGATCACAAAAACCAAAGCCGGGTCACACAAACGTAGGCCGTGCCTACCTGCGCCCTACTTGCCCCCTACCTGCGCCCTAGTTGCACCCTAGTTGCGTCCTAGTTGTGCCCTACTTGCGCCCTAGTTGCGTCCTAGTTGCGCCCTAGTTGCGGCCTAGTTGCGCCCTAGTTGTGCCCTAGCTGTGCCCTAGTTGCACCCTAGTTGCGCCCTACTTGCGCCCTAGTTGCGCCCCAGTCGCGCCCTAGTTGTGCCCTATTTGCGCCCTTATTGCACCCTACTTGCACCCTACTGGCACCCTCCTTGTGCCTTAGTTCGGCACTAGCTACGCTTTAGTTGTGTCCTAGTTGCGCCCTAGTTGCGTCCTACTTGTGCCCTACTTGCGTGCTAGTTGTGCCTTAGTTGCGCCTTAGTTGCGCCCAACTTGCACACTAGTTGCACCCTAGTTGCGCCCTAGTTGCGCCCTAGTTGTGCCCTAGTTCCGCCCTAGTTGCGCCCTGGTTGCGTCCCGGATGCGCTCTAGTTGCACCCTAGTTGCGCCCTAGTTGCGCCCTCGTTGCGTCCTGCTTTCCCCCTAGTTGCGCCCTAGTTGCACCCAAGTCGCACCATAGTCGTGCCCTGGTCGCGCCCTAGTTGCGCCCTAGTTGCGCCCTAGTTGCACCCTAGTTGCGCCCTAGTTGCGCCGTAGTTGCGGTCTAGTTGTGCCCTAGTTGCGTCCTAGTTGCGCCCTAGTTGCGCCCTAGTTGCGCCCTAGTTGCAACCTAGTTGCGCCCTACTTGCACCCTAGTTGTACCATTCTTGCGCCCTACACGCGCCTACTTGCACCCTAGTTGCGCCTTAGTTGGGCACTAGCTACGCCTTGGTTGTGCCCTAGTTGCACCCTAGTTGCGTCTTACTTACGCCCTAATTGCGTCCTAGTTGCACCCTAGTTGCGCCCTAGTTACGCCCTAGTTGCACCGTAGTTGCACCCTAGTTGCGTCTTAGTTGCACCCTAGTTGCACCCTAGTTGTGCCCTAGTTGCGCCCTGGTTGTGCCCTAGTTGCGCACAAGTTGCACCCTACTTGCGCCCTACTTCCGCCCTACTTGCGCCCTAGTTGCGCCTCACTTGGGCACTAGCTACGCCCTAGTTGTACCCTAGTTGCGCCCTAGTTGAGTCATACTTGCGCCCTACTTGGACCATAGTTGTGCCTTAGTTGTGGCCTAGTTGTGCCCTAGTTGCGCCTTAGTTGCAACCTAGATGCGGACAAATTGCACCCTAGTTGCACCCTAGTTACACCCTATTTACGCCCTAGTTACGCCCTAGTTACGCCCTAGTTGCGCCCTAGTTGGGCCCTTGTTGCGCCCTAGTTGCGCCCGAGTCGCGCTAGTTTTGCCCTAGTTGCGCCCTAGTTGCACTCTAGTTGCATCTCAGTTGTCACCTATTTGCGCCCTTGTTGCACCCTACTTGCGCCCTACTAGCACCCTACTTTCGCCCTAGTTTTGCCTTAGTTGGGCACTACCTCAGCCCTGGTTGTGCCCTGATTGCGTGCTATTTGCGATCTACTTGTGTCCTACTTGTGCGCTAGTTACGCCTTAGTAACGCCTTAGTTGCGCCCAACTTGCGCCTTATGTGCGTCCTAGTTGCGCCCTAGTTGCACCCTAGTTGCACCCTAGTTGTGCCCTAGTTGTGCCCTACTTGCGTTCTAGTTGCGCCCTAGTTGCACCCTACTTGCTTCCTAGTTGCGCCCTAGTTGCACCCTAGTTGCGCTCTAGTTGGGTCCTACTTGCGCCCTAGTTGCGCCTTCGTTGCGCCCTAGTTACGCCCAACTTGCACACTAGTCGAACCCTAGTTGCGCCCTATTTGCGCCCTCGTTGCACCCTAGTTGCACCCTAGTTGCGCCCTACTTGCGCCCATCTTGCACCCTACTTGTGCCCTAGTTGCGCCCTAGTTGCACCCTACTTGCACCCTAGGTGCGTCCTAGTTGTACCCTAGTTGCACCCTAGTTGCGCCCTACTTGCGCCCATCTTGCACCCTACTTGTGCCCTAGTTGCGCCCTAGTTGCGCCCTACTTGCGCCCTACTTGCGCCCTAGTTGCGCCCTAGTTGCACCCTAGTTGCGCTCTAGTTGCGTCCTACTTGCGCCCTAGTTGCGCCTTCGTTGCGCCCTAGTTACGCCCAACTTGCACACTAGTCGAACCCTAGTTGCGCCCTATTTGCGCCCTCGTTGCACCCTAGTTGCACCCTAGTTGCGCCCTACTTGCGCCCATCTTGCACCCTACTTGTGCCCTAGTTGCGCCCTAGTTGCACCCTACTTGCACCCTAGGTGCGTCCTAGTTGTACCCTAGTTGCACCCTAGTTGCGCCCTTCTTGCGCCCTTATTGCACCAAATATACACCCTACTGGCGCCCTACTTGCGCCCTACTTGCGCCTCAGTTGGCTACTAGGTACGCCCTAGTTGTGCCCTAGTTGTGCCCTAGTTGCGTCTTACTTGCGCCCTACTTGCGCCCTAGTTGCACCCTAGTTGCGCCAGACTTGCACCCTAGTTGCGCCCTAGTTGCGCCCTGAGTGCGTGCCCAAGTTGCGCACAAGTTGCACCATACTTGCGCCTTACTTCCACCCTACTTGTGCCCTAGTTGCGCCTCAGTTGGGCACTTGCTACGCCCTAGTTGTGCCCTAGTTGCGCCCTAGATGCGTCCTACTTGTGCCCTATTTGCTCACTACTTGCGCCTTAGTTTTGCCCTAGTTTTGCCATAGTTGCGCCCTAGGTGCGCCCTAGTTGCGCCCTAGTTACGCCCTAGTTGTGCCCTAGTTGCGCCCTATTTGTGCCCAATTTCTGCCCTAGTCGCGCCCTAGTTGCCCCCAATTGCGCCCTTATTGCGCCCTAGTTGCGCCCTACTTGTACCCAATCGTACCCTAGTCGCGCTCTAGTCGCGCCATAGTCGCGCCCTAGTTGCGCCTAGTTGCGCCCTAGTTGCGCCCTACTTGTACCCAATCGTACCCTAGTCGCGCTCTAGTCGCGCCATAGTCGCGCCCTAGTTGCGCCTAGTTGCGCCCTAGTTGCACCCTAGTTGCGCCCTAGTTGCGCCCTGGTTGCGCCCTTGGTGCGCCCCCGTTGCGCCCTCGTTGCGCCCTCGTTGCGCTCAAGTTGCGCCCTTGTTACGCCCTAGTTGTACCCCACTTGTGCTGTAGTTGCTCCCTACTTGCGCCCTACTTGCGCCCTACTTGCGCTTTAGTTGCACCCTTGTTGCGTTCTAGTTGCACCCTAGTTGCGCCCTAGTTGCACCCTAGTTACGCCCTAGTTGCGCCCTAGTTGCGCCCTAGTTGCACCCTAGTTGTGCCATAGTTGCGCCCTTGTTGCGCCCTAGTTGCATCCTAGTCGCACCCTAGTCGCGCCCTAGTAACGACCTAGTTGCGCCCTAGTTACGTCCTAGTTGCGCTCTAGTTGCACCATATTTGCGCCCTTAGTTCACCCTATTTGTGCCCTACTTGCACCTTTCTTGCGCCCTAGTTGTGCCTTAGTTGGGCACTAGCTACGCCCTAAATGTGTCCTAATTGCGCCCTAGATGAATCCTACTTGTGTCCTACTTGCGCGCTAGTTGCGCCTTAGTTGCACCTAAGTTGCGCCCAACTTGCACACCAGTTGCACCCTAGTTGCCTCCTAGTTGCGCCCAAGTTGCGCCCAAGTTGCGCCCTAGTTGTGCCCCGGTTGTGCCCTAGTTGTACCGTAGTTGCGCCCTAGTTGTGCCCTAGTTGCGACCTAGTTTCCTCCTAGTTGTGCCCTAGTTGTGCCCTAGTTGCGCCCTAGTTGCGACCTAGTTTCCTCCTAGTTGTGCCCTAGTTGTGCCCTAGTTGCGCCCTAGTTGCACCCTAGATGCGCCCTAGTTACGCCCTAGTTGCGCCCTAGTTGCTGCCTAGTTTCACTTTAGTTGCGCCCTCATTGCCCCCTGATCGCGCCCTAGTTGCACCCTCGTTGCACCCTTGTTGCGCCCTAGTTGCGCCCTAGTTGCACCCTAGTTGCGCCCTAGTTGCGCCCTAGTTACTTCTTAGTTGTGCCCTAGTTGTGCCCTATTTGCGCTCTAGTTGCACCCTAGTTGCGCCCTAGTTGCGCCCTAGCTGCGCCGTAGTTGTCCCCTAGTTGCAGCCTATTTGCGCCCTACTCACGCACTGTTTGCGCCCTAGTTTCATCCTACTTGCACCCCAGTGGTGCCCTAGTTGCGCCCTAGTTACACCCTAGTTGTGCCCTTATTGCGCCCTTATTACACCCTACTTACGCCCTACTGGCGCCTTATTTGGTCCCTAGTTGCACCTTACTTGGACACTAGATACGCTGTAGTTGTGTCCTAGTTGCGTCCTAGTTACGTCTTACTTGCGCCCTACTTGGCTCTAGTTGCGCCCTAGTCGCGCCATAGTTGCGCCCTAGTTGCACCCTAGTTGCACCCTAGTTGCGTCCTAGTTGCACCCTAGTTGTGTCCTAGTTTTGCACTAGTTGCGCCCTGTTCGTACGCTGGTTGCGCACTAGTTGCGCCCTAGTTGAACCCTAGTTGCGCCCTAGTTGCGTCCTAGTTGTGTCCTGGTTGCGACCTTGTTGTGTCATAGTTGTGCCCTGGTTGCGCCCTAGTTGCACCCTAGTTGTGTCCTAGTTTTGCACTAGTTGCGCCCTGTTCGTACGCTGGTTGCGCACTAGTTGCGCCCTAGTTGAACCCTAGTTGCGCCCTAGTTGCGTCCTAGTTGTGTCCTGGTTGCGACCTTGTTGTGTCATAGTTGTGCCCTGGTTGCGCCCTAGTTGCACCCTAGTTGCACCCTAGTTGCGCCATAGTTGCGCCCTAGTTGCACCCTAGTTGCGCCCTAGTTGCGTCCTAGTTGCGCCATAGTTCCACCCTAATGGCACCCTAGTTGCGACCTAGTTGCGTCCTAGTTCCGCCCTAGTTGCGCCCCAGTTGCGCCCTAGTTGCGCCCTACTTGCGCACTATTTGCACCATACTTGCGTCCTATTTGCACCCTACTTGCGCCCTAGTTGCGCCTCAGTTGGGCACTAGCTACGCCCTAGTTGTACCCTTGTTGCGCCCTAGTTGCGGCCTAGTTGCGCCCTAGTTGCGCCCTAGCTGCACCCTGGTTGTGCCCTAGTTGTGCCCTAGTTGCACCCTATTTGCGCCCTTATTGCACCCTACTTTTACCCTACTGGCACCCTACTTGCACCCAAGTTGTGCCTTATGTGAATGGAGTTTCGTTCATCCACCGGAAGACAGGGGAGGAGGAGATGGGGGGGTGGCCTGGGATCAGAGGGAGCGAGGGGACGGGAGGGTCGACGGATCATCCGACGACCGCTCCACCGAGGAAAAGAAAATTGCCGGAAGGGCAGTTCGAATCTGGGAAGCGACGGAGCGCGAGGAAGGACATTGCAGCGAACAACCTCATCCAACTAAACCTGCCGTGAGGAAAGGAAGGCGGCCCGGAGCTAGCTTGATGGTAGCGGAGTCGCGTTCGAGCCTCTAAAAGAGGAGCGGTGGTCGAGGCGCCTTATCTGAGGCACTTTTGATGTGCGAACTGCAGATGGAGGGCCAGCCTATGGGATGGAACAGTGGGAAAGCGGCACGAGGAGGGAATAAGAGGAGGAAGGCGAGAGAGGAACGACTGCTGATGAGAACGCACGACCAAGTATGCCTTGCTGAAGCCGACGACGCCCTGGCAATCGAACGTTCCTGCGCCTGACTCGCGAGACGGCATTCGCCATCGACGAGCTGCGCTGCTGAGTCCTCGCTTGACGCGGGTACAGGGAGTGAAGTCGGTCCCGAAGCCATCGGCAAGACCGAGAGATTGCTGCCCCTTGGTCGAACCAGACCGTCGAGCGGGACCTGCGTCCCGTCTCGCGACAAGCTAGAGTAGAGAAGCTAGACTAGTGTGTGTGTATGTGTGTGTGTGTGTGCCGTCCTCGGATGGGAAGACCACTGCCTGAGGAGCAAGTCACGGAGCCGTCATGGCCTTGTCCTGAGTTCCCTCTGGAGTACCAGGCTCCGCGTCCAGGGAGAGCCCCGCGGGAGTCGCCGGTGGTGTTCTATGCCATCCACAGCTGCTGCAACGCCCCTCATCGGTTGGGAGTGCGCACGGTCCTAGGGGTGATGCAATACTTGCATCATCCTGCCGGTGGAGCAGTGGAGCAGTTCTGGCAGCTGTGGCTACAGAGGGTGCCCCGTGACGACGAGCCCTGACACGTGGAGAGCTGGAGGGAGGTCGCGCATGAAGTCGGACGTCGCGCTGCCGAGATCGTCGTAGAACGCATCGAGGCGTGTCAAGCCTACCGACGCTATCAGCAGGAGCTCGATTGCTTGCGGGAGGAGGGCCCGGTGCGTGCTAACCCTCGTGCAGGTCGTCGTCCGCACAGTCACTTGGCGCTTCGTCGTGGCGACCCGCGGGTGTCCGGCTCGCAGCACGAGGCGAACCGCACTGTTATCTTGCAGGGACAATCACCGGCGCATCATCCGTCGATTGAGGACGTTTACGGTTTGCGTATTTTTCTGGGTGACGTGTAGGACTTGGATAGAATTACGAGCACTCTGCTATATGTCTGCATGCTTGATTGAATCATAGTTTGCTTGTATCTTCGCTCAGTTGAATTCGCACATCGTAGTTCTCCAAGTTCCTTCCTTTGTGTACTTAGACAAAATCCCTTTGACGTTGACATTATATGGTACGGTGAATGCCTGACCGTCGTAGCCTGCTGAGGGACATACTCGTGAATGCCTTAATAATCTGGTGGATAATTGGTCGAATCATTCTCCTGAGCACTTCGGAAGAGTTCTCTGTATAGAGATCACATTATCCGGTGAATGATTGACCGTAAAGAGTAAAGTGCTAAAGTGGCTCAGTAGTGATTATCTTAGGCTAAGTGGAGCGTAAAGCATGGCTAATGCTTGTCCGCTGCATGATTCATGGCGCGTCCTCGAGGGGCTAAGCGGTTTGGCATAGAAAGGATCCGGATTACCCACACGCGGGGATAGCTCGGGAAGAGCGAACTGCATACGGAGTTGATCCTCGCATGCTGTCAGACCCGATTCCGGCCGAAGGTGAAAAGGGGTATAACAGTGTGAATGATGCGGTGAGCATGGACTTCACTTGCTCTCTGTGACGAGTGTGGCAGGTACCTTCAGATCAGTCTACTTACCGGAGCGTGACTTTCTACTAACGCGGCCGACGGATCATCGACCGTAGAGCGGAAGGTGTCGGGCGCGCCTCGTCGTTTCGTATCGCGGATTTCTCTGACCACGGCAGTGTTTCCTCCCAAAAACTAATGGTGCGGTGAGCGTGGACTTCACTTGTTCTCTGTGACGAGTGTGGCAGGTACCTTCAGATCACTCTACTTACCGGAGTGTGACTTTCTACTAACACGGCCGACGGATCATCGACCGTAGAGCGGAAGGTGTCGGGCGCGTCTCGTCATTTCGTATCGCGGATTTCTCTGACCACGGCAGTGTTTCCTCCCAAAGACTATCGAGGCGCACCGGCTCTGCACTCGCACCGGTGGATCATTCATTGGTGTCATTGTCTTGACGTCACAGGGACGTGTACCGGAGACCCTTCACCCCAAGGCGCGCAAGATGAGACAAACAGACACCACGCATCGCTACGAGAAGAGCCCAGAAGATCCTCCGGGGCTGGATCCTTAGTTCGAGTGGGATCCGGTGGATGATAGGTCCCACGACTGTACAACGACAACAACGACATGGATCCAGACGAAGAAGAACAGTTATATCTACAACGTCTTGAAGAGCTTCGCGAGTGGAAGGCCATGCGGCAAACACGGTTGACCAGAACGACCCATGGCGACCCAAGGGATGCGGAGACCGATGAAGAAGACGAGCAAAACGTCACTGTGGATGTGGAGGACTACATGTCTGACGACGAGGAAGAACCTGCAGAAGATGAAGGGCCTGTGCTGCTTCATGAAGTGTCAACACCAAATGGGAGGACCAGCTACCAGGCAGTCGACATGACGACCGCGCAAGACGCACCGAGGCGCCTTGAGTTATCTACCCCACAAGCATCTTCACCCGCAGCCCCTATGGCTCATGACAGGGAATCTGCGGATATGGACGATGTCCAAGACGATCAAGATGAGGAATACGAGGTTTCCCTGGATCATCCTTCGATGCAGGCCTTACATGCTCTGCACCAACCTGTTTTTTCCGTCCCCGGGAATCCCCATCTCGTTTGACGGCCAATCCTCGCCGTCCCGCCTCGGACAGTGGTGTATCCTCACTCCGTACGAGGAGGAACCCGGAATCCATGCTGCACCGGGCACGGGAGACCGGATGGGAAGGACCTTCCATCATCACATCACGACGTCTGGATGTTGTGCAGACTACAGCCCTGCAGGGGCGACATCACCAACATCAGCAGCAGCCGAGTAAGGCACCCACCGCCTTGGGAGAGTCGCGTTGCCGCGCGATCCCAGCCCAACGTGGTGTTACTGCCTCTTCCATGGCAGGACCTACCAGACAAGCACGGGCCACAACGGAGGCACACGTCCCAACTGGTGGTCACTCAACTAAGCATGCCGCCCCACTTATCCCTGCAAAGCTGCAATCATCCCAGCACCAGGTCGGCCGGATGATGGCCGCACCCTCAGCAGGAAGACTTCAGCAGAGACCCCGCGGGACAAGTGGCATACTCGGACCAGGCCTGGGATCAGTATCGCAAGGAAGCAAGCAGTACAGCGTGCGAGTACAAGCAAGCTCAACAAGACAGCACATGGGAAGTTCTGGACTGGGAGGAACCGACGCAGGACGTGTTCGACCAAGAGGAGGAGGACTCGCTTCATCGGCTGGCACTCGTGCAGTTGGCCTGACGCAAGCGCATCGATCCCACCTGGGGGCTCCGCCGCGGGCGCAGGTGCAGATGGCGCCCACGCAGGAACTGACAGTGAATCCAGCAGCGATGGCTTCTTATACTCTTCCAAAGCTCGACGTCTTCAGAGGTGAACCAGAGGAGGACCGAGCCATGTGGCTATCCAAGTAAGGCACTTGCCTCGACTATGGACTGTTATCTCCTGACTACATTGTCCCGGCGGTGCACCTGGCGCTGCAAGGGAAATCCCTCGAGTGGTTCACTACAGAAAACCGGGAGCGCCCATTTGTTGACTTTGATGATCTCGCCAACAGGATGACCAAGCGGCTCGATCTCATGAGTCTGGAGGAAGCAGAACTCCAGATTTGTACCATCCGTATGAAGACTCGGGAAAACATCAAACTACACAACGACAGGTTCACCAAGGTTTCCACACGATGTGTAGACATTCCTCTACGCATGATTAAGGAGTATTACCGTGATTCCCTTGTCCCAGCGATCGCCAATACGTTGGACCTGCGCAAGTTCAGCACTCTGGACGCCTTGAAAGAGGAAGCTGAGTACCAGCAACGGGAACTCAAACGACAAGCAGCACGCAAACAGACGGCCCCAAAGGAACATGTGGCGCCCACCATTCACATGCCAACAGGAGCCTCTGCTCCCAAGCCAATGAACCCCCATAACTTCCCACTGGGGAGTTGTTATGGATGTGGAGACTTCAACCACCGGAAAAGGGAATGTCCCAACCCTGCCCCCGTGCCCGGCATACCTCCCAGAGGAGGACAATATCCGGGACGAGGACAAGCTGGACCTGGACCCGGTTCATGGCAGGCCGTCGGTCCCAACGTTGCCCCTAGCACCCCCAGTCAGGTGGGTAATGGACCAGCACAATGGCAGGCATACGCTCAACAACGGGATGCAGGGGCGGTGCCGCTTGCTACTCAACCATCTACTTCCGATGCGCATGTGCGAAATGTAAACCTAGGATTGCCCCGCTCTGATGAACAGACCACGGAGACTCCTCCGACAGCAGCACAACAAGAACTGGTCACAGTAGCCCAAGCGCAAGGTGTGGAAGGATGGTCGGCCGAAGAAATGTATGAACACATGCGTAAGTACAAGGAGCAGTAGGAACGGGCCAAGGCAGACCTGCAAACATGTGTCGAGGCGCGCTCGATCCGCCTCCCAAGCCAGATTACTGGGGCATCGTCGAAGCTCCCATCCGCACCACGCACGCGTTCCTACACCTCACAGGGTCCCACACCCCCACGTCGCCACAGGGTGGCCTTCGCGCCTTCGGCGCAAGACCAGCCCACGGCTGGCACCTTGACAACCTTTCACCATCCCTTTCAGGAGGTGTCGCTCGGGGAGTATCTCCAGCAACACCCCACCCACTTGCCTGACTTTGTAGCAGTTCTTCAGGAGTACGCCGAGAAGCTTCGACCAGCCGGTATTCGCCTTAGCTGCACCCAAGTCCCGCATGATCGACTTAGCAGGCTAGCGATCCAGGCTGAGCATGACACATGGGGATGGCTGCCAATGCCCCTCGCGCCACCACATACACAGGAACCCCACCGTAAAGTGGCCAGCTGTTTTGTGTGGGTCTGCGGCAAAAAGTTTATTGCGATCATTGACCTCGGCGCGACCCATACTACAGTGACCCTTCAGGTCCTGCAAGCGGTCGGTTGGCACCACAAGGTGCAACCAACGACCAAAGTGTTTACGAATGCGTCCGGCGGCATGGACACCGGACATGGCGTTATAGATGACCTACCATTGCAGGTAGGCCTCATCGACAAAGTCGTGCGGGTAGAGGTTACAGTGGCTCGCACTTATGATGTCCTACTTGGCACTGATTACCTGATTCCAAGACAAGCAGGCCTCTTTTACGCAGATGGAGTCATGCAGCTGACATCATCCGGCTACAGTACCATTGCAGCATTAATTATGGGGCCCAGGACATCCATGCCGACGCGGTTTGGCCATCCCTTTTCGTTGGAAGAGGCTCATGCCGAGGACCAAGCGGCCAGGAGCACTGCCCTACCATTCACCAAACACGGTATTCCCCCAACCATCTTGCGCCCGGCAGAGGGAGTAGAGATGGCGCATCATACACCCTCACCCTAGAAGTCGTGCCCCACTCAGGCACAAGCTGCCTCGGTGGATGATTGACCGCAGCTTCCTGTGGGACCACTGCCCAAAGCTTCACTCGGATGTCCTCGACAGCTGTTGCCCCCAACGACAAACGGCTGCCTTGAAGAGGACAGACGGGTACCGATCACCCTAACCTCTACTGCGTCTCCCCTGGCCCCGGAGCGCCCGGGTGAGCTGGCAACGGCCTCCGCAGCACCTGCACGAGCGGTGATTCCAGACGCCTGTGTCGAGGCGGAGCGCAAGGGAAAGATGCTTGTATGTGGGGATGACACAGCCCTCTGTGTCGATGATGACTCAGATAGCTCGGATGAGGAGCCCATGACAGATGTCGGCTGGCTGCGCCTCGATGATGAGCCTCCACCCCGTTCATCCAGAGCCCTCACCATAGAGCCCAGTGGCTCCCGACATTTCAACCTGCAGGTCTATGACTATTGGGACCCCGACCCTGACCTTGGCACCGGTCTCGTGGGAGATGAAGAACCACCCCCACCAACGGTTCCACCTTCCCAACGATGGACCCACATGCTTCACGAGCGTTTGACAGAACTCCAGAAGCAAGAAGTCAGGGAGCTCCTTGAATACCATGAAGAATTGTTCGCAGGCAAATCGGCCGAGATCGGAGCAGTTGATACAGTCCATGTTTTTAACACAAGAGACGCGCCGCCACATAAGCAGAAAGCTCGACGTTTATTACAAGATCAGAAGGATGTCATCAACGAAGTCGTGCGATAAACAAAAAGAACAGGGTGTGACTGTCGAAGTGGAAAGCCCGTGGCGCTCCAATCTGGTGATTGTGGGGAAACCAGACGGTACGAAACGGTTATGTGTCGACTTCCGCGACCTCAACAAAGTCACGATTGATGATGCATACCCCATGTCGCTCATTATTGATATCCAAGAACGTCAACGTGGAAAGAGTTGGTTCGCCAAGCTCGATGTCAAGTCGGCCTTTCATACAATCCCCATGGATCGCAACTCTATGCTGAAGACAGCCTTCATCACTCCAGATGGGCTGTATGCTTTCACACGCATGCCATTTGGGCTGCGTAATGCCAGTGCTACGTTCCAACGAGTGATGGACCAGGTGTTGCGCGACATACTGAATGCATGCTGGTACGTGGGTGATGTCATGGTCGCGGCGTTCAGCTTTCAAGAACTAATGGCCTCACTTCACGCTGTCTTCTCTGCCCTACGCTCAGCAAACCTCCATCTGAAGGCTGCCAAGTGTGTCATCGGAGCGGACAGCATGGAATTCTTCGGATTCATCATCAATGCACAGGGCATTTCCACCGACCCAGTCAAGATTGCAGCCGTCCGCGACTGGAAATGACCGGTTACATCATCCCAGGTCAATATCTTCCTCGGGTTTGTCAGCTTCTACCAAAAAATTGTTCGTGACCATGCAAAGATTGTTCGTCCATTGCTACGCCTTACCCATCAAGGCGAGCCATTCGAATGGACTGAGGCATGCCAGCTTGCTTGGGCCGAGATAAAGCATCGCCTCATCACGGCCCCAATGCTGGAGTTCCTACACTTCAACCTCCCGTTCGTCATTACGACAAACTTCTCACAGGAGGGCATAGGGGCCATCTTATCTCAACGAGGAGATGATGGCAAGATGCGGGTAGTCTGCTATGGCAGCCATGCGCTCAATGATGCTGAAGCCAAGTACCCGCCGGTGAAAGGCGAATGTCTGGCGGTACTATGGGCCATCCAGTTCTACCGAGATTACGTCAAGAATGGGAAACACTTCACCATTCTCACGGACCATCAGGCTCTCCAGTGGCTGCTCACCACCCAGAACCATGAAGGGATCCTATGCAAATGGGCCCTGCTTCTCCAAGGATACGACCTCACTATCAAATACCAGCCAGCATTTGCGAATTGCAACGCTGACGCTCTTAGCCGACTCCCACGAGAAGGGTGGAAGGATCGCACCTCTCTCGAAACACCATCGCATGGCGGAGGCCCGCCTCATCCGAGCCCCCCTTTGATCAGGTTGTCCTGATTCAGGGTCAAGCACAGGATCTCATCGCAGAAGAGTATCGCTGGGCGTACCCTCTTGACAGTTTTCCTCATGACGATGACCACGTGGGTCACCTCAATGTACGACGCAAAACCGACCTCTTCAAGGATGTGCCCGGATGGACACACAAGGACTATGGCGATTGGCTTCGCCAAAGGCAACGCGACTCCACTCCTGCACCCACAGTGCGCAATCGAACGGCCGCGTTGCCACCATCCCCAGAGGCGGTCCGTTCGGTAGCGGCGGATGCTATCCGATAATTCTTTGACCAGACCCACCTCGCCCTACCCTGGATGGAAGTCCTTACACACTTTCCAGGGCAAATCACACAGCTGGATACCTTCTTTGCGGAAATCAACGCTGCGTTGGTCCCACCTGGCTGGCGGGTGGACTGTTGGATCGAATCGCCCGGACATCGCATGATGCGAGAGCACGTCGCTGACGCCCGGCGCGCCGTCCATGCCAACGTTCAGGCAGGGGCTTTAGCATGGCGCCCGATGACCCTCTGCCGCCAACCACTCCCGGAGTTTGTATGCACGGTGGTCTCATGCGCGGTCTGGATCGCTGGCGTGAAGTTCATCTCCATCATCGACACGGGCGCAACGCACACGACGGTGGCCATGCGCATCGTCTGGCGATTTAATTGGTTGAACCTCATCCGACCGGTCGATCTATGCTTCGGTGTTGCTGGAGGGGAAATCACCCAATCCGAGGGCCAAATTGATTTATTTCCCATTCAGGTGGGAAACATCCACCGTAGCATGGCAGTCCAGGTGTGCGAGACCTCCACGTATGATGTCCTCCTCGCCAACGATTGGCTAACACCATGCGACGTGATTATTTTGCTCGGGGGAAAATCCATGACGCTCCACGACAATGACGGGGCGCCCTCATACGTCTCGCTTCAATTCGAGGCAACGGAGATGCCACCTCAGCGCGGCGGCCGTATGCTGACGGGACAGCCCTCCTCTATCGGCCGCACGACACATGCGGGCGCACAATCCACCGGGGCACGCGTTGCGAGGATCGCCGCCGACGCGCCAGGATCCTCCACGGACAGCAGCGCTTCCCCGGAGGATCATGCACCAGACCGACCAAACACGCATGTCCTACCGACGGCAGAAGCTGTGGACGATATCATCCCGGTTATGATAGAACACGTCTCCTCACACATGGTTGAGACTCGCGGCGGTCTCTCGACACCTCAACCTGACTTCGGATCGACATGCCTATCGCCCTCCGACGGTCACGGCGGCACGCCAATCACGCCGAGCCGCCCCGGATTGTTCGGCCGCCACCTCGGGGCAGCCGACGGAGGTCATCAACTTCCCGACCACGCGGATCATTTCATTCACGTAGCCGACGCTCACTGATGCCAAGAGACAGAGTCTCCGACGATCACGAACATATGTCTCACACTCTTCCGGAAGCACGACGACGGTCTACCACAATCCATTTGCCGATGGACACGACCAACATCGCTTGGGCCCGGTACGAGGCCGAGCTTGCTACTTGCACAGTGCACGCAGCCACTGTTCTGGTACTTGAGCCCCACGCACTCGCCGCTTCCCTCACGATGGCGGAAGCAGAACATCTTCTTGGTGCCTTGTACGTGGATAACCCCTGCCCGACCCCTCCACCTTTCCCGGACGCGCCTGACCCACGTGGCAGCGACGCCTTGTGGCAAACATTGGCACGTCACATCACCCACAATCGCGCATGGGTTGGGCAAGTGGAGAGACTTTGGGGACGACATAAGACCTGGGTGAGGATGAACGCCGATGATGTGCGTTGTTGCGCCGCCAACCTGGCCCAAGCAAGAACGGTCCTCGCCGCCTGGGAATCTATCCGCGCTGACAGGCAGAGGCGAATTCAAGAGCAAGAGACCCGTGCAGCAAGAACCCAAGCGTGGCTGCAAGAGGTGCGCCGCCTGCAGGAGGCATGGAACGACGCCGCAGACCGCGGTGATGAGCCACCCGCGGCGGACGGGCAACGCCTCATCGACCAACGTGCAGAGCTTGGCCGCACTCTTCGAGCGACACGTGCAGAAGTGACTCGATTGACTCCAGGGCTGCAGCAGCTTGACGAGCGGCTGGCAGGTCAGCAGCAGCTGCGGACCGACTGTGAAGAGGAGTGGGCAGCAATGCGTGCGTGACTATTGGATATGTCGCAACAACAGGCGAGGATCCTCGCCCTCAGGGAAGAGGTCTCCCGGCAGTATCGTGAACTCTGCACACTGGTGGACCAGGCACGGCAGCTGATCAACGAGCGTGAACGGCATCTCCGACAGCAACTACTCCGCGATGTCGCCAGCGCGTTCATTACCAGTGCTGTGAGCAGGCTGGGGGAGGAGTGGGAGGAACACCTCGAAGAGTTATGGCATTTATATCCGTTGGACTTCTCCACTTCTGCCGGGCCAGCAGCCTTCCGCTGCTTTCTGCAGTGGACGATGACCCCCGACCACATGGAACGCACCCAGCCCAACCCTTTCCCATTCCTGGCACGGAGCTTTCATGCGCGCCATCGCGACTTCCTCCGCTTCCTTTACCCTCTCAACTTTTCTCTGGATCGCATTGTGCAAGCGTTCCGATGCTTTCTGGATTGGGCAGTGCAGAACCGCCAGCGGGGTTGCTGACTGACAATCTCTACCCGTTTGCTCGCCGCGGACTCGTCATCCAAGCCTCATACCGCCACCTGGAGGCCGACCGCTGAGAGCATGCACAACTGGCCATCCTCTTCCAAGTACGCCTCGTGGAGCCCCGTCAGGGCATGGCATTCCGGGTATTTGTGCGATGGCTCAATCAACAGCAGTGGGGTTCACAACCCCCGGCCTCTGAGCCCGGCGTCGGCGACGCGGCACGGCTACACGCTCGTCAGCTTCTCCACGCAGCGCGTCCCCTCATCACTGAGCCTCCGCCCCTGACGTACGAACCCCCTCATGCTAAGGGTGCCATCTCCCCTGGCCGTTCCCCATCCCCTGCACACTTGGTTGCACCGGCGGCAGGCCCTACAGAAACCCCATTTTTGGCGGATGAACTGCTGGCTTCTCCCTCCTCTACTCTCCCCTCCCACCCCTTTCACAATGAGGCGCTGCTCGCGCGCCCGGTCTTCGGCCCTCTCCCAAAGCCGCCCTCTACTCCCCATCCAGCTTCTACCCCACCGACGTCTGCTACTCTGCCAGGAGTGCTGCCGGTGGATAATCTGCCGCCGCCCCACACCCTGGCAAAGAATGCACCAGCCTCCCCTCCCTTGCAGGGACCACGTGCGATGCCGGCTGAGGCGCCCCGTCCGGTGGATTATCCACCCCCTTCCTCAGACACCGTGCAGAGAAGAGCTGCCCCGGATGAGATACAAGGGCCGTCAGTTGGCGCGGCGTCTCCAACAACCCGACCTCCCACGCGGCGCACCTCTAGCCGCACGCGGCGCTTAGTCGCCACGACGTCCACGGGCACAGCAGACCCAACCACCACGCGTAGTTTGTCCAAGCGTAGGCGCGCTGATGTCACCCCAGAAGCGGAGGGCGAAGAACAGCAGCAGGCTGAGTCGGGTGGGGGACGAACCCCTCCACCACTGGAGCCGTTCGATGAGATGCGGCGTCGCCTCCTCACCCTGGCGCTTGGGGGTGACCTCGAGCACTGGCAGGAAGAGCCACCACTCAAAACGTATGAGTGGTCCGATTGGGCACGCGCACAAGTCATCTCGGGTGGCCGCACAATGATGGATGTCTTCCCCGATGCCCATGTCCGCACTGACGCCAAAGCCAGTATGGACAAGTACGTGTGGCTACACAGACGTCTCTGGCGGCACGAAGACGAGGCGTACAACCTGCGATGGTGCACCCCACTTCAGCTGCGAGAAAACCTCATCATGCAGGAGCACAAGCGCTTCCATGTACGCTCCGCCTCTGTCTACGAATCCCTCGTCCCACAGGTCTACTGGGTGGGTCTGAAGAAGCAAATCGGGGAGGTCGTTGCGATGTGCGGCACCTGCATCTGCCATCATTCTCGCCAGCAGATCTACCAACACTGCTTTGTGTGCGCCGTCTCGGTGTATTCATGGAAACAGTCGTCATTGACTTCCATGGTCCCCTCTAAACCACCCAACGCAAAAATGTCGACTGGATCCTGGCTATTGACCACATGACCAAGTGGGTCATGGCCCAGGCAGTGCCCAAGAACGATGCAGCGCATGCTGCAGCATTCCTGAAGGAAGAGGTGATATACCGGGGAGGAGGAAGCAGACTCATCAAGTGCAACAATGGTTCGCACTTTGCAAGCACGTTTGCCTACATAGCCGCGTATTTCAACATACAAATCGAACATGGGGCCCCATAGTGACTGCAGGCGCAGGGTCAAGTCGAGCGCATTCATGGGGCCATCACACAGACCATCCGGAAACTCTCGGATGACAGCGCACCGTGGGATGAGCGGCTGGAGGATGTTGTGTATGAATACAACATCACGTCCCGTTCGTCCACCAGCTTCTCTCCCTACATGCTGCGCCACGGTCAGCAACATTGGACCATGGCTACCCTGCCGCTGATGCCGGACGCGCCGATGCCACCACGAGACGAGGGTGCCACGGTTGCTGACGAGGTGGAATTTATGCGACAACGGGGAGCGTGGCTGCAGCGCTGTCTCCAGGAAGCTCACACAAGGGGGTCTGTCGCCGCACAGCGTGGGGTGGATCGGGCTAACGCCGGCCTCATGCTTGAGGATTTCCAGGTGGGTGACGGTGTGCGGCCGAAGCGCAATGAGGTGGGTAAGGCACGGCACGACGAGGTCACACTCCTCGACCTGTGTTACCAAATCTGGGCGGTGGATGGCGTCTACGTATGGCTTGAGGGTAGTCATACCTCCGATATCATGGTGCGCCGGGAGCGGCTTGAGAAACTACCGGTCCGTTGGCAGGCTCTTGCGGCCGGCCGACACCCGCCCCGCATCAGCACCAACGACGACATCGAGGAAGTGGCAGCCACATTCGCCGGACAACGTCCGTCTTCACCGCGCCTACACCGCCCTCCCCCACCCATCACCGCCACAGCCGCTCCTGCCAAATACACGCCCGAGGCTTTTGCCGGAGGGACCCGGCTTGTTTCGTCGGGTATTGGGGTGCCTTCCCCGGCACGTACAGACAGGGAGGTACAGAAGTAGGCACCTAGGGCAAGTGCGGTATAGCAACAACAGGAGCAGCAACAGATGGAGCAACAAGAGGAGCAACAGGAGCAGCAATAACAAGGAGTATCAACGGCTGAGACAGAGCGCACCACCAGGAAGAGACCTCGAACTGAGACGGACAAGCTCCCTACTCGGCGACCCAAGATCACTGAGGCAGCACTAGCAGGGATGCGGCAAGGGCGGGTACAGCGGCCACGCGCTGCGACCACACCAAGTACGATGAATCACCGACCCACATCCGTCGCGACACCCTCGAGCATGCGCCCTGGGAGGCCCCAGTAGAAGGCGCAGCGGGCACAGGAGGTGCTGCCTTTAGCAGCAGCTGCACCCGGTGTGGCGCCCGCAGCGCCAACACCACCAGCAGTAGCAGCAGAGGCACAGCGGGCACAGGAGGTGCTGTCCTCAGCAACAGCTGCACCCGGTGTGGCGCCCGCGGCGCCAGCACCACCAGCAGCAATAGCAGAGGCGCAGCGGGCATAAGCGGTGCTGTCCTCAGTAGCAGCTGCACCTGGTGTGGCGCCCGCGGCGCCAGCACCACCAACAGCAGCAGCAGAGGCGCAATGGGCACAGGAGGTGCTGCCCCCAGCAGTAGCTGCACTTGGTGTGGCGCCCGAGGCGCCAGCACCACCACCAGCAGCAGAGGCACAGCGGGCACAGGAGGTGCTGCCCTCCGCAGCAGCTGCACCCGGTATGGCGCCCGCGGCGCCAGCACCACCAGCAGCAGCAGCAGAGGCGCAGCGGGCACAGGCGGTGTTGTCCTCAGTAGCAGCTACACCCGATTTGGCGCTCGCGGTGCCAGCACCAACAGCAGCAGCAGTAGAGGCGCAGCGGGCACAAGAGGTGTTGCCCTCAGCAGCAGCTACACCCAGTGCGGCGCCCGCGGTGCCAGCACCACCAGCAGCAGCAGCAGAGGCGCAGCGGGCATAGGCGGTGCTGTCCTTAGTAGCAGCTGCACCTAGTGTGGCGCCCGCGGCGCCAGCACCAACCGCAGCAGCAGCAGAGGCGCAGCGGGCACAGGAGGTGCTGCCCCCAGTAGTAGCTGCACCCGGTGTGGCGCCCACGGCACCAGCACCACCAGTAGCAGCAGCAGAGGCATAGCGGGCACAAGAGGTGATGCCTCCAGCAGCAGCTGCACCCGGTGTGGCGCTCGAGGCGCCAGCACCACCAGCAGTAGCAACAGAAGCGCAGCGGGCAAAGGAGGTGCTGCCCTCTGCAGCAGCTACACCCGGTGCGGCGCCCGCGGCACCAGCACCACCATCAGCAATAGCAGAGGCGCAGCGGGCACAGGAGGTGCTGCCCCCAGCAGCAGCTGCACCAGGTGTGGCGCCCGACTCGTCAGCACCACCAGCAGCAGCAGCAGAGGCGCAGCGGGCACAAAAGGTGCTGCTCCCAGCAGCAGCTGCACCCCGTGTGGCGCCCGAGGCACCAGCACCACAAGCAGCAGCAGCAGAAGCGCAGCAGGCACAGGAGGTGCTGCCCTCAGCAGCAGCTGCACTAGGTGTGGCGCCCGACGCGCCAGCACCACCAGCAGCAGCAGCAGAGGCGCAGCGGGTACAAGAGGTGCTGCCCTCAGCAGCAGCTGCACCAGGTGTGGCGCCCGACGCGCCAGCACCACCAGCAGCAGCAGCAGAGGCGCAGCGGGCACAGGAGGTGCTGTCCTCGGCAGCAGCTGCACCCGGTGTGGCGCCCGAGATACCAGCACCACCAGTAGCAGCAGCAGAAGCGCATCAGGCATAGGAGGTGTTGCCCTCGGCAACAGCTGCACCCGGTGCGGCGCCCAAAGTGTGATCGTCAGCAGCAGCAGTGGCAGAGGAGCAACTGGAAGAGCGAGGAGAGAAGAAGCCAAAGGGGTCCTCGGAAAGCCATACGGGAGAAAGGAAACACCATAGGGAGACGGGGAAACGGGAAAGAGAGGAAGAACCTCCACTGGTGTAGGAACGACAGTGCAGCCTGCTCCATGCCCCTCCTCCAACTTGGGAGCCACTTCCCCCTGATGATAGGCCTCTATGGCCGACCAGCTCCTGGTGCGGGGCAGTAATGGGGCCAACACGAACACAAGAAAGGGAAGGGAGTCGAGAGGAAGAGCTTGAGGTGAGCATCAAAACGGAGGATCAGAACAACGAAGAGGATGAGGAGCATGCGATCTCCAAACTCTGTGCAACGTGCAAGCATTGGATCGTTGAGGAGGGAGAGATGGTGTGTGAGGGATGCAAGGCCAGCCTCCATTTGGCTTGTTGTGACTTTGACCTCGACATCCTATACGACATCAAGATGTGTGAGGACTGCGCAGCATGCCTGAAGGAGGAGATGGGAATCGACAGTGAGGAGGAGCTGCGGAAGGAGAGGGAAGAGGAAAAGACCTACTCAGGTATTGGAGACAGAAGATCCAGTGTGCCGCAGGATGAGAATGAACCATGCAGTAACCGTCAGGAGCCCATGAAAGCCACCACGCTGTTTCGCTGCTTTGTGTGCAGACACCCAGTGCATGCAGCCTGCCAGGATCCAAAGATACGGATCCATCGAAAGGTGGTCGGATGCAAGAGGTGTGCACCCCTCATGCACCAAAAAGCGGACAAAGAGGACAAGAGGAAGAGCAATCCAGCTCCGAAACAGTGGATCAAGAGGTGTGAAGTTTGCAGGGAGCCACACGACCGCACGGAGGCGAGCTGGTGCTATGAATGCAAAACACCACTCCACCCCAAGTGTGGAGTGGAAATTCCGGGGTTGGGACAACATTGCAAAGGTTGCATCTGGAGGTTGGTGGAGGAAGAACAGGAAGTTGGCAGGGAGGGTGGACAAGCGGCTGGTCCAAGCGCACCAGGAGTGGAAGAAATGGAGGAGTGTGGGAATTGCAAGCGGCCGGTGAGGACGCAGAAGAAGCGTTACTTCAACTGCACGGTGGCTCTCCACCACGTCTACGGGGAAAGGGAACTAATGCAGCAGAAAGCAGTGCATGTCTGCCCGGCCTGTGCTCCGCAGCTGAAAGAAAGGATGCAGAAGGAGAGATAAGAACGAGGAAAGGAGGGCCGGCGGGCGGCAGAAGTAGAGTGGCACCTACGCTGTGCAGAATGTGATAATCTTGGCGCCACCGAGTGGTGTGAGGGGTGCCATCAGCCCCTCCATCGGCCATGTGGACAGATGCTGCCAGGGGTGGGGCAACTGTGCGAGCAGTGTGTGGCAAAGCTGCGACTCCTTGAGGCCAGGGCACGGGATCAGAGGGAGCAGATGGAGGAAGACCAAAACACGGAGGGGTGGAGGGGGCCACGCTCATATGCAGATTCCCACCCTGTGGAGCACCTTTACCGCAATGCGGTGGCGTTGCCTGGGCAAGAGGGAGCGACGGCTCGGAAGGCAGTCTTGGCCATGAGGGTGCTGAGGAACAGGGATGTTCCTGAGGTGAGAGCAAAGGTGCTGGCGATGGTGAACGAGGCATTGGCAATGACGCCTCAGTGGTGTCTCCTGAGGGACCCACCGCCACCAGCAGTACAACGACCCTCAACCTCGCAGGGATCAGGTTTGCCACCTCCTCCTCCTCCTCCAGCTCCGGTTGATGATCAACCTGCCCGACGTCCAGACCGACCAGAAGGGCCAAGGGGACGCCTGCATGGACACGGAGAGGAAGTCGGAGGGGCCAGAATGCCTGGACACCCCAGGACGATGGGACAGCCCAGAGCTTTGGCCGATCATGCGCCGGCGCGTCAAGGGGAACACTCTGTCACTCCGGGGAGGCGGCCAAAAGAATAGGGAGCGGAGAGAGAAGCCCAGTAATTCTCGCTGAAGAAGGGGCCAATGTCTGGAGGGGTGCGGGAGGCACACCAGAGAGGGCGAAGGGAGGCAACCGGGATGGACGAAGGAATAACACAAGCCCCACGTAGCGCATACGCGAGGTCATCGACGCGGCAGTGGAGGAGTGAGGGGCAGCAACGTCCCAAGATCGAAGCAGGCACGGGGCGAGAGGGAGCAAGCATGGATGACGGAGTAGGGGCGGGACGAGAGGGAGCATAGACTGGGGGTGCAGAGGTGGGAGAAAAGAGGAAGAGAGGCATCGGTGTGGAAGAAGGACACGGAGAGGGGAAGAGATCGCGTACGGGCAGCTGTCCGTGGTGCGAAAAGAGGGTCCACCTGCCTACCAGGCAATGCGGGCGCTATATGCGGCACACGCACCGGGAATGCGGGATGAGGGATGCAGAAAAGGGGTGGCTGTGCTTGCCTTACCAGAAGGTTAGGCAGGGAATCCCCAAGGAGGCAAGGATCATGCTCCGGCAGGAACACGATGCCGTGACGGGAATCATATGCTGCGGCTGCAGAAGAATGTTGGAGGCGCCTCACGGGAAGTGTGACTATTGCAAGAGGGCAGCACATGCTGCCTGCATAAAAACCAATGAGGAGGGGCGCGACAATTGTAGCAGCTGTTGGACGCGACCACGCACTGGCACGAAAGAGGGGGACTGCCACATCTGCCTCATAGAACTGAATGGAGTGACCCCATGGTGTGAAAAGTGTGCGTGCTTCACACACAGTGGGTGCGTCAAAAAGGTGGGGGAGAGAAAGTTGCGCCATGGAGGCCGCGTCTTGCTGTACCAGTGTCTCCGATGTACGAGGTCGCGGAGCCAACCATGCGCCACGTGCAAGAGCCCAGTGCGTATCCGCGGGTGGCACTGCATTAGCTGCCATCAGCGGGTGCACCTCCCATGCGCCCGTCGCTACAACAACGCAGAAACGAGGCTCCACGGCCCGTTGTGCGTGCCCTGCGAAGAGAGCGACGAGGCAAGGATAAGGGTGCAAGCGGAGAAGAGAGAAGTGGCACGGCGCTTGCGAGAAGAAAGAGAGAGAGGGATTGGGGGGGTGAACGCCGGCCGACTCCGCGGCAGAGCCCCAGGGCGCAAAACGAGGAGATGCGGCAAGAAGGGCTCCACCGCGAACTGGAGGGAATGGAGAGGACAAGATGGGCGGAGGAGGAATACTCGTCCCCGGAGAAGGAAGAGAGGGAATCCACGTGGGAAGGGACACATGAACGCTTTCCACACGGCGGATGATTGAGCGAAGGGAAGTGGCGGGATGAACGAAGGATGGATGGACGGGGACGTCCAGCTTATTTTGCGTGGGTAGGGTATAACAGTGTTAATGGAGTTTCGTTCATCCACCGGAAGACAGGGGAGGAGGAGCTGGGAGGGGGGCCGGGATCAGAGGGAGCGAGGAGACGGGAGGGTCGACGGATTATCCGACGACCGCTCCACCGAGGAAAAGAAAATAGCCGGAAGGGCAGTTCGAATATGGGAAGCGACGGAGTGCGAGGAAGGACATTGCAGCGGACAACCTCATCCAACTAAACCTGCCGTGAGGAAAGGAAGGCGGCCCGGAGCTATCTTGATGGTACCGGGGTCGCGTCCAAGCCTCTAAAAGAGGAACGGTGGTCGAGGCGCCTTATCTGATGCACTTTTGATGTGGGAACCGCAGATGGAGGGCCAGCCTACGGGATGGAACAGTGGGAAAGCGGCGCGAGGAGGGAATAAGAGGCTGAATGCGAGAGAGGAACGACTACTGATGAGAACGCACGACCAAGTGCGCCTCGCTGAAGCCGACGACACCCTGGCAATCGAACGTTCCTACTCCTGACTCGCGAGACGGCATTCGCCATCGGCGAGCAGCGCTGCTAAGTCCTCGCTTGACGCGGGTGCAGGGAGCGGAGTCGGTCCCGAAGCCATTGGCAAGACCGAGAGACGGGACCTGCGTCCCGTCTCGCGACAAGCTAGAGTAGAGAAGCTAGACTAGTGTGTGTGTATGTGCGTGTGTGTGTGTGTGCCGTCCTCGGATGGGAAGACCACTGCCTGAGGAGCACGTCACGGAGCCGTCATGGCCTGGTCCTGAGTTACCCTTATAGTACCAGGCTCCGCGTCTAGGGAGAGACCCGCGGGAGTCACCAGTGGTGTTCTATGCCATCTGCAGCTGCTGCAACGCCCCTCATCGGTTGGGAGTGCGCACGGTCCTAGGGGTGATGCAATACTCGCATCATCGTGCCGGTAGAGCCGTGGAGCAGTTCTGGTAGCCGTGGCTATAGAGGGTGCCCCGTGACGACGAACCCCGACGCGTGGAGAGCTGGAGGGAGGTCGCGCGTGAAGTCGGACGTCGCGCTGCCGAGGTCGCCGAAGAATGCATCGTGGCATATCAAGCCTACCGACGCTATCAGCATGAGCTCGATCGCTTGCGGGAGGACGGCCCGGTGCGCGCTAACCCTTGTGCGGGTCGTCGTCCGCACGGTCCCTTGGCGCTTCGTCGCGGCGACCCGCGGGTGTCCGGCTCGCAGCGCGAGGCGAACCGCATTGTTATCTTGCAAAGAAAATCACCGGCGCATCATCCGTCGACTGAGGACGTTTACGGTTTGCGTATTTTGCTGGGTGACGTGTAGGACTTGGATAGAATTAGGAGCACTCTGCTATAGGTTTGCATGCTTGATTGAATCATAATTTGCTTGTATCTTCGCTCAGTTTAATTCGCACATCGTAGTTCTCCAAGTTCCTTCCTTTGTGTACTTAGACAAAATCCCTTTGACGTTGACATCACATGGTACGGTGAATTATTGACCGTCGTAGCCTGCTGAGGGACATACTTGTGAATGCCTTAATAATCTGGTGGATTGTTGGTCGAATCATTCTCCTGAGCACGTTGGAAGAGTTATCTTTATAGAGATCACATTATCCGGTGAATGATTGACCGTAAAGAGTAAAGTGCTAAAATGGCTCAGTAGTGATAATCTTATGCTAAGTGGAGCGTAAAGCATGGTTAATGCTTGTCCGGTGCATGATTCGTCGCGCGCCCTCGAGGGGCTAAGCGGTTCGGCATAGAACAGATCCGGATTACCCACACGCAGGGATAGCTCGGGAAGAGCAAACTGCATACGGAGTTGATCCTCACATGCTGTCAGACCCGATTCCGGCCGAAGGCAAAAAAGGGTATAACACCTTAGTTGGGCACTAGCTACGGCCTAGTTGTACCCTAGTTGCGCCCTAGTTGCGTCCTACTTGTGCCCTACTTGCGTGCTAGTTGTGCCTTAGTGGCGCCTTAGTTGCGCCCAACTTGCACACTAGTTGCACCCTAGTTGCGCCCTAGTTGCACCCTAGTTGTGCCCTAGTTCCGCCATAGTTGCGCCCTGGTTGCAGCCCGGTTGCACCCTAGTTGCACCCTTGATGCGCCCTAGTTGCGCCCTGGTTGCGCCCCGGTTTTCCCCTCGTTGCGCCCTAGTTGCGCCCAAGTCGTACCCTAGTCGCGCCCTAGTCGCGCCCTAGTTGCGCCCTAGTTGCGCCCTAGTTGGACCCTAGTTGCGCCCTAGTTGCACCGTAGTTGCGACCTAGTTGTGCCCTAGTTGCGTCCTAGTTGCACCCTAGTTGCGCCCTAGTTGTGCCCTAGTTGCAACCTAGTTGCGCCCTACTTGCACCCTAGTTGCAGCCTTCTTGCGCCGTACTGGCGCCTACTTGCACCCTAGTTTTGCCTTAGTTGGGCACTAGCTACGCCCTAGTTGTGCCCTAGTTGCACCCTAGTTGTGTCTTACTTGCGCCCTACTTGCGCCCTAGTTGCACCCTAGTTGCGCCCTAGTTGCGCCCTAGTTACACCCTAGTTGCGCCCTAGTTGCGTCCTAGTTTAACCCTAGTTACGCCCTAGTTGCACCCTAGTTGCGCCCTGGTTGCACCCTGGTTGCGCACTATTTGTGGACTATCTGTGCCCTAGTTGCGCCCTAGTTGCGTCCTAGTTGCGCCCTAGTTGCGACCTAGTTGTGTCCTAGTTGTGCCCTAGTTGCGCCCTAGTTGCACCCTAGGTGCACCCTAGTTGCGCCCTAGTTACGCCCTAGATGCGCCCAAGTTCCGCCCTAGTTGCGCCCTAGTTACACCGTAGTTGCGCACTAGTTGCACCCTACTTGAGCCCTACTTGCGCCCTATTTGCGCCCTACTTGCGCCCTAGTTGCGCCTCAGTTGGACACTAGCTACGCCCTATTTGTACCCTAGTTGCGCCCTAGTTGCATCCTACTTGTGCCCTACTTGGGCCGTAGTTGTGCCTTAGTTGTGCCCTAGTTGCGCCCTAGTTACGCCTTAGTTGCACCCTAGATGCGGCCTAGTTGCGCCCTACTTGCGCCGTAGTTGCGCCCTAGTTACGCCCTAGTTGCGCCCTAGTTGCGCCCTAGTTGCGCCCTAGTTGCGCCCTAGTTGCGCCCTAGTTGTGCCCTAGTCGCGCCCTAGTTGCGCCATAGTTGCACCCTAGTTGCACCTCGGTTGTCACCTAGTTGCGCCCTTATTGCACCCTACTTGTGCCCTACTGGCACCCTACCTGCGCCCTAGTTGTGCCTTGTATGGGCATGAGCTACTCCCTACTTGTGCCCTAATTGCACACTAGCTACGTCCTACTTGTGCCCTACTTTTGGGCTAGTTGCACCTTAGTAGCGCCTTAGTTGTGCCCAATTTGCGCCTTAGGTGCGTCCTTGTTGCGCCCTAGTTGCACCCTAGTTGCGTCCTAGTTGCGCCCTACTTGCGCTCTAGTTGCGCCCTAGTTGCACCTTACTTGCGCCCTAGTTGCGCCCTAGTTGCGCCCTAGTTGCGCTCTAGTTGGGCCCTGCTTGCGCCCTGGTTGCGCCTTCGTTGCGCCCTAGTTGCGCCCAACTTGTACACTAGTTGAACCCTAGTTGTGCCCTATTTTCACCCTAGTTGCGCCCTAGTTGCACCATAGTTGCGCCCTACTTGCAGCCATCTTGCGGCCTACTTGCGCCCTAGTTGCGTCCTAGTTGCGCCCTACTTGCGCACAAGTTGCACCCTACTTGCGCCTTACGTCCACCCTACTTGCGCCCTAGTTGCGCCCTAGTTGTACCCTAGTTGTGCCCTAGTTGCGTCCTACTTGTGCCCTATTTACGCACTAGATGCGCTTTAGTTTCGCCCTAGCTATGCTCTAGTTTCCCCCTAGGTGTGCCCTATATGCTCCCTAGTTGCGCCCTAGTTGTACCCTAGTTGCGCCCTACTTGCGCCCAAGTTGTGCCCTAGTTGCGCCCTAGTTGCCCCCAGTTGCACCCTTATTGCGCCCTAGTTGCGCCCTAGTTGCGCCTTAGTTGCGCCCTAGTTTCGCCCTACTTGTACTTTAGTCACGTCCTAGTCGCGCCCTAGTCGCGCTCTAGTCGCGCCATAGTCGCGCCCAAGTTGCGCCGTAGTTGCGCTGTAGTTACGCCCTAGTTGCACCCTAGTTGTGCCCTAGTTGCTCCCTAGTTGCGCCCTTGTTGCGCCCTCGTTACGCCCTCGTTGCGCCCTCGTTACGCCCTCGTTGCGCTCAAGTTGCGCCCTTGTTACGCCCTAGTGGTACCCCACTTGTGCCGTAGTTGCTCCCTACTTGCGCCCTACTTGCGCCCTACTTGCACTTTAGTTGCACCCTTGTTGCGCCCTGGTTGCGCCCTAGTAGCGCCCTAGTTGGGCCCTAGTTGTGCCCAAGTTGCGCCCTAGTTGCGCCCTAGTTGAACCCTAGTTGCGCCCTAGTTGCGTTCTAGTTGCGCCCTAGTTGCACCCTAGTCGTGCCCTAGTCGCGCCCTAGTCACGACCTAGTAGCGCCCTAGTTGCCCCCTAGTTGCGCTATAGTTGTACCCTATTTGCGCCCTTATTGCACCCTACTTGCGCCCTAATGGCATCCTTCTTGCGCCCTAGTTGTGCTTTAGTTGGGCACTAGCAACGCCCTAGTTGTATCCTAATTGTGCCCAAGTTGTGTCCTACTTGTGTCCTACTTGCGTGCTAGTTGCGCCTTAGTTGCGCCTTCGTTGCGCCCAACTTGCACACTAGTTGCACCCTAGTTGCGACCTAGTTGTGCCCTAGTTGTTCCGTAGTTGCGCCCTAGTTGCGCCCTTGTTGCGCCCCAGTTGCGCCCTAGTTGCACCCTAGTTGCGCCCTAGTTGCGCCCTTGTTGCGACCTAGTTGCGTCTTAATTGTGCCCTAGTTGTGCCATAGTTGCGCCCTAGTTGCACCCTAGATGCGCCCTAGTTACGCCCTAGTTGCACCCTCGTTGCACCCTAGTTGCGTCCTAGTTGCGCCCTCGTTGCGCCCTCGTTGCGCCCTCTTCGCGCCCTAGTTGCGCCCTAGTTACGCCCTAGTTGCACCCTCGTTGCACCCTAGTTGCGTCCTAGTTGCGCCCTCGTTGCGCCCTCGTTGCGCCCTCTTCGCGCCCTAGTTGCGCCCTCGTTGCGCCCTTGTTGCGCCCTAGTTGCGCCCTAGTTGCACCCTAGTTGCGCCCTAGTTGCGCCGTAGTTGGTTCTTAGTTGCGTCCTAGTTGTGCCATATATACGCTCTAGTTGCACCCTAGTTGCGCCCTAGTTGGGCCCTAGTTGCGCCCTAGTTGCGCCTTAGTTGTGTCCCAGTTGCACCATACTTGCGCCCTACTTGCGCCATATTTGCGCCCTAGTTACGCCCTACTTGCGCTCTAGTCGTGTCCTAGTTGCGCCCTAGTTGCACCCCACTTGCGCCCTTCTTGCACCCTTATTCAACCATACTTACGCCCTACTGGCGCCCTACTTGCGCCCTAGTTGCGCCTTAGTTGGACACTAGCTATGCCCTAGTTGTGCCCTAGTTGCGCCCTAGTTGCATCCTAGTCGCGCCCTAGTTGTGCCCTAGTTGCACCCTAGTTGTGCCCTAGTTGCGCCCTAGTTGCACCCTAGTTGCGTCCCCGTTGCGCCCTAGTTGCGACCTAGTTGTGTCCTAGTTGTGCCCTAGTTGCACCCTAGTTGTGCCCTAGTTGCGCCCTAGTTGCACCCTAGTTGCGTCCCCGTTGCGCCCTAGTTGCGACCTAGTTGTGTCCTAGTTGTGCCCTAGTTGCGCCCTAGTTGCACCCTAGTTGCACCCTAGTTGCGCCCTAGTTGCGCCCTAGTTGCGCCCTAGTTGCGTCCTAGTTGCGCTCTAGTTGCGCCCTAGTTCCGCCCTAGTTGCACTCTAGTTGCGCCCTAGTTGCGCCCTAGTTGCGTCCTAGTTTCGCCTTGGTTGCGCCCTAGTTGCGTCCTAGTTGCGCCCTAGTTACGCACTAGTTACACCCTACTTGCACCCTACATGGGCCCTACTTGCACCCTAATTGCGCCTCAATAAGGCACTAGCTACGTCCTAGTTGTACCCTAGTTGCGCCCTAGTTGCATCCTACTTGTGCCCTACTTGCGCCCTACTTGCGCCTTAGTTCCGCCCTAGTTGCGCCATAGTTACGCCTTAGTTGCGCCAAAGATGCGGCCTAGTTGCGCCCTAGTTGCGCCCTAGTTGCGCCCTAGTTACACCCTGGTTGTGCCCTAGTTGCGCCCTAGTTGCGCCCTAGTTGCGCCCTAGGTGCGCCCTAGTTGCGCCCTAGTCGTGCCCTAGTTGCGCCCTAGTTGCGCCCTAGTTGCGCCCTAGTTGCGCCCTAGTTGCACCCTATTTGCGCCCTTATTCTACCCTTCTTGCGGCCTAATGGAACCCTACTTGCGCCCTAGTTGTGCCTTTGTTGGGCACTAGCTACGCCCTAGTTGTGCCCTAACTGACGCTAGTTGCGTCCTACTTGTGCCCTACTTGCGCGCTAGTTGCGCCTTAGTAGCGCCTTAGTTGTGCCCAACTTGCGCACTAGTTGTACCATACTTGCGCCCTATTTGCGCCCTCGTTGTACCGTACTTGCGCTCTAGTTGTACCCTATTTGCACCCTACTTGCGTCCTAGTTGCGCCCTAGTTGCGTCCTAGTTGCGCCCTAGTTGCGCTCTAGTTGCGCCCTACTTGCGCTCTAGATGCGCCTTAGTTGAGCCCTAGTTGCGCCCAACTTGCACACTAGTTGCACCATAGTTGCGCCCTAGTTGCGCCCTAGTTGCGCCCTAGTTGCGCCCTAGTTGCGCCCTTCTTGCGCCCTACTTGCGCCCTACTTGCGCCCTAGTTGCACCCTAGTTGTCTCTACTTGTGCCCTAGGTGTGACCTAGTTGCGCCCTAGTTGCACCCTAGCTGCGCCCTTCTTGCGCCCTTATTCCACCAAACTTGCACCCTACTGGCGCCCAACTTGCGCCCTAGTTACGCCTCAGTTGGGCACTAGCTACGTCCTAGTTACCCCCAGTTGCGTCCTAATTGCGCCCTAGTTGCGCCCTAGTTGCGCCTTAGTTGCGCCCTAGTTGCACCCTAGTTGCGCCCAAGTCGCGCCCTAGTCGCGCCCTAGTTGTGCCTTTGTTGGGCACTAGCTACGTCCTAGTTACCCCCAGTTGCGTCCTAATTGCGCCCTAGTTGCGCCCTAGTTGCGCCTTAGTTGCGCCCTAGTTGCACCCTAGTTGCGCCCAAGTCGCGCCCTAGTCGCGCCCTAGCCGCGTCCTGGTCGCGCCCTAGTCGCGCCCTAGTTGCGCCTTAGTTGCACCCTAGTTGCACCCTAGTTGCACCCTAGTTCCGTCCCAGTTGCGCCCTAGTTGTGCCCTAGTTGCGTGCTAGTTGCGCCCTAGTTGCGCCCTATATGTGCCCTCGCTGCGCCCTAGTTGCGCCCTACTTGCGCCCTACTTGCGCCCTAGTTGCGCCCTAGTTGTGCCCTAGTTGCACCCTAGTTGCGCTCTAGTTGTTCCCTCGTTGCGCCCTACCTGCGCCCTACTCTCGCCCTAGTTGCGCCTCAGTTGGACACTAGCTACGTCCTAGTTGTACCCTAGTTGCACCCTAGCTGCGTCCTACTTGTGCCTTACTTGCGCCCTAGTTGCGCCTTAGTTGCGCCTTAGTTGCGCCTTAGTTGCGCCTTAGTTGTGCCCTAGTTGCGCCCAAGTTGCGCCCTAGTTGCGCCCTAGTTGCACCCTAGTTGCGCCCTAGTTGCGCCCTTGTTGCGCCCTCATTGCGCCCTCGTTGCGCCCTCGTTGCGCCCTCGTTGCGCCCAAGTTGCGCACTAGTTACACCCTTGTTATGCCCTAGTTGTGCCCCACTTGTGCTGTAGTTGCACCCTACTTGCACCCTACTTGCGCCCTACTTGCGCCATATGTGTCCTCTAGTTGCACCCTTGTTGCGATCTAGTTGCGCCATAGTTTCGCCCTAGTTGCGCCCTAGTTGCACCCTAGTTGCGCCCTAGTTGCACCCTTGTTGCGCCCTACTTGCGCCCTAGTTGCGCCCTACTTGTGCACTTGTTGCGCCCTAGTTGCGTCCTAGTCGTGCCATAGTCACGCCCTTGTCACGCTCTAGTTGCGCCCTAGTTGCATCCTAGTTGCGTTCTATTTGCACCCTATTTGCGCCCTTATTGCACCCTACTTGCGCCCTACTCGCACCCTTATTGCGCCCTAGTTCTGCCTTAGTTGGGCACTAGCTACGCCCTAGTTATGCCCTAGTTGCGCACTAGTTGCGTCCTACTTGTGCCCTACTCGCACGCTAGTTGCGCCTTAGTTGCACCTTAGTTGCGCCCAACTTGCACACTAGTTGTACCCTAGATGCGCCCTAGTTGCACCTTAGTTGTGCCCTAGTTGCGCCATAGTTGCGCCCTAGTTGCGCCCCGGTTGCGCCCTAGTTGCGCCCTAGTTGCGCCTTAGTTGTGCCCTAGTTGCGCCCTAGTTGCGCCCTAGTTGCGACCTAGTTGCGTCCTAGTTGTGTTTTAGTTGCGCCCTAGTTGCGCCCTAGTTGCGCTCTAGTTGCGCCCTAGTTGCACCCTTCTTGCGCCCTAGTTGCGCCCTAGTTGCGCTCTAGTTGCGCCCTAGTTGCACCCTTCTTGCGCCCTAGTTGCGCCCTAGTTGCGCTCTAGTTGCGCCCTAGTTGCACCCTTCTTGCGCCCTAGTTGCGCCCTAGTTGCGCTCTAGTTGCGCCCTAGTTGCACCCTTCTTGCGCCCTAGTTGCGCCCTAGTTGCGTCCTAGTTGTGCCCAAGTTGTGCTCTAGTTACGCCCCATTTGCACCCTAGTTGCGCCCTAGTTGCACCCTTATTGCGCCATAGTTGCGCCCTAGTTGCGCCCTAGTTGTGCCCTCGTTGCGCCCTTGTTGCGCCCTAGTTGCGCCCTCATTGCGCCCTTGTTGCGCCCTAGTTGTGCCCTAGTTGCGCTCTAGTTGCGCCCTAGTTGCGCCCTGTTTGCACCATAGTTACGCCCTAGTTGCGCCCTATTTGCACCCTAGTTGCATCCTTGTTGCGCCTTAGCTGTGCCCTAGTTGCACCATACTTGCGCCCTACTTGCGCCCTAGTTGCGCCCTACTTGCACCCTAGTTGCCTCTTATTTGCACCCTACTTTCGCCCTAGTTGCGTCTCAATTGGGCACTAGCTACGCCCTAGTTGTACCGTACTTGCGCCCTAGTTGCGTCCTACTTGTGCCCTATTTTTGCCCTACTTGCACCTTAGTTGCGCCCTAGTTGCGCCCTAGATGCGCCTTAGTTGCGCCCTAGTTGCGCCCTAGTTGCGCCGTAGTTGCGCCCTAGTTGCCCCCAGTTACGTCCTAATTGCGCCCTAGTTGCGTCCTAATTGCGCCCTAGTTGCGCCCTAGTTGCGCCCAAGTCACGCCCTAGTCGCGCCCTAGTCGCGCCCTAGTTGCGCCCTAGTTGCGCAGAAGTTGCACCATAGTTGCGCCCTAGTTGCGCCCTAGTTGCGCCCTAGTTGCGCCCTAGTTGCAACCTAGTTGCGCCCTATTTGCGCCCTAGTTGGTCCCAGTTGCGCCCTAGCTCCGCCCTAGTTGCGTCCAAGTTGTGCCCTAGTTGTGCCCTAGTTGCGCCCTAGTTGCGCCCAAGTCGCGCCCTAGTCGCGCCCTAGTCGCGCCCTAGTTGCACCTTATGTGCGCACTAGTTGATCACTAGGTGCGCGCTAGTTGCACCCTGGTTGCGTCCTAGTTGTGCCCTAGTTGCATCCTGGTTGCACCCTAGTTGCACCCAAGTTTCCCCCTAGTTGCGCCATAGTTGCACCCGGGCACCCTAGTTGCGCCCTACTTGCACCCTAGTTGCACCATTGTTACGCACTAGTTGCACCATAGTTGCGTCCTAGTTGCACCCTAGTTGCAAAATGCTTGCGCCCTAGTTGCACCTCAGTTGGGCATTAGATACGCCCTAGTTGTCCCATAGTTGCGCCCTTAGTTGTGTCGTACTTATGCCTTAGCTGCGCCTTAGTTGCGCCCTAGTTGCGCCCAACATGCAGACTAGCTGCACCCTAGTCGTGCCCTAGTTGCATCCTAGTTCCGCCCTAGTTGCACCCTAGTTGCGTCCTTGTTGCGCCCTAGTTGCGCCCTCATTACGCCCTCGTTGCACCCTAGTTGCACCCTAGTTGCGCCCTTAGTCGCACCCTAGTTGCGCCCTATTTGCCCCCAATTACGCCCTAATTGCGCCCTAGTTGCGCCCCATTTGTGCCCCACTCTCGCCCTAATTGCGCCTCAGTTGGACACTAGCTACGCACTAGTTGTACCCTAGTTGCGCCCTAGCTGCGTCATACTTATGCCTTACTTGCGCCCTAGTTGCGCCTTGGTTGTACCTTAGTTGCGCCTTAGTTGCGCCTTTGTTGCGCCTTAGTTGCGCCATACTTGCTCCCAACTCGCCCTAGTTGTACCCTAGTTGCGCCCTAGTTCCACCCTAGTTGTGCCCTAGTTGCGACCTCGTTGCGCCCTCGTTGCGCCCTAGTTGCGCCGTGGTTGCGCCCTTGTTGCGCCCTTGTTGCGCTCTCGTTGCGCCCTCGTTGCGCCCTCGTTGTGCCCTCGTTGTGCTCAAGTTGTGCCCTATTTGCACCTTTGTTATGCCCTAGTTGTGCCCCACTTGTGTCGTAGTTACGTCCTACTTGCGCCCTACTTGTGCCCTACTTGCGCCCTTCTTGCAACCTAGTTGCACCCTTGTTGCGCCCTATTTGCATCCTAGTTTCGCCCTAGTTGCGCCCTAGTTGCACCCTAGTCGCGCCCTAGTTGCACCCTAGTTGCGCCCTAGTTGCGCCCTAGTTGCACCCTAGTTGCGCCCTAGTTGCGCCCTAGTCGCGCCCTAGTTGCGCCCTAGTCACGCCCTAGTTGCGCCCTAGTTGCGGCCTAGTTGCGTTCTAGTTGCACCCTATTTGCGCCCTTATTGCACCTTACTTGCGCCGTACTGGCAACCTTCTTGTGTCCTAGTTGTGCCTTTGTTGGGCACTAGCTACGCCCTAGTTATGCCCTAGTTGCGCCCTAGTTGCGTCCTACTTGTGCCCTTCTTGCGCGCTAGTTGCGCCTTAGTTGCACCTTAGTTACGCCCAACTTGCACACTAGTTGCACCGTAGTTGCGCCCTTGTTGCGCCCTAGTTGTGTTCTAGTTGTGCCCTAGTTGCACCCTAGTTGCACCCCGGTTGCGCCCTAGTTGCGCCCTAGTTGTGCCCTATTTGCGCCCTAGTTGCGCCCTAGTTGCGACCTAGTTGCGTCCTAGTTATGCCCAAGTTGTGCTCTAGTTTCGCCTTAGTCGCACCCTAGTTGCGCCCTAGTTGCATCCTAGTTGCGCCCTCATTGCGCCCTAGTTGTGCCCTAGTTACGCCCTCGTTGCGCCCTCATTGCACCCTAGTTGCACCCTAGTTGTGCCCTAGTTGCGCTCTAGTTGGGCCCTAGTTGCATCTTAGTTGCATTCTAGTTGCGCCCTATTTGCGCTCTAGTTGCACCCTAGTTGCGCCCTATTTACTCCCTAGTTACGCCCTAGTTGCGCCCTAGATGCGCCCTAGTTTCACCCTAGTTGCGCCCTTGTTACACCATAGTTGTGCCCTAGTTGCACCAAACTTGCGTCCTACTTGCGCCCTAGTTGCACCCTACTTGCACCATAGTTGCGCCCTAGTTGCGCCTTTGTTGCGCCTCTGTTGGGCACTAGCTACGCCCTAGTTGTACCCTACTTGCACCCTAGTTGCCTCCTTCTTGTGCCCTATTTGCATCCTACTTGCGCCCTAGTTGCGCCCTAGTTGCGCCATAGTTGCGCCCTAGTTGTGACCTAGTTGCGCCCTAGTTGCGCCCTATATGCGCCTTAGGTGCGCCCTAGTTGCGTCCTAGTTGCGCCCTAGTTGCACCCTAGTTGTCCCCAGTTGCGCCCTAATTGCGCCCTAGTTGCGTCCTAGTAGGGCCCTAGTTGCGCCCTAGTTGCGCCCAAGTCGCGCCCTACTCGTGCCCTAGTTGCGCCCTATTTGCGCACAAGTTGCACCCTAGTTGTGCCCTATTTGCGCCCTAGTTGCGCCCTAGTTGTGCCCTAGTTGCAACCTAGTTGCGCCCTATTTGCGCCCTAGTTGGTCCCAGTTGCGCCATAATGGCGCCCTAGTTGCGTCCTAGTTGCGCCCTAGTTGTGCCCTAGTTGCGCCCTAGTTGCGCCCAAGTCGCGCCCTAGTCGCGCCCTAGTCACGCCCTAGTTGTACCCTATTTGCGCACTAGTTGCACACTAGGTGCACCCTAGTTGTGCCATAGTTGCGCACTAGTTGTGCCCTAGATGCATCCTGGTTGCGCCCTAGTTGCGCCCTATTTTCCCCCTAGTTGCGCCCTAGTTGCACCCGGGCGCCCTAGGTACGCCCTAGTTGCGCCCTACTTGCACCCTAGTTGCACCATACTTACGCACTAGTTGCGCCCTAGTTGCGTCCTACTTGCGTCCTAGTTGCGTCCTAGTTGCGCCCTAGTTGCACCCTATTGGCGCCTACTTGCACCCTAGTTGCACCTCAGTTGGGCACTAGCTACGCCCTAGTTGTTCCATAGTTGCGCCCTTAGTTGCGTCGTACTTACGCCCTAGTTGCGTCTTAGTTGCACCCTAGTTGCGCCCAACTTGCAGACTATTTGCACCCTAGTTGCGCCCTACTTGTGGCCTAATTGCGCCCTAGTTTCACCCTAGTTGTGCCCTAGTTACGCCCTAGTTGCACCATCGTTGCGCCCTTGTTGCATCCTAGTTGCTCCCTAGTTGCGCCCTAGTTGAGCCCTAGTTGCGCCCTAGTTGCCCCCAGTTGCGCCCTAATTGCGCCCTAGTTGCGCCCTAGTTGCACCCTAGTTGCGCCCTAGTTGCGCCCTAGTTGCGCCCTAGTTTCACCCTAGTTGTGCCCTAGTTACGCCCTAGTTGCACCATCGTTGCGCCCTTGTTGCATCCTAGTTGCTCCCTAGTTGCGCCCTAGTTGAGCCCTAGTTGCGCCCTAGTTGCCCCCAGTTGCGCCCTAATTGCGCCCTAGTTGCGCCCTAGTTGCACCCTAGTTGCGCTCTAGTTGCGCCCTAGTTGCGCCCTAGTTGCGCCCTAGTTGCGCCCTAGTTGCGTCCTAGTTGCGCCCTTGTTGCGCCCTAGTTACGCCCTAGTTGCGCCCTAGTTGCACCCTAGTTGCACCCTAGTTGCGCCCTAGTTGCACCCTTGTTGCGCCTTAGTTGTGCCCTAGTTGTACCCTACTTGCGCCCTACTTGCGCCCTAGTTACGCCCTACTTACACCCTAGTTGTGTCGTAGTTGTGCCCTAGTTACGCCCTAGTTCCTCAGTTGGGCACTAGCTACGCCCTAGTTGTACCCTACTTGCGCCCTAGTTGCATCCTACTTGTGCCCTATTTGTGCCCTACATGCGCCTTAGTTGCGCCCTAGTTGCGCCCTAGTTGCGCCATAGTTGCGTCCTAGTTGCGCCCTAGTTGCGCCCTAGTTGCGCCCTAGTTGCCCCTTAGTTGCGCCCTAGTTGCGTCCTAGTTACGCCCTAGTTGCGCCCTAGTTGCCCCCAGTTGCGCCCTACTTGCGCCCTAGTTGCGTCCTAGTTACACCCTAGTTACGTCCTATTTGCGCCCAAGTCGCGCCCTAGTCGCGCCCTAGCCGCGCCCTAGTTGCGCCCTAGTTGCGCACAAGTTGCACCCTAGTTTTTCCCTAGTTGTGCCCTAGTTGCGCCCTAGTTGTACCCTAGTTGCAACCTAGTTGCGCCCTATTTGCGTCATAGTTGGCCCCAGCTGCGTCCTAATTGCGCCCTAGTTGCACCCTAGTTGCGCCCTAGTTGTACCCTAGTTGCAACCTAGTTGCGCCCTATTTGCGTCATAGTTGGCCCCAGCTGCGTCCTAATTGCGCCCTAGTTGCACCCTAGTTGCGCCCTAGTTGTGCCCTAGTTGCACCCTAGTTGCGCCCAAGTCGCGCCCTGGTCGCGCTCTAGTCGCGCCCTAGTTGCGCCACATTTGTGCAATAGTTGCACAATAGGTGCACCCTAGTTGCGCCCTAGTTGCGCCCTAGTTGTGCCCTAGTTGCGTCCTAGTTGCGTCCTAGTTGAGCCCTAGTTTCCCCCTAGTTGCGCCCTAGTTGCACCCGGGCGCCCTAGCTGCGCCTCACTTGTACCCTAGTTGCAGCATAGTTACGCACTAGTTGCGCCCTAGTTGCATCCTAGTTCAGCCCTAGGTGCGTCATAGTTGCGCCCTACCTGCGCCCTACTCGCGCCTACTTGCACCCTAGTTGAGTCTTAGTTGGGCACTAGCTACGCCCTAGTTGTCCCATAGTTGCGCCCTTATTTGCGTCGTACTTACACCCTAGTTGCGCCTTAGTTGCACCCTAGTTGCGCCCAACTTGCAGACTAGTTGCACCCTAGTCGCATCCTAGCTGCGCCCTAGTTGCGCCCTAGTTGCACCCTAGATGCGCCCTAGTTGCGCCCTAGTTGTGCCCTCGTTGCACCCTCGCTGCACCCTATTTGCACCCTAGTTACGCCCTAGTTGCGCCCTAGTTGCCCCCAGTTGTGTCCTAATTGCACCCTAGTTGCGCCCTAGTTGCGCCCTAGTTGCACTCTTGTTGCGCCCTAGTTGCGCCCTAGTTGCGCCCTAGTTGCGCCCTAGTTGCGCCCAAGTTGCACACTAGTTGCGCCCTAGTTGCGCCATACTTGCACCCTAGTTGCGTCTTACTTGCGCCCTAGTTGCGCCCTAGTTGCGGCCTTCTTGCGCCCTTATTGCACCCTACTTACACCCTATTGGCGTCCCATTTGCGCACTAGTTGCGCCTCAGTTGGGCACTAGCTACGCCCTAATTGTGCCCTAATTGCGCCCTAGTTGTGTCTAGCTTGCGCCCTACTTGTGCCCTAGTTGCACCCTAGTTGTGCCCTTCTTGCACCCTAGCTGCGCCCTAGTTGCGCCCTAGTTGTGCCCTAGTTGCGTCCTAGTTGTGCCCTGGTTGCGCACAAGTTGCAACCTACTTGCGCCCTACTTAGAACCTACTTGCGCCCTAGTTGCGCCTCACTTAGGGACTAGCTACGCCCTAGTTGTACCCTAGTTGCACCCTAGTTTTCCGTACTTGTACCCTATTTGTGGCCTAGTTGTGCCCTCGTTGCGCCCTTGTTGCGCCCTTGTTGCGCCCTAGTTGCGCTCTATTTGTGCCCTAGTTGCGTCCTAGTTGCGCCCTAGTTGCGCCCTGGTTGTGCTCTAGCTATGCCCTAGTTACACCCTACATGCGCCCTACTTGCGCCCTAGTTGCGCCCTACTTGTACCCTAGTTGCGTCTTAGTTGCGCCCTAGTTGCGCCCTAGTTGCGCCTCAGTTCGGCACTAGCTATGTCCTAGTTGTACCATACTTGCGCCCTAGTTGCGTCCTACTTGTGCCCTATTTGCGCCCTATTTGCGCCCTAGTTGCGCCCTAGTCGCACCCTAGTTGCGCCCTAGTTACGCCCTAGTTGCGCCCTAGTTGCGCCCTAGTTGCGCCCTAGTTGCGCCCTAGTTGCCCCCTTATTGCGCCCTAGTTGTGCCCTATTTGCAACGTAGTTGCGCCCTAATTCGCCTTAGTTGCCCCCAGCTACGCCCTAATTGCGCCCTAGTTGCGCCGTAGTTGTGTCCTAGTTGTGCCCTGGTTGCGCCCTAGTTGCGCCCAAGTCGCGCCCTAGTCGCGCCCTAGTCGTGCCCTAGTTGCGCCCTAGTTGCGCACTAGTTGCACCCCAGGTGCGCCCTAGTTGCACCCTAGTTGCGCCCCAATTGTGCCCTAGTTACGTCCTAGTTGCATCCTAGTTGTACCCTAGTTTCCCCCTAGTTGCGCCCTAGGTGCACCCGGTCGCCCTAGTTGCGCCCTTGTTGCGCCCTACTTGCACCATACTTGCACCCTAGTTACGCACTAGTTGCGCCCTAGTTGCATCCTAGTTGCGTCCTAGTTGCGCCCTAGTTGCGCCATGCTTGCGCCCTAATGGCGCCTACTTGCGCCCTAGTTGCGCCTCAGTTGGGCACTAGATACGCCCTAGTTGTCCCATAGTTGTGCCCTTAGTTGAGTCTTACTTATGCCCTAGTTGCGCCTTAGTTGCGCCCTGGTTGCGCCCAACTTGCAGACTAGTTGCACCCTAGTTGCGCCTTAGCTGCGCCCTAGTTGCGTCCTAGTTACACCCTAGTTGCGCCCTAGTTGCGCCCTACTTGCGCCCTCGTTGCGACCTCGTTGCGCCCTAGTTGCTCCCTAGTTGCGCCCTAGTTGCGCCCTAGTTGCACCCTAGTTGCCCCCTGTTGCGCCCTAATTGCACCCTAGTTGCGTCCTACTTGCCCCCTAGTTGCACTCTAGTTGTGCCCTAGTTGCGCCCTGGTTGCGCCCTAGTTGCGCCCTAGTTGCGCCCTACTTGCGCCCTAGTTGCGCCCTAGTTGCGCCCTACTTGCGCCCTAGTTGCGCCCTAGTTGCGCCCTACTTGCGCCCTAGTTGCGCCCTAGTTGCGCCCTACTTGCGCCCTAGTTGCGCCCTAGTTGCGCCCTAGTTGCACCCTAGTTGCCCCCTGTTGCGCCCTAATTGCACCCTAGTTGCGTCCTACTTGCCCCCTAGTTGCACTCTAGTTGTGCCCTAGTTGCGCCCTGGTTGCGCCCTAGTTGCGCCCTAGTTGCGCCCTAGTGGCGCCCTAGTTGTGCCTTAGTTGCGCCCTAGTTGCGCCCTAGTTGCGCCTCAATTAGGCACTAGCTTCACCCTAGTTGTACCCTAGTTGCGCCCTAGTGGCGCCCTAGTTGTGCCCTAGTTGCGTCCTAGTTGCGCCCTAGTTGTGCCCTAGTTTCCCCCTAGTTGCGCCCTAGTTGTGCCCGGACGCCCTAGTTGCGCCCAAGTTGCGCCCTACTTGCATCATAGTTGCACCCTCGTTACGCACTAGTTGGGCCCTAGTTGCACCCTAGTTGCGTCGTAGTTGCGCCGTAGTTGTGCCCTAGTTGCGCCCTACTTGCGCCCTACTGGCGCCTACTTGCACCCTAGTTGCGCCTCAGTTGGACACTAGCTACGCCCTATTTGTCCCCTATTTGTGCCCTTACTTGCGTCTAACTTACGCCCTAGTTGCGCCTTAGTTACGCCATAGTTGCGCCCAACTTGCAGACTAGTTACACCCTAGTTGCGCCCTTGTTGCGCCCTAGTTACGCCCTGGTTACACCCTAGTTGCGCCCTAGTTGCACCCTACTTGCGCCCTCCTTGCGGCCTCGTTGCACCCTAGTTGCGCCCTAGTTGCGCCCTAGTTACGCCCTAGTTGCACCCTAGTTGCCCCCACTTGCGCCCTAATTGCGCCCTAGTTGCAGCATAATTGCGCCCTAGTTGCACTCTAGTTGCGCCCTAGTTACACCCTAGTTGTGCCCTAGTTGCGCCCTAGTTGCCCCCTGGTTTTGCCATAGTTGCGCTATAGGTGCGCCCTAGTTGCGCCATAGTTGCGCCTAGTTGCGCCCTAGTTTCGTACTTGTTGCGCCTTAGTTGTGCCCTAGTTGCGCCCTACTTGCGCCCTACATGGACCATAGTTGCGCCCTACTTGCACCCTAGTTGCGTCTTAGTTACACCACAGTTGCGCCCTAGTTGTGCCCTTCTTGCGCCCTTATTGCACCGTACTTACACCATATTGGCGTCCTACTTGCGCCCTAGTTGCGCCTCAGTTGTGCACTGGCTACGCCCTAATTGTGCCCTAGTTGCGCCTTAGTTGTGTCTTACTTGTGCCCTACTTGCGCCCTAGTTGTACCCTAGTTGCGTCCTACTTGCACCCTAGTTGCGCCCTAGTTGCGCCCTAATTGTGCCCTAGTTCCGCCCTGGTTGCGCACAAGTTGCAACCTACTTGCGCCCTATTTGCACCCTACTTGCGCCCTAGTTGCGCCTCAGTTGGGGACTAGCTATGCCCTAGTTGTACCCTAGTGGCGTCCTAGTTGCGTCCTAATTGTACCCTTTTTGTGCCATAGTTACGCCTTAGTTGCGCCCTATTTGCGCCATAGTTGCGCCCTAGTTGCGACCTAGTTGCCCCATAGTAGCGCCCTAGTTGCGCCCTAGTTGCGCCCCAGTTGCGCCCTAGTTGCGCTCAAGTCGCGCCCTATTCGCGCCCTAGTTGCGCCCTAGCTGCGTCCTAGTTGTGCCCTAGTTGCGCCCTAGTTGCGCCCTAGTTGCGCCCTACTTGCCCCCAGTTGCGCCCTAATTGCAACCTAGTTGCGCCCTAGTTGCGCCCTAGTTGCACCCTAGTTGCGCCCAAGTTGCGCCCTAGTCGCGCCCTAGTTGCGCCCTAGTTGCGCCCTAGTTGCGCCCTAGTTGCGCCCTAGTTGCGCCCTAGTTGCGCCCTAGTTGCGCCCTAGTTGCGCCCTAGTTGCGCCCTAGTTGCGCCCTAGTTGCGCCCTAGTTGCGCCCTAGTTGCGCCCTAGTTGCGCCCTAGTTGCGCCCTAGTTGCGCCCTAGTTGCGCCATAGTTGCGCCCTAGTCGCGCCCTAGTTGCGCCCTAGTTGCGTCCTAGTTGTGCCCTAGTTGCGCCCTAGTTGCGCCCTAGTTGCGCCCTACTTGCCCCCAGTTGCGCCCTAATTGCAACCTAGTTGCGCCCTAGTTGCGCCCTAGTTGCACCCTAGTTGCACCCTAGTTGCGCCAAAGTCGCGCCCTAGTCGCGCCCTAGTCGCGCCCTAGTTGCGCCCTAGTTGCGCACTAGTTGCACCCTAGTTGCGCCCTAATTGCGCCCTAGTTCCACCCTAGCTATGCCCTGGTTGCGTCCTTCGTGCGCCCTAGTTGTGCCCTTGTTGCCCCCTAGTTGCGCCCTTGTTGCGCCCGGGCGTCCTAGTTGCGCCCTAGCTGAGCCCTACTTGCAGCCTAGTTGCACCCTAGTTACGCACTAGTCGCGCCCTAGTTTTTCCTAGTTGCGCCCTAATAGAGCCCTAGTTGCGCCCTACTTGCGCTTTTCTGGCGCTTACTTGTGCCCTATTCGCGCCTCAATGGGGCACTAGCTATGCCCTAGTTATCCCCTAGTTGCACTCTTGTTGCGCCCGGGCACCCTAGTTGCGCCCTAGTTGCGCCCTAGTTATGCCCTAGTTGCGCCCTAGTTGCGCCCTAGTTGCACCATTGTTGCATCCTAGTTGCGCCCTAGTTGCACCCTAGTTGCGCCCTACTTGCGCCTTAGTTGTGTCCTAGTTACACCCTACCTGCGTCCCACTTGCGCCCTCGTCGTGCCCTAGTTGTACCCTAGTTGCGTCCTAGTTGCGTCCTAGTTGCGTCCTATTTGCGCCGTACTTGCGCCCTACTGACGCCTACTTGCACCCTAGTTGCGCCTCAGTTGGGCACTAGCTACGCCCTAGTTGTCCCCTAGTTACGTTCTTAGTTTCCTCTTACTTACGCCCTAGTTGTGCGTTAGTTGTGCCCTAGTTGCGCCGAAATTGCAGGCTAGTTGCACCCTAGTTGCGCCCTAGTTGCTCCCTAGTTGCGCCCTAGTTGCACCATTGTTGCGCTCTACTTGCACCCTAGTTGCTCCCTCATTCCGGCCTCGTTGCGCCCTAGTTGCACCCTAGTTGCGCCCTACTTGCGCCCTAGTTGCACACTAGTTGCCCCCAGTTGCGCCCTAGTTACGGCATAATTGCGCCATAGTTTCGCTCTAGTTGCGCCCTAGTTCCGCCATAGTTGCGCCCTAGTTGCGCCCTAGTTGCGCCCTAGTTGCGCCCTAGTTGCCCCCTTGTTACGCCCTAGTTGCGCCCTAGCTGTGCCTCGTTGCACCCTAGTTGCACCCTTGTTGCGCCTTAGTTGTGCCCTAGTTGCGCCCTACTTGCGCCCTACATGCGCCATAGTTGCGTCCTACTTGCACCCTAGTTGCGTCTTAGTTGCACCACAGTTGCGCCCTGGTTGTGCCCTCCTTGCGCACTTATTGCACCCTACTTACACCCTTTTGGCGTCCTACTTGCGCCCTAGTTGCGCCTCAACTGGGTACTAGCTACGCCCTAATTGTGCCCTAGTTGCGCCCTAGTTGCGTCTTACTTGTGCCCTACTTGCGCCCTAGTTGTACCCTAGTTGCATCCTACTTGCACCCTAGTTGCGCCCCAGTTGCGCCCTAGTTGCGCCCTAGTTGCGCCCTGGTTGCGCACAAGTTGCAACCTACTTGCACCCTATTTGCACACTATTTGTGCCCTAGTTGCTCCTCAGTTGGGGACTAGCTACGCCCTAGTTGTACCCTAGTTGTGCCCTAGTTGCGTCCTATTTGTACCCTAATTTTGCCCTAGTTACACCTTAGTTGCGTCCTAGTTGCGCCCTAGTTGCGCCCTAGTTGCGCCCTAGTTGTGCCATAGTTGCGCCATAGTAGCACCCTAGTTGCGCCCTAGTTCCGCCGTAGTTGCGCCCTAGTTGCGCACAAGTCGCGCCATATTCGCGCCCTAGTTGCGCCCTAGTTGCGTCCCAGTTGTGCCCTAGTTGCGCCCTAGTTGCGCCCTAGTTGCTCCCAATTTGCCCCCAGTTGCGCCCTAATTGCAACCTATTTGCGCCCTAGTTGCGCCATAGTTGCACCCTAGTTGCACCCTAGTTGCGCCCAAGCCGCGCCCTAGTCGCGCCCTAGTTGCGCCCTACTTGCGCACTAGTTGCACCCTAGTTGCGCCTTAGTTGCGCTTTAGTTCCGCCCTAGTTACGCCCTAGTTGCCCCCTAGTTGCGCACTTGTTGCGCCCGGGTGCCCTAGTTGCGCCCTCGTTTTGCCCTACTTGCAGCCTAGTTGCACCGTAATTACGCACTACTTGCGCCCTAGTTGCGTCCTAGTTGCGCCCCATTAGCGCCCTGGTTGCGCCCTACTTGCGCCTTTCTGGCGCTTACTTGCGCCCTAGTTACGCCTTAGTTGGGCACTAGCTACGCCCTAGTTGTCCCCTAGTTGCACCCTTGTTGCGCCCGGGCGCCCTAGTTGCGCCCTAGTTGCGCCCTAGTTGCGCCCTAGTTGCGTCGTAGTTGCACCCTAATTGCGCCCTCGTTGCGTCCTAGTTGCGCCCTAGTTGCGCCTTAGTTGCGCCCTAGTTGCGCCTTAGTTGTGCACTAGTTGCGCCCTACCTGTGTCCTACTTGCGCCCTCATCGCGCCCTAGTTGCGCCCTACTTGCGCCCTATATGCGTCCTGGTTGCGCCGTAATTGCGCCCTTCTTGCGCCCTTATTGCACCCTACTTACGCCCTATTGGTGCCCTACTTGCGCCCTAGTTCCACCTCAGTTGGGCACTAGCTACGCCCTAGTTGTACCCTAGTTGCACCCTCGTTGCGTCCTACTTGTGTCCTTCTTGCGCCCTATATGCGCCTTTGTTGCGCCCTAGTTGCGCCTTTGTTGCGCCCTAGCTACGCCCTAGTTGCGCCCTAGTTGCACCCTAGTTGCCCCCTAGTTGCGCCCTAGTTGCGCCCTAGTTGCACCCTAGTTGCGCCCTAGTTGCTCCCTTGTTGCGTCCTTGTTGTGCCCTCATTGTACCCTCGTTGCGCCCTAGTTGCGCCGTAGCTGCGCCCTAATTGTGCCCCACTTGCACCGTAGTTGCGCCCTACTTGTACCCTACTTGTGCCCTACTTGTGCCCGAGTTGCACCCTAAATGCGCCCTAGTTGCGCCCTAGTTGCGCCCTAGTGGCGCCCAAGTTGCACCATAGTTGCGCCATAGTTGCGCCCTAGTTGCGCCCTTGTTGCGCCCTAGTTGCACCCTAGTTATGCCCTAATTGCGCCCTAGTTGCGCACTAGTTGCGCCCTAGTTGCGCCCTAGTTGCCTAGTTGCGCCCTAGTTGCGCCCTAGTTGCGCCCTTGTTGCGTCCTACTTGCACCCTGCTTGCACCCTAGTTACGCACTAGTTGCGCCATAGTTGCAACCTAGTTGCGCCCTAGTTGCGCCCTAGTTGCGCCCTAATTGCGCCCTAATGGCGCCTACTTGCGCCCTAGTTGCGCCTCAGTTGGGCACTAGATACGCCCTAGTTGTCCCATAGTTGCGCCCTTAGTTGCGTCTTACTTATGCCCTAGTTGCGCCTTAGTTGCGCCCTGGTTGCTCCCAACTTGCAGACTAGTTGCACCTTAGTTGCGCCCTAGTTGCGCCCTGGTTGCGTCCTAGTTACACCCTAGTTGCGTTCTAGTTGCGCCCTACTTGCGCCCTTGTTGCGACCTCGCTGCGCCCTAGTTGCTCCCTAGTTGCGCCCTAGTTGCGCCCTAGTTGTGCCCTTGTTTCCCCCAGTTGCACCCTAATTGCGCCCTAGTTGCGTCCTAGTTGCCCCCTAGTTATACTCGATTTGCGATGGGGTGTTGATTTGCGAGAGGCTGTTGATTTGCGACAGGGTGTTGATTTACGACAGGGTGTTGAATTGCGACAGGGTGTTGATTTGCGACAAGGTGTTGATTTGCAACAAGGTGTTGATTTGCAACAAGGTGTTGATTTGTGACAGGGTGTTGATTTGTGATAGGGTGTTAACTTACAACATGGTATTTATTTGCGACAAGGTATTGATTTGTGACAAGGTGTTTATTTGCGACAAGGTATTGCTTTACGACAAGGCGTTGATTTGCACCAGGGTGTTGAATTGCACAGGGTATTGATTTGTGTCAGGGTATTGATTTGTGGCAAGCTGTTGATTTGTGACAGGGTGTTGATTCGCGATAGGGTATTGATTTGCAAGAGGGTGTTGATTTGCGACAGAATGCTGATTTGCGACGGGGTGTTGACTTGTACTAGGGTTTTTATTTGCGACAGAGTGTCGATTTGCGACATGGTGTTGATTTGTGACAGGGTGTTGATTTACAACAGGGTATTGATTTGCGAAAGGGGGCTGATTTGCGACATGGTGTTCATTTGCAACAGGGTGTTGATTTGTGACAGGGTGTTGATTTGTGACAGGGTGTTGATTTGCGACAATGTATTGATTTGCGACAGGGTGTTGATTTATGACAGGGTGTTGATTTGTAACAAGGTGTTGACTTGGGATATGGTGTTAATTTGCGTTAAGGTGTTTATTCGGGACAGGGTGTTTGCGACACGGTATTGATTTGCGACAAGTTGTTGATTAGCGACAAGGTGTTGATTTTTGTGTTTTACTCCTACTTGCCCGCTAAGTCGGGAAGTCCAGCAGTCGGAGAGTATAGTTGGAGACTACCTACTCCAAGTCGGTGAAGTCGCTACACGGAAAAATGTGGAAGCCAGGGCGGGCCTCGGGGAACTGGCTTGCTTTTGTTGAATGTTAGTACAAAACGTGGTCGCTGACACAAAACATGTCCAAGTGTTGTACATGCAAGGATGCATGTTTTTTAAGGGTTTTTTAAGACAACTTATTTCCATGTGGCACAGTTGCGTGCAGACAAAGTCGCCCGCTATCTACTCCAGTCAAAAGGTCGGCTTGGCTGACTTGGAGTCGGATAGATAAAGTCGGAGTTGGAACAGATCATAAGTTGATTTGCATAAATGTGTTGATTTGCGACAGGGTGTTGATTTGGAACAGGGTGTTGATTTGCGATAAGGTGTCGATTTGCGACTGGGTGTTGATTTGCGACAGGGTGTTGATTTGTAACAGGGTACGTTTTTGTGAAAGAGTGTTGATTTGCAATCGGATGTTGATTTGCGACAGGCTGTTGATTTGCAACGGGTTGTTGATTTGCAACAGGATGTTGATTTGCGACAAGATGTTGATTTGCAACTGGTTCTTTGATTTGCGACAGGGTGTTGATTTGTGACAAAGTGTTGATTAACGACAAGGCGTTGACTTGCCACACGCTGTTGATTCGTAATAAGGTATTGAGTTGCGACAAGGTCTTGATTTGCAACAAGCTCATGATTTGGGACAAGGTCATCATTTGGGACAAGCAATTGATATGCAACGAGGTGTTGTTATGTGACAAGTCTTTAAACTATAGCTAGGCTTTCATTTGCGACAAGGTGTTGATTTGTTCCCTACTTGCACCCTAGTTGCGCCCTACTTGCACCCTAGTTGCGTCTTAGGTGAGCCCTAGTTGCAACCTAGTTGCGTCATTCTTGCGCCATTATTGCATCCTACTTACACCCTACTGGCGCCCTACTTGCGTCCTACTTGCACCCTACCTCCGCCCTTCTGGCATCCTACTTGCGCCCTACTGGCGCCCTACTTGCGCCCTAGTTGCGCCCTAGTTGCGCCCTTTTTGTGCCTTAGTTGTACCCTAGTTGCGCCCTAGTTGCGCCCTACTTGCACCCTAGTTGCTCCCTACTTACACCCTAGTTGGGTCTTAGTTGCACCCTAGTTGCGCCCTAGTTGTGCCCTTCTTGCGCCCTTATTACACCCTACTCACACCCTACTGGCGCCCTACTTGCGCCTTATTTGCGCCTCAATTGGGCACTAGATACGCACTAATTGTGCCCTAGTTGTACCCTAGTTGTGTCTTACTTGCGCCCTACTTGCGCCCTAGTTGCACCCTAGTTGCGCCGTAATTGCATCCTAGTTACGTCCTAGTTGCGCCATAGTTGCGCCCTAGTTGCGCCCTAGTTGCGCCCTGGATGCGCACAATTTGCAACCTACTTGCGCCCTACTTGCACCGTATGTGCGCCCTAGTTGCGCCTCAGTTGGTCACTAGCTACGCCCTAGTTTTGCACTAGTTGTGCCCTAGTTGCATCCTACTTGTGCCCTATTTGCGCCCTAGTTGCGTCTTAGTTGCGTCCTAGTTGCGCCCTAGTTGAGCCCTAGTTGCTTCCTAGTTGCGCCTTAGTTGGGCCCTAGTTGCACTCTAGTTGCGCCCTAGTTTTTCCCTAGTTGCGCCCTAGTTGCGCCCTAGTTGCGCCCTAGTTACGCCCTAGTTGCGCCCTAGTTGCGCCCTAGTT
>SZWC01000117.1:78973-101918 GCA_023375785.1 Penium margaritaceum | reverse complement strand
ACTAGGGCGCGACTAGGGCGCAACTAGGGCGCAACTAGGGCGCAACTAGGGCACAACTAGGGCGCAACTAGGGCGCAACTAGGGCGCAACTAGGGCGCAACTAGGGCGCAACTAGGGCGCAACTAGGGCACAACTAGGGCGCAACTAGGGCGCAACTAGGGCGCAACTAGGGCACAGCTAGGGTGCAACTAGGGCGCAAGTAGAGTGCAACTAGGGCGCAACGAGGGTGCAACTAGGGCGCAATTAGAGCGCAACTGGGGGCAACTAGGGCACAACTAGGGCACAAGTGGGGCGCAAGTAGGGCGCAACTAGGGCGCAACCAGGGCACAACGAGGGCGCAACTAGGGCGCAACCAGGGCGCAACTAGGGTGCAACTAGGGCGCAACTAGGGTGCAACTATGGCGCAACTAGGGTTCAACTAGTGTGCAAGTTGGACGCAACTAGGGCGCAACTAAGGCGCAGCTAGGACACAAGTAGGACGCAACTAAGGACGCAACTAGGGGAAAACGAGGGCGTAGCTAATACCCAACTGAGGTGCAACTCGAGCGTAAGTAGGCGCCAGTAGGGCACGAGTAGGGCGCAACCAGGGCGCAACTAGGGTGCAACTAGGACACAACTAGGGTGCAACTAGTGCGTAACTAGAGTGCAATTAGGGTGCAAGTACGGCGCACCTAGGGCGCAACTAGGGCGTCCGGGTGCAACTAGGGGGCAACCTAGGGGGCAACTAAGGCGTAACTAGGGCGCAACTAGGATGCAACTATTTCACGACTAGGGTGCAGCTAGGACACAACTAGGGCGCAACTAGGGTGCAACTAGTGTGCAACAATGGCGCAAGTAGGGTGCGACTACGGCGCGACTAGGGCGCGACTTGGGCGCAACTAGGGCGCAACTATGGCGCAACTAGGGCGCAACTAGGGGGCAACTAGGGCGCAATTAGGGCGCAACTGGGGCAAACTAGGGCGCAACTAGGGCGCAACTGGGGCGCAACTACGGCACAACTAGGGCGCGACTAGGGTGCAACTAGGGCGCAACTAGGGTGAAACTAGTGCGCAACTAGGGCGCAGCTAGGGCGCGACTAGGGTGCGACTAGGACGCGGCTTGGGCGCAACTAGGGCGCAACTAGGGCGCAATTAGGGCGCAACTGGGGGCTACTAGGGCACAACTAGGGCGCAACTAGGGCGCAACTAGGGCGCAACTAGGGTGCAACTAGGGCGCAACTAGGGCGCAACAAGGGCGCAACTAGGGCGCAACTAGGGCTTAACTAGGGCGCAACTACGGCGCAACTAAGGTGCAACTACGACGCAGATAGGGTACAAGTAGGATGCAACTAGGGCGCAACTAGGGTACAGCTAGGGCGTATCTAGTGCCCAACTGAGGCGCAACTAGGGCGCACGTACGGTGCAAGTAGGGCGCAAGTATGTTGCAACTTGTGCGCAACGAGGGCGCAACTACGGCGCAACTAGGGCGTAAGTAGGGTGCAACTAGGGCACAACTAAGGTGCAACAAGGGCGTAACTATGGCGCAAATAGGGTGGAAGTAGGGCACCAGTAGGGTGCAAGTAGGGTGCCAGAAGGGCGCAAGTAGGGCGCAAGTAGGGCGCAAGTAGGACGCCAATAGGGTGTAAGTAGGGTGCAATAAGGGCGCAAAAAGGGCGCAACTAGGGTGCAACTAGGGCGCACCTAAGACGCAACTAGGGTGCAAGGAGGGCACAACTAGGACGCAAGTAGGGCGCAAATCAACACCTTGTCGCAAATCAAAGCCTTGCTATAGTTGAAAGACTTGTCACACAACAACACCTTGTTGCATACAAATTGCTTGTCCCAAATCATGACCTTGTCCCAAAGCATGAGCTTGTTGCAAATCAAGACCTTGTCGCAACTGAACACCTTATTGCGAATCAGCACCGTGTGGCAAATCAACGCCTTGTCGCAAATCAACACCTGATCACAAATCAACACCCTATCGCAAATAAAAAAACCAGTCGCAAATCAACATCATGTCGCAAATCAACATCTTGTCGCAAATCAACAACCTGTCGCAAATCAACATCGTGTCGCAAATCAACACCCGGTCGCAAGTCAATACTCTTTTGCAAATAAATACTCTGTTACAAATCAACACCCTGTCGCAAATCAACACCCAGTCGCAAATCAACACCTTATTGCAAATCAACACCCTGTTGCAAATCAACACCCTGTCGCAAATCAACACATTGTTGCAAATGAACCTATGTTTTGTTCCGACTCTGACTTGATCTATCTGACTCCAAGTCGGCCAAGTCAACCTTTCGACTATAGTAGATAGCGGGCGACTTCGTCTGCATGCAACTGTGTCACCTGGAAATAACTTGCCTTCCAAAATCCCTACAAAAACATGCATCCTTGCATGTACAATGCTTGGACATGTTTTGTGTCAGCGACCAGGTTTTGTACTAACATTCAAGGAAAGCAAGCCAGTTCCCCGAGGCCCGTCCTGGCTTCCACACTTTTCCGTGTAGCGACTTCACCGACTTGGAGTATGTAGTCTCCAACTCTACTCTCCGACTGCCGGACTTCCTGACTTAGCAGGCAAGTAGGAGTAAAACATATAAATCAACACCTTGTCGCAAATCAACACCTTGTCACAAATCAATACCGTGTCGCAAACACCCTGTCCCAAATCAACACCTTGTTGCAAATCAACACCTTAACGCAAATTAACACCATATCACAAGTCAACACCTTGTTACAAAACAACACCCTGTTGCAAATCAACACCTTGTCGCAAATCAACACCTTGTCGAAATTCAATACCTTGTCGCAAGTCAACACCTTGTAGCAAATTAACACCCTGTCACAAATCAACACCCTGTCACAAATCAACGCGTTGTTGCAAATCAACACCTTGTTGCAAATCAACACCTTGTCGCATATCAACACCCTGTCGCAAATCAACACCCTGTGGCATCTCAACACCCTGTCGCAAATGAACAGCCTCTCGAAAATCAACACAATGTCGCAAATCAACACCATGTCGCAAATCAAAACCCTGTTGCAAATCAACACCCTGTCGCAAATCCACACCCTGTTCCAAATCAACACCCTGTCGCAAATCAACACCCTGTCGCAAATCAACACCCTGTCGCAAATCAATACCTTTCACAAATCAACATCTTGCCTCAAATCAACACCCTGTCCCAAATTGACACCCTTCGCAATTGAACACCCTGTCGCAAATCAACACTGTTGCAAATCATCACCCTGTCGAGAATCAATACCCCGTCGCAAATCCAGACCCTGTCGCAAATCAACACCGTGTCGCAACTTAGCACCATGCCGCAAATCAACATCCTGTCGCAAATCAACACCCTGTCGCAAATCAACACCCTGTTGCAAATCAACACCCTGTCGCAAATCAACATCCTGTCGCAAATCAACACCCCGTCGCAAATCAGCACCCTGTTGCAAATAAACACCATGTCGCAAATCAACACCCTGTTGCAAATCAACACCCTGTTGCAAATCAACACCCTGTCACAAATCAACACCCTGTCACAAATCAACACCTTGTCGCAAATCAACACCCTGTCAAAAATCAACACCCTGTCATGAATCAACACCCTGTTTTAAATCAACACCATGTCGCAAATCAGCCCCCTGTCGCAAATCAACACCCTGTCGCAAATCAACATCCTGTCGCAAATCAACACCCTGTCGCAAATCAACATCCTGTCGCAAATCAACACCCTGTCGCAAATCAACATCCTGTCGCAAATCAACACCCTGTCGCAAATCAACATCCTGTCGCAAATCAACACCCTGTCGCAAATCAACATCCTGTCGCAAATCAACACCCTGTCGCAAATCAACACCCTGTTGCAAATCAACACCCTGTCACAAATCAACACCCTGTCACAAATCAACACCTTGTCGCAAATCAACACCCTGTCAAAAATCAACACCCTGTCATGAATCAACACCCTGTTTTAAATCAACACCATGTCGCAAATCAGCCCCCTGTCGCAAATCAACACCCTGTCGTAAATCAACACCCTGTCGCAAATCAACACCCTGTCGCAAATCACCACTCTGTCGCAAATAAACACTTTATTACAAGTGAACACCATGTCGCAAATCAGCATCCTGTCGCAAATCAACACCCTCTTGCAAATCAACACCCTGTCGCGAATCAACACCCTGTCGCAAATCAACGCCTTGCCGCAAACCAATACCCTGCCGCAAATCAATACCCCGAGTAATTCAACACCTTGGCGCAAATCAACACCTTGTTGCAAATCAACACCTTGTCGCAAATCAACACCTTGTTGCAAATAAATACCTTGTCACAAATCAATACCATGTCGCAAATTAACACCCTGTCACAAATGAACACCTTGTCACAAATCAACACTTTGTTGCAAATCAACACCTTGTTGTTAATCAACACATTGTCGCAAATCAACACCCTGTCGCAAATCAACACCCTGTCGCAAATCAACACCCCGTCGCAACTCAACAGCCTCTCGCAAATCCACAACCTGTCGCAAATCAACACCCTGTCGCAAATCAATACCTTATTGCAAATCAACACCCGGTCACAAATCCACACCCTGTTGCAAATCAACACCCTGTCGTAAATCAACATCCTGTCATAAATTGACACCCTGTCACAAATCAATACCTTTCGCAAATCAACACCTTGTCACAAATCAACACCCTGTCGCAAATTCACACCCTTCGCAATTCAACACCCTGTCGCAAATCAACACTCTGTTGCAAATCATAACCCTGTCCCGAATCAATACCCCATCGCAGATCCAGACCCTATCGGAAATCAACACCGTGTCGCAACTGAACACCATGTCGCAAATCAACATCCTCTCGCAAATCAACACCCTGTCACAAATCAACACCCTGTCACAAACCAACATCCTGTCGCAAACCAACATCCTGTCGAAAATCAGCACCCTGTCGCAAATAAACACCATGTCGCAAATGAACACCCTGTCGCAAATCAACACCCTATTACAAAACAACACCCTGTCGCAAATCAACACCCTGTCGCAAATCAACACCTTGTCGCAAATCAATACTCTGTCACAAATCAACACCCTGTCACAAATCAACACCCTGTTGGAAATCAACACCATGTCACAAATCAGCCCCCTGTCGCAAATAAACACCCTATTACAAATCAAAACCCTGTCGTAAATCAGCACCCTGTCGCAAATCAACACCCTCTTGCAAATCAACGCCCTGCCATGAATCAACACCCTATCGCAAATCAACACCTTGTTGCAACTCAACACCCTGCCACAAATCAATACCCTGTGCAATTCAACACCCTGGCACAAATCGACACCCTGTCGCAAATCAACACTTTGGCACAAATCAACACCTTCTCGCAAATCAACAGCTTGTCGAAAATCAATATCATGTCGCAAATTAACACCCTGTTGCAAACCAGCACCCTGTCACAAATCAAGTACGTGTAAGTGCGTGTAAGTATGTGTAAGTGCGTGTAAGTGTGTGTAAGTGTGTGTAAGTGTGTGTGAGTGCGTGTAAGTGCGTTTCAGTGCGTGTTAGTGCGTGTAGGTTGGTGTAGCTGCGGATAAGTGTGTGTAAGTACGTGTAAGTGCGTGTAAGTTCGTGCAAGTGCGTGTACGTGTGTGAAAGTGCATGTAGGTACGTGTAAGTTTGTGTAAGTCCGTGTAAGTGTGTGTAAGTGCGTGTAAGTACGTGTAAGTGCATGTAAATGCGTGTAAGTGCGTGTAAGTGCGTGTAAGTGTGTGTAAGTGCCTGTCAGTGCATGTAAGTACGTGTAAATGTGTATACGTTCGTGTAAGTGTGTGTGAGTGTGTGTAAATGCGTGTAAGTACGTGTAAGTGCATGTAAGTACGTATAAGTGCGTGTAAGTACGTGTAATTGCGTGTAAGTGCGTGTAAGTGCATGCAAGTGCGTGTAAGTGCATGTAAGTTCGTATAAATGCGTGTAAGTGCGTTAAAGTACGTGTAAGTGTATGTAATTGCGTGTACGTGTCTGTAAGTATGTGTAAGTAAGTGTAAGTGCGTATAAGTACGTGTAAGTGCCTGCACGTGTCTGTAATTGCATGTAATTATGTGTAAGTTTGTTTAAGTGCGTGTAAGTTCGTGTAAGTGCATGTAAGTGTGTGTAAGTGTGTGTAAGTACGTGTATATGCATGTAATTTTGTGGAAGTGCATGTGAGTATGTGTAAGTGCGTGTAAGTACGTGTAAGTATGTGTAAATGCAAGTAAGTGCGTGTAAGTGCATGCAAGTGTGTGTAAATACGTGTAAGCACGTGTAAGTGCCTATAAGAACGTGAAAGTGCCAGTAAGTACGTGTAAGTGCATGCAAGTGTGTGTAAGTGCATGTAAGTGCGTGTAAGTGCATGTAAGTACGTGTAAGTACGTGTAAGTGCAACTAAGTGTGCGTAACTACGCATAAGTACGTGTATGTACGTGTAAGTGCATGTAAGCATGTGTAAGTGCGTGTAAGTGCGTGTAAGTGTATGTAAGAGGGTGTAAGTGTCTGTAAGTGCGTGTAAGTGCGTGTAAGTGCGTGTAAGTGTGTGTAAGTGCGTGTAATTGTATGTAAGTACGTGAAAGTTCATGTAAATGTGTGTGAGTGTGTGTAAGTACGTGTAAGTGTGTGTAAGAGCGTGTACGTGTGTGTAACTGCGTATAAGTGTGGTTTTAGTTTATATAAGTGAATATAAGTGCCTATAAGTACGTGTAAGTACGTGCAAGCATGTGTAAGAGCGTGTAAGTGCGTTTCAGTGTTTGTTAGTGCGTGTAAGTACATGCAAGTGCATGTAAGTGCGTGCAAGTGCGTGTAAGTGCGTGTAATTGTTTCTAAGTTTGTTTCAGTGCGTGTAAATACGTATAAGTGCGTATAAGTGCGTATAAGTTCGTGTTAGTGTGTGTAGGTGCATGTAAGTGCATGTAAGTGTGTGTAAGTGTGTTTAAGTGCGTGTAGGTGCGTGTAAGTGTGTGTAAGTGCGTGTAAGTGCGTGTAAGTGTGTGTAAGTACTTGTAAGTACGTATAAGTATGTAAAAGTATATGTAAGTGCGTGTAAGTACGTGAAAGTACGAGTAATTGCATGCAAGTGCGTGTAAATGCGTGTAGGTTCGTGTTAGTTCGCGTAAGTGCGTATAAGTGTGTAAGTGCGTGTAAGTATGTGTAGGTTCGTGTAAGTGCGTGTAAATGTGTGCAAGTCTTGTAAGTGTGTGTTAGTGTGTGTAAGTACATGTAAGTTCGTGCAAGTGTGTGTAATAATGTATAAGTGCGTGTAAATGCGTGGAAGTGCGTATACGTATGTTCAAGTGCGTGTCAGTGCGTGTCAGTACGTGTCAGTGCGTGTAAGTTTGTGTAAGTGCGTGTAAGTGCGTGTAAGTGTGTGCAAGTGCTTGTAAGTACGTGTAATTGCGTGTAAGTGCGTGTAAGAGCTTATAAGTTTGTGTTAGTGCGTGTAAGTGTGTGTAAGTGCATTTAAGTGTGTGTAAGTGCGTGTAAGTGCGTGTTAGTGCGTGTAAGTACGTGTAAGTGCGTGTAAGAACTTGTAAGTGCGTGTAAGTGTGTGAAAGTATATGTAATTGCGTGTAAGTACGTGTAAGTGCGTGTTATTGCGTGCAAGTGCGTGTAAATGCGTGTAGGTTTGTGTTAGTTCGTGTAAGTGCGTGTAAGTGTGTGTAAGTGCGTGTAAGTGCCTGTAGGTTAGTGTAAGTGCGTGTTAGTGCGTGTAAGTGCATGTAAGTTGGTGCAAGTGCGTGGAAGTGCGTGTAAGTGTGTGTAAGTACGAGTAAGTATGTGTAAGTGCGTGTAAGTGCGTGAAAGTATGTGTAAGTATGTGTAAGTGCGTGTAAATGCGTGTAAGTGCGTCTAAGTGTGTGTAAGTGCGTGTTAGTACGTGTAAGTGCATGTAAGTCTATGCTGATCTCGATCGTCGATCACCTGGAGGTGATCGATGATCGGCAGTCGTCGACCTGGTCGACGACTAGGTCGACGACTAGCCGCTGGTGGGAAAAAAGAGGAAAACCTGTAGAGGGACGTGCGAGTGAACCCGGGCCCACATGCATGGATGAGGGGTTCACAATGTTAAGATGGATTCAAGTGAGAATTAATGCTGGGAATGGAAATGCTATGGATGAAAGAATGGGAGTGCCCAGTTTGAGCCCATTCTGAGTACTGTGTGTCCTCGTCGATTGTCGATTGTCGATCACTTGCCCCAAGAGATAGAGATCAATCCTCCACCTTGATCGTCGATCACTTAGTAAGGTGGTCAGCATAGGTGTAAGTGCGTGTATGTAAGTGTAAGTGCGTGTAAGTGCATGTAAGTGCGTGTAAGTGTGTGTAAGTGCGTGTAAGTTTGTGCAAGTGCATGTAAGTATGTGTAAGTGTGTGTAAGCGTGTGTAAGTGCGTGTAAGTATGTATAAGTGCGTGTAAGTACGTGTAAGTGCGTGTAAGTGCGTGCAAGTACGTGTAAGTGTGTCCTAGTGGGTGTAAGTGCGTGTAAGTTTGTGTAAGTGTGTGCAAGTGTGTGTAAGTGCGTGTAAGTGCGTCTAATTGTGTGTAAGTGCGTGTAGGTGCGTGTACGTTTGTGTTAGTTCGTGTAAGTGCCTGTAATTATGTCTAAGTGCGTGCAAGTGCGTGCAAGTGCGTGTAAGTACGTGTAGGTGCGTGTAAGTTTGTGTAAGTGTATGTAATTACGTGTAAGTGCGTGTAAGTACGTGATAGTAAGTTTAAGTATGTGTAAGTGCGTGTAAGTGCGTGTAAGTGCGTGTAAGTGCATGTAAGTGCGTGTACGTTTGTGTAAGTGTGTGTAAGTGTATGTAAGTGTGTGTGAGTGCATGTAATTGCGTGTAAGTGGGTGTAAGTGTGTGTAAGTACGTGTAGGTTAGTGTTAGTTCGTGTAAGTGCGTGTAAGTGTGTGTAAGTGTGTGTAAGTATGTGTAAGTGCGTGTTAGTGCGTGTAAGTGCGTGTATGTGCGTGTAAGTTCGTGCAAGTGCGTGTAAATGCATGTAAGTGCGTGTAAGTATGTGTAAGTGCGTGTAAGTGCATGTCAATGGTTGTAAGTGCGTGTTAGTGTGTGTATGTGCATGTAAGTACGTGTAAGTGTGTGTAAGTGCATGTAAGTGCGTGTAAGTGTGTGTAAGTACGTGCAAGTGCGTATAGATGCTTGTTAGTGCGAGTAAGTTGGTGTAAGTGCGTGTACGTTCATGTAAGTGTGACTAAGTGTGTGTAACTATGTGTAACTGCATGCAAGTGTTTGTAAGTGTGTGTTAGTGCATTTAAGTATGTGTAAGTGCATGTAAGTACGTGTAAGTACGTGTAAGTAAGTGTAACTGCGTGTAAGTGCCTTTACATGTATGTAAGTACGTGTAAGTATGTGTAAGTTTGTGTAAGTGCATGTAAGTTTGTGTAAGTGCATATAAGTGCGTGTAAGTGTGTGTAAGTACGTGTATATGCATGTAAGTGTGTGTAAGTGCGTGTAAGTGCGTGCAAGTGCATGTAAGTAAGTGCAAGTACGTGTAAGTGCGAGTAAGTGCGTGTAAGTGCATTCACGTGTGTATAAGTACGTGTAAGCATGTGTAAGTGCGTGTAAGTGCATGCAAGTGCGTGTAAGTGCGTGTAGGTACGTGTAGGTGCGTGTAAGTACGTGTAAGTACGTGTAGGTTTGTGTAAGTGCATGTAAGTACGTATTAGTTCGTCTAAGTGAATATAAGTTTGTGTAAGTGTGTGTAAGTGCGTGTAAGTGCGTGTAAGTGCGTGTAAGTGCGTGAAAGTGCATGTAAGTGCGTGTAAGTGCATGCAAATACGTGTACGTTCATGTAAGTGCGTGTAAGTACGTGTAAGTAGGTGTAAGTGCAAGTAAGTACGTGTAAGTACGTGTAAGTGCAAGTAAGTGCGTGTAAGTACGTGTAAGTGCATGCAAGCACGTGCAAGTATGTGTAAGTGTGTATGAGTGTGTGTAAGTGGGTGTAAGTGTGTGTAAGTGTGTGTAAGTAGGTGTAAGTGTGTGTAAGTGCATGTAAGTACGTGTCAGTTCGTGTAAGTCTGTGTTAGTGCGTGTAAGTGCGTGTAAGAGCATGTAAGTGCATGTAAGTGCATGTAAGTGCGGTTCAAGTTCATGTAAGTGCATTTAACTGCGTGTAAGTGCGTGTAAGTATGTGTTAGTGCGTGTATGTGTATCTAAGTGCGTGGAAGTGGTTGTAACTATGTGTAAGTGTATGTAAGCATGTGTAAGTATGTGTAAGTGCGTGTATGTATGTGTTAGTGCGTGTAAGTGTATGCAAGTGCGTGTAAGTGTTTGTAAGTGCGCGTAGTGCGTGTAAGTGCGTGTAAGTGTTTGTAAGTTCGTGTCTGTGCGTATAAGTGCGTGTAAGTGCATGTAAGCTTGTGTTAGTGCCTGCAAGTGCGTGTAAGTGCATGTAAGTGTGTCTATTTGTGTGTAAGCGTGTGTAAGTGCGTGTTAGTGCGTGTAAGTGCGTGTAAGTACTTGTAAGTGCGTGTACGTGTGTGAAAGCTTATGTAAGTTAGAGTAAGTACGTGTAAGTGCGTGTAATTGCATGCAAGTGCATGTAAATGCGTGTAGATTCGTGTTAGTTTGTGTAAGTACGTGTAAGTGTGAGTAAGTGCGTGTAAGTGCATGTATGTTTGTGTAAGTACGTGTAAGTGCATGTAAATCATTTAAGTGCGTATTAGTGCGTGTAAGTTCATGTAAGTTCGTGCAAGTGCGTGTAAGTGCGTGTAAGTGTGTGTAAGTGCGTGCAAGTGCGTGTCAGTGCGTGTCACTACGTGTCAGTGCGTGTAAGTTTGTGTAAGTGCGTGTAAGTGCGTGTAAGTGCGTGTAAGTACGTGTAAGTGCATGTAAGTGCGTGTAAGTGCGTGAAAGTATGTGTAAGTACGTGTAAGTGTGTGTAGATGCATGTAAGTGCGTGTAATTATGTGTAAGTATGTGTAACTGTGTGTAAGTACGTGTAAGTGCGTGTAAGTGCGTGTAAATGCGTGTAAGTTGGTGTACGTGTGTGTAAGTATGTGTAAGTGCGTATAAGTGCGTGTAAGTGCGTGTAAGTGCGTGCTAGTACGTGTAAGTGTGTGTAAGTCTATGCTGATCTCAATCGTCGATCACCTGGAGGTGATTGACGATCGGCAGTCGTCTACCTGGTCGACGACTTGGTCGACGACTAGTCGCTGAGGGGGAAAAGGCGAAAAACCTGTACAGGGACGTGCGAGTGAACCCGGGTCCACATGTATGGATGAGGGGTTGACAACGTTAGGATGTATTAAAATGAGAATTAATGGTGGGAATGGATAGGCCATGGATGAGAGAAGGCCAGTGCGGAGGTTGAGCCCATTCTGAGCAATGTGTGTCCTCGTCAATTGTCGATCGTCGATCACTTGCCGCAAGAGATAGAGACCGATCGTCGATCTCGATTGTCGATCACTTTGTAAGGTGGTCAGCATGGGTGTAAGTATGTGTAGGTGCGTGTAAGTGCGTGTAAGTGTGTGTTAGTGCATGTAAGTGCGTGTAAGTCTTTGTTAGTGCATGTAAGTGCGTGTAAGTTTCTGTAAGTGCGTGTAAGTACGTGTAAATACCTATAAGTGCGTTCAAGTGCGTGTAAGTGCATGTCAATGGGTGTAAGTGCATGTAAGTTTGCGGAAGTACGTGCAAGTGCGTGTAAGTGCGTGTAAGTGCATGTGAATGCATTTAATTGCGTGTACGTACGTGTAGGTGCGTGTAGGTTTGTGTTACTTTGTGTAAGTACGTGTAATTGTGTATAAGTGTGTGCAAGTACGTGCAAGTGCATATAAGTGCGTGTAAGTGCATGTAGGTGTGTGTACGTTCGTGTAAATGCGTTTAAGTACGTGTATGTGCATGTGAGTGTGTGAAAGTATGTGCAAGTACGAGTAAGTGCGTGTAAGTGCGTGTAAATGTGGTAAATGCGTGTAAGTTCTTGTAAGTGCGTGTAAGAGCATGTATGTGCGTGTAAGTGCGTGCTATTGCATGTAAGTGCATGTAAGTGTGTGTAAGGATGTGTAGGTTTGCGTTAGTCCGTGTAAGTGCGTGTAAGTGTGTGTACGTGCATGTAAGTGCATATAAGTGCAGTATAGTGTGTGTAAGTGCATGTAAGCTTGTGCAAGTGCGTGTAAGTGCGTGCAAGTGCGTGTAGGTGCGTGTAATTGCGTGTAAGTACGTGTAAGTGCGTGTCAGTGGGTGTAAGTGCGTGTTAGTGTGTGTATGTGCGTGTAAGTACGTGTAAGTGTGTGTAAGTACGTGTAAGTGCGTGTAAGTACAAGTCAGTTGGTGTAAGTACGTGTAAGTATGTTTAAGTACGTGTTGGTGTGTGTAAGTGCGTATAAGTGCGTGTAAGTGTGTTCAAGTGCGTTTAAGTGTGTGTAAGTTTGTGTAAGTGCGTGTACGTGGGTGTAGGTGCGTGTAAGTGTGTGTAAGTACGTGTAGGTATGTGTAAGTTAGAGTAAGTGCGTGTAAGTGCGTATAAGTGGGTGTATGTGTTTGTAAGTTCATGTCAGTGCGTGAAAGTACGTGTAATTGCATGTTAGTGCGTGTATGTGTGCGTAAGTGCGTGTATGTGTGTGTAGGTTTGTGTTGGTTTGTGTAAGTGCATGTAAGTGTGTGTAAGTGCGTGTAAGTGTGTGCAAGTACGTGTAAGTGCGTGTAAGTATGTGTAAGTGCGTGCAAGTACATGTAAGTGCGTGTAAGTGCGTGTAAGTTTGTGTAAATGCGTATACGTTTGTGTACGTTTGTGTACGTGCGTGTAAGTGTGTGTAAATGCGTGTAAGTGAATATAAGTATGCGTAAGTACGTGTAATTATGTGGAAGTGCGTGTAAGCATGTGGAAGTGCGTGTAAGTACGTGTAAGTGCGTGTAAGTGCGTGTAAGTTCGTGTAAGTTCGTGTTAGTGGGTATAAGTTCGTGTAAGTACGTGTAAGTGCGTGTAAGTGCGTGTAAGTACGTGGAAGTGCGTGTAAGTACGTATGAGTACGTGTAAGCGCAAGTACGTGCGTGTAACTGCATGTAAGTGCATGTAAGCACATGTAAGTACGTGTAAGTGCGTGCAAGTGCATGTTAGTGCCTGTAAATGTGTGTGAGTTTGTGTAAGTGCGTGTAAGTGCGTGTAAGTTTGTGTAAATGCGTGTTAGTTGTTGTAAGTGCGTGTAAGAGCATGTAAGTGCGTGTAAGTGCGTGCTATTGCATGTAAGTGCATGTAAGTGTGTGTAAGGACGTGTAGGTTTGCGTTAGTCCGTGTAAGTGCGTGTAAGTGTGTGTAAGTGCATGGAAGTGCGTACATGTGTGTTATAGTGCGTGTAAGTGTATGTAAGTTTGTACAAGTGCGTGTAAGTGCGTGCAAGTGTGTGTAATGGCATGTAAGTACGTGCAAGTGCGTGTCAACGGGTATAAGTGCGTGTTAGTCAGTGTACGTGCGTGTAAGTATGTATAAGTGCGTGTAAGTGCGTGTAAGTACAAGTAAGTTGGTGTAAGTGTGTGTAAGTATGTTTAAGTGCGTGCTAGTGCGTGTAAGTGCGTGGAAGTATGTGTAAGTGTGTTTAAGTACGTGTAAGTGTGTGTAAGTCTGTGTAAGTGCGTGTACGTGGCTGTAAGTGTGTGTAAGTGCGTGTAAGTACGATTAGGTACGTGTAAGTTGGTGTAAGTGCGTGTAAGTGCGTGTAAGTGGGTGTAAGTGTTTGTAAGCTTGTTTCAGTGCGTGAAAGTGCGTGTACTTGTGTGTTAGTGCGTGTAAGTGTGCGTAAGTGCATGTAAGTGTGTGTAGTTTTGTGTTAGTTTGTGCAAGTACATGTAAGTGTTTGTAAGTGCGTGTAAGTGCGTGCAAGTACGAGTAAGTGCGTGTAAATGCGTGTACGTGAGTGTAAGTACGTGTAAATATTTGTAAGTTTGTGTCAGTGTGTGTAAGTGCGTATAAGTACGTGTAAGTACGTGTAAGTACATGCAAGTGCATGTAAGCCGTGTAAGTGCATGTAAATGCGTGTAAGTGCATGTAGATGCGTGTCAGTGGATGTATGTGCGTGTTAGTACGTGTATGTACGTGTTAGTACGTGTAAGTACGTGTAAATGTGTGTAAGTGTATGTAAGTACGCGTAAGTGCATGTAAGTATGTGTAAGTGCGTGTTAGTGCATGTAAGTACGTGGAAGTGCGTGTAAGTGTGTTAAAGAGCGTGTAATTACGTGTAAGTTTGTGTAAGCACGTGTTCGTGCGTGTAAGGGTGTGTAAGCGCATGTAAGTACGTGGAAGTGCGTGTAAGTGCGTTAAAGAGCGTGTAAGTACGTGTATGTTCGTGTAAGTACGTGTACGTGCGTGTTAGTGTGTGTAAGTGCGTGTAAGTGCGAGTAAGTGCGTGTATGTGCATGCAAGTGTGTGCAAGAGTGTGCAAGTGCGTGTAAGTGCGTGGAGATTCGTGTAAGTTCGTGTATGTGCGTGTAAGTATGTGGAAGTACGTGTTAGTGCGTGTAAGTGTGTGTAGGTTCGTGTAAGTGCGTGTAAGTGCGTATAAGTACATGTAATTTCGTGTAAGTGCTTGTAAGTGCATGTATGTACGTGTAAGTGCGTGTAAGTGTGTGTAAGAGCATGTAAGTGTGTGTAAGTATATGTAAGTATGTGTAAGTATGTGTAAGTGCGTGAAAGTATGTGTTAGTGCATGTAAATGCGTGTGAGTGGGTGTAAGTGCGTGTAAGTGCATGTAGGTTCGTGTAAGTTCGTGTAAGTGTGTGTAGGTTCCTGCAAGTGCGTGTAAGTATGTGTAAGTGTGTCTAAGTACGTGTAAGTGCGTGTAAGTGCGCGTAAGTACGTGTAAGTTTGTGTAAGTGCGTGTAAGTATGTGTAAGTGCGTGTAAGTGCGTGTAAATGTGTGTAAGTGCGTGTATCCGTATGTATGTGCGTGTAAGTGCGTGTTAGTGCGTGTAAGTTTGTGTAAATGCGTATAAGATCGTGTACATTTGTGTAAGTGCGTATAAGTATGTGTAAATGTGTGTAAGTGTGTATACGTTCGTGTAAGTGCGTGTAAGTGTGTGTAAGTGCGTGTAAGTACGTGTTAGTATGTGTAAGTGCATGTACATCCGTGCAAGTGCGTGTAAGTGTGTGCAAGTGGATAGAAGTGTGTGTAAGTGCGTGTAAGTGTGTGTAAGTGCATGTAAATGCGTGCAAGTATGTACAAGTACGTGTGAGTACGTGTACGTACGTGTAAGTGCGTGTAATTGTGTGTAAGTGCATGTAAGTGCGCGTAAGTGCGTGTAAGTGTGTGTAAGTATGTGCAAGTGCGTACAAGTGTGTGTCAGTATGTTTAAGTGTGTGTAAGTACGTGTGAGTACGGGTAAGTTCGTGTAACTTCATGTAAGTATGTGTAAGTGCGTGTTAGTATGTGTAAGTGCGTGTAAGTGCGTGTAAGTGTGTTTGAGTACGCGTAAGTGCGTGCAAGTTCATATAAGTGCATGTACGTGCATGTAACTGTGTGTAAGTGTATGTAAGTGCGTGCAAGTGCGTGTAAGTGTGTGAAAGTAGGTGGAAGCGCGTGTAAGTGCATGTAAGTGCGTGTAAGTGCGTGTATGTTTGTGTAAGTGTGTGTAAGTATGTGTAAGTGCATATAAGTGCGTGTAAGTATATGTAAGTGTGTGTAATTGCATGTAAGTGCGTGTAAGTGTGTGTAAGTATGTATAAGTGTGCGTAAGTGCGTGCAAGTGCATGTAAGTACGTGTAAGTGCGTGAAAGTGCGTTTAAGTGCGTGTAAGTGCATGTAAGTTCATTTCAGTGCGTGTAAGTGCATGTAAGTGCGTGTAAGCATGTGTAAGTGTTTGTTAGTTCGTGTAAGTGCGTGTAAATATGTGTAAGTACATGTAAGTGTGTGTAAATACGTGTAAGTGTGTGTAAGCGTGTGTAAGTGCGTGTAAGTTCATGTAAGTTCATCTAAGTGTGTGTAAGAACGTGTAAGTGCGTAAGAGTGTGTGTAAGTGCGTGTAAGCACGTGGAAGTGTGTGAAAGTGCATGCAAATGCATAAAGTACGTGTAAGTACTAGTAAGTGCGTATAAGTACGTGTAAGAACGTGTAAGTATGTGTAAGTGCGTGTAAGTGTCCGTTTGTATGTGCAAGTGCATGTAAGCATGTGTAAGTGCAAGTAAGTATGTGTACGTGCATGTAAGTGCGTGTAAGTTTGTGCAAGTGCACGAAATTGCGTGTAAGTGTGTGTAAGTACGTCTAAGTACTTGTGAGTATGTGTAAGCGCATGGGAGTACGTGTAAGTGCATGTAAGCACGTGTAAGTGTGTGTAAGTGCGTGTAAGAGCATGTGTGTGTGCAAGTGGGTGTAAGTGCATGTAAGTGTGTATAAGTGCATGTAAGTGCATGTAAGTATGTGTGAGTACGTGTGAGTATGTGTGAGTGCGTGTAAGTGTGTATAAGTGCATGTAAGTGCGTTATATTGTGTGTAAGTGCGTGCAAGTATGTGTAAATGCGTGTAAGTTTGTATAAGTATATATAAGTTCGTGTAAGTACATGTAAGTGCGTGTAAGTACGTGTAAGTGCGTGTAAGTGCGTGTAAGTACATGTAAGTGTGTGTAAGTTTGTATAAGTGTGTGTAAGTGCGTGTAAGTGTGTGTTAGTACATGTAAGTACGTGTAAGTGCGTGTAAGTGCGTGTAAGCGTGTGCAAGTGCGTGTACTTTTATGAAAGTGCGTGTATGTGCGTGTACGTGCGTGTAAGTGCGTGTAAGTGCATGTAAGTGTGTGTAAGTGTGTGTAAGTGCGTGTATGTGTGTGTAAGTGCATGCAAGTTTGTGTAAGTGCGTGTAAATGCGTATAAATGCATGTAAGTATGTGTTAGTACATGTTATTATGTGGAAGTGCGTGTAAGTACGTGTAAGGGCGTGTAAGTACGTGTAAGTGCGTGTAAGTGCGTGTAAGTACGTGTAAGTTTGTGTTAGTGGGTGTAAGTTCATGTAAGTTTGTGTAAGTATGTGTAAGTACGTGTAAGTGCGTGTAAGTGTGTGTAAGTACGTGTAAGTTTGTGTTAGTGGGTGTAAGTTCATGTAAGTTTGTGTAGGTATGTGTAAGTGCGTGTAAGTGCGTGTAAGTACGTGAAAGTATGTGTAAGTACGTATGAGTACGTGTAAGCGCAAGTAAGTGCGTGTAAGTGCATGTAAGTGCATGTAAGCACATGTAAGTACGTGTGAGTGTGTGCAAGTGCATGTTAGTACGTGTAAATGTGTCTAAGTTTGTGTAAGTGCGTGTAAGTGCGTGTAAGTGTATGTAAGTGCATGTAAGTATGTGTAAGTATGTATAAGTGCGTGTATGTGAGTCTAAGTGCTTGTAAGTGTGTGCAAGTGTATGTAAGTACGTGAAAGTTTGTGTAAGTGCGTGTAAGTGCATAGGTGCAGGCACCGTAGGCACAGGCGCAGGCACCGTAGGCCCAGGCGTAGGCACCATAGACGCAAGCGTACGCACCTTAGGCGCAGGCGCAAGCACCGTAGTCGCAGGCGCAGGCACCGGAGGCACAGGCGCAGGCACCTTAGGGGTAGGCATAGGCACCGTATGCGCAACCGCAGGCACTGTAGGCGCAGGCGCAGGCGCAGGCGTAGGCACTGTTGGCGCAGGCGCAAGTACCGTAGGCGCAGAAGGGCGCAGGCACTGTAGGCGCAGACGCAGGCACCTTATGCGCAGGCATAGGCACCGTAGGCGTAGTTTCAGGCACAGTAGGCGCAGGCGCAGGCACCGTAGGCGCAAGCGTACGCACCTGAGGCGCAGGCGCAAGCACCGTAGGCGCAGGCGCAGGTACCGTAAGCGCAGTCGCAGGCACTGTAGTCACAGGCCGAGGCACCTAGGCGAAGGCGCAGGCACCGCAGGCGCAGGCGCGGGCACCGTAGGCGCAGGCGCAGGCACCGTGGGCGCAGGCGGAAGCTCCGTAGACGCAAGCGCAGGCACCGTAGGCACAGGCGTAATCATCGTAGTTGCAGTTACCATAGGCGCATGCGTAGGCATGGTAGGCGCAGGCGCAGGCACTGTAGGCGTAGGCGCAGGCACCGTAGGTGCACGCGCATGCACCGTAGTCGCAGGCACATGCACTTTAGGCGCAGGTGAAGGCACCGTAGGCGCAGGCGGAGGTACCGTAGGCACAGGCGCATGCACCGTATGTGTAGGCGCAGGCTCCGTACACACAGGCGCAGGCACTGTAGGCGCAAGTACAGGCACCGTAGGCGCAGGCGTAGGCACCGCAGGCGTAGGCGCATGAGGAGGTACCGTAGGCGCAGGCGCAGGCGTAGGCACCTTAGGCGTAGCACAGGCACCGTAGATGCAGGCGCAGGCACCGCAGGAGTAGGCGTAGGCACTATAGGTGCAGGCGCAGGCAGGGTAGGCGCACGCGCAAGCGCCGTAGGTGCAAGCGCAGACACCGTAGGTGCAGGCGCAGCCATTGTAGGCGCAGACGTAGGCACAGTAGACACAGCCGCACGCACCGTAGGCGTAGGCGCAGGAGCCATATCTGTAGGCACAGGCACCGCAGCCGCAAGCGCAGGCACCAAAGGCGCAGGCGCAGGCACCGTAGACGCAGGTGCGGGCACCGTAGGCGAAGGTGCAGGCACCATAGGCGCAGGCACCGCAGGCACAGGCACATGCACTGTAGGCGCAGGCGCAGGCACCCTAGTTGCAGACGGGAGCACCGTAGGCGCAGGCGCAGGCACCGTAGGCGAGGCGCAGGCATCGTAGGCAGATTTACTGTAGGCGCAGGTGCAGGCACGTACGCGTACGCGCAGGCACCGTAGGCACAGGCTGGGGAACCTTAGGCGCACGCGCATGCACTATAGGCACATTTGAAGGCATTATAGGCGCAGGCTCATGCATGGTAGGCGCAGGCGCAGGCACCATAGGCACAAGCACAGGCACCGTAGGCGCAGGCCCAGTAGGCACGGGCCCAGGCACCTAGGCGCAGGCGCAGGCACCTAGGCACAGGCGCAAGCACCGTAGGCGCAGGCGCAGGCACCATAGGCGCAGGCGCGGGCACCAAAGGCGTAGGCGCAGGCACCGTAGGCGCAGGCACAGGCACCGTAGGCGCAGGCGCAGGCACCGTGGCGCAGGTACTGGCATCGTAGACTGAGGCGCAAACACCTTAGGCGCAGGCGCAGACAGCGTACGTGTAGGCGTAGGCACCGTAGGCGCAGGCGCAGGCACCGTGGCGCCGGTACTGGCATCGTAGACTGAGGCGCAAACACCTTAGGCGCAGGCGCAGACAGCGTACGTGTAGGCGTAGGCACCGTAGGCGGAGGTGCAGGCACCATAGGCGCAGGCGCAGGCACCGTGGCGCCGGTACTGGCATCGTAGACTGAGGCGCAAACACCTTAGGCGCAGGCGCAGACAGCGTACGTGTAGGCGTAGGCACCGTAGGCGGAGGTGCAGGCACCATAGGCGCAGGCGCGGGCACCAAAGGCGTAGGCGCAGGCACCGTAGGCGCAGGCACAGGCACCGTAGGCGCAGGCGCAGGCACCGTGGCGCAGGTACTGGCATCGTAGACTGAGGCGCAAACACCTTAGGCGCAGGCGCAGACAGCGTACGTGTAGGCGTAGGCACCGTAGGCGGAGGTGCAGGCACCATAGGCGCGGGCGCAGGCACTGTAGGTACAGGCGCAGGCACCGTAGGCAAAGGTGCAAGCACTGTAGGCGTAGGCGCAAGCACCATAGGCGCAGGCGAAGGGACTGTAGGCACTGTTCCAGGCACCTTAGGCGTAGGCGCAAGCACTTTAAGTGCAGGCAGAAGCACCGTAGGCACAGGCGAAGGCTCCATAGGCGCTTGCACAAGGCACCGTATGCGCAAGCGCAGGCACCATATGCACACGCGCAGTCACCGTAGCCACAATTATCGTAGGCGTAGGCGCATGCACCGTAGGCGCAGGCGTAGGCACCGTAGGTGCAGGCCTAGGCACCGTAGGCGCAGGTGCAGGCACTACAAGAGAAGGCACAGGTAATGTAGGCGCTGGCGCAGGCACCGTAGGCGCAAGCGTAAGCACCGTATGCGCAGGCGCATGCACCGTAGGCGCAGGCGTAGGAATCGTAGGCGCAGGCGCAGGCACCATAGGTGGAGGTGCAGGCACCGTACGCGCATGCGCAGGCACCTTAGGCGCAGGTCCAGGCACCGTAGGCACAGGCACAGGCACCGTATGTGCAGGCGCAAGCACCGTAGTCTCCGACGCAGGCAGCGTAGGCGCAGACCCAGGCACTGTAGGCGCAGGCGCAGGCACCGTAGTCACAGGCGAAGGTACCGTAGGCGCAGGCGCATGCTCCATAGGCACTGACACACGCACCGTACGCATAGGAGCAGACACCATAGGCGCAAGCACATTTACGGTAGGCGCAGGCGCAGGTCGTAGACACAGGCGCAGGCACTGTAGGTGCAGGCGCAGCCACCGTAGGTACAGGCGTAGGCACCTAGGCACAGGCGCAGGCACCTAGGCACAGGCGCAGGCACCTAGACGTAGGCGCAGGCACAGTAGGTGTAAACACATGAACCGTAGGTGCAGGCGCAGGCACCGTAGGCGCAGGCGCAGGCACCGTAGGTACAGGCGCAGACACTGCCGGCGCAGGCACAAGCACCATAGGCACAGGTACAGGCATCATAGGCACAATTACCGTAGGCGTAGGCGTAGGCACGTAGGCGTCGACGCAGGCATTGTAGGCGTAGGCCGGGGAACCTTGGGCGCAGACGCAGGCACTTTAGGCGTAGGTGCAGACACCATAGTTGCAGGCTCAGGCATGGTAGGCGTAGGCGCAGGCACCGTAGGCGCAAGCACAGGCACCGTAGGCGCAGGCCCAGTAGGCGCAGGCCCAGGAACCTAGGCGCAGGCGTAGGCACCTAGGCACAGGCGCAGGCACCGTAGGCACGGGGACAGGCACCATAGGTACAGGCGTAGGCACCGTCGGCGCAGGCGTAGGCACCGTAGGCACAGGCGCAGGCACCGTAGCATAGTTGCTTGCACCGTCGGCTGAGGCGCAGGCACCTTAGGCGCAGGCGTAGGCAGCATACGTGCAGGCGCAGGCACCGTAGGCGCAGGCGCAGGCACCATAGGCGCAGGCGCAGGCACCGTAGGCAGAGGCGCAAGCACCATAGGCGCAGGCGCAAGCACTGTAGGCGCAGGCGCAAGCACCGAAGGCACAGGCTAAGGCACCATAGGCACAAGCCCAGCCACCGTAGGCGCAGGCACATGCACTTTAGGTGTAGGAGGAAGCACCGTAGGTGCAGGCGCAGGCACCGTAGGCGCAGGCGCAGGCACTGTAGGCGCTTGCACAAGGCACTGTAGGGGTAGGCGCAGGCACCATAGGTGCAGGCATAGTCACCGTAGCTGTAGTTACTGTAGGCGTGGGCGCAGGCACCGTAGGCGTAGGCATAGGCACCGTAGGTGCAGGCCCAGGCACCGAGCGCAGGTGCAAGCACTACAGGAGTAGGCGTACGTACTGTAGGCGCAGGCGCAGGCACCGTAGGCGCAGGCGTAAGCACCGTATGCGCAGGCACAGGCATCGTGGGCGCAGGTGTAGGCACCGTAGGCGCAAGCGCATGCACCATAGGTGCAGGCGCATGCATCGTAGGCGCAGGCGCAGGAACCCTAGGCACAGTACAGGCACTGTAGGCGCAGGCGTAGGCACCATATGCGCAGGCGCATGCACCGTAGTCGCAGGAAGAGGCAGCGTAGGCACAGACCCAGGCACGGTAGGCGCAGGCGCAGGCACCGTAGTCGCAAGCGTAGGTACCGTAGGCGCAGGCAAAGGCTCCATAGGCGTAGGCGTAGGCACCGTAGGCGTAGGCACTGGCACCATAGGCACAAGCACATTTACCGTAGGTGCAGGCGCATGCCGTGAACGCAGGCATAGGCACTGTAGGTGCAGGCACAGCAACCGTAGGAATAGGCATAGGCATGTAGGCGCAGGCGCAGCCACCTAGGCATAGGTGTAGGCAGCTAGACGCAGGCGTAGCCACAGTAGGTGCAGACACAGGCACCGTAGGTGCAGGCGCAGGCACCGTAGGCGCAGGCGCAGGCACCGTAGGTACAGGCGCAGGCACCGTATGCGCAGGAGCAGACATTACAGGCGCAGACGCAGGCACTGTAGGTGAAGACGCAAGCACCGCAGGCGTAGGCTCAGGCACCTAGGCGTAGGCGCAGGCACCTTAGGCGCAGGCGCAGGCACTGTTGGCGCAAGCACTGTAGGCGCAGGTCCAGGCACCGTAGGTGGAGGCCCAGGCACCTAGGCGCAGGCGCAAGCACCGTAGGCGCAGGCCCAGATACCTAGGCGCAGGCGCAGGCACCGTAGGCGCAGGCGCAGGCACCGGAGGCACAGGCGCAGGCACCGTAGGCGTAGGCCCAGGCACCTAGGTGCAGGCGCAGGCACCTTAAGCGCAGGCGCAGGCACTGTAGTCGCAGGCAATGCAGGCGCAGGTGCAGGCACCGTAGGCGCAGGTGCAGGCACTGCAGGCGCAAGCGCATGCACCGTAGGCGGAGGCGCAAGCACCGTAGGCGCATGCGTAGGCACCGTAGGCGGAGGCGCAAGCAACATAGGCGCAGGCGCAGGCACCGTAGGTGCAAGCGCAGGCACGGTAGGCGCAGGCGCAGGCACCGTAGGCACAGGCACAGGCACCGTAGGCGCATGTGCAGTCAATGTAGGCTCAGGCGCAGGCATTGTAGGCGCAGGCACCGTAGGCGCATGTGCAGGCATCGTAGTGCATGTGGCGCTCGTGCGTACACATGTGCAACTTTTCTTTTGTATGCGCTCTAGCATTGATGGGTTTCCTCTGATCATTGAATGACACAAAAAAGGGGGTGGTAGGAGAGGGACGAACGTTTCAACGGGAAAAGAGGAGAATCCCATGCAAGATTGGCACTTCTTAATTTGATTGATGGCCGGGGATGCCGGGGAGGGGGAAGGGGTGGGGGGGGGGGGGGGGGG
>SZWC01000117.1:66113-78845 GCA_023375785.1 Penium margaritaceum | reverse complement strand
AGGGAGTGGGGAAGCAAGACCAAGACCGGTCAACTTGTGTTGTGCACTCATCCTGCCTTTGTCTTATACTCTCTTGCCTTGGTCTTCTTCTCTCTTGCCTTTGTCTTCTTCTCTCGTGCCTTTATCTTCTTCTCAACTGCCTTTTTCTTCTTCTCTCCTGTATTTGTCTTCTTCTCCCCTGCACGTGTCTTCTTCTCCCCTACAATTTGTCTTCTTCTCCCCTCCCTTTGTCTTCTTCTCCCCTTCCTTTGTCTTCATGTTCTTCCCTCCTGCCTTTGTCTTCTTCTCTCCTGCCTTTGCCTTCTTCTCCCGTCTTTGTCTTCTTTCACCCTGCCTTCATCTTCTTCTCCCCTGCCCTTGTCTTCTTCTCCCTGCCTTTGTCTTCGTCTCCCCTGCCTTTGTCTTCCTCTCTCCTTCCTTTGTCTTCTTCTTGGCCGCGAGTGTTTTGGCCAGCTCGTAGCCCTCCTAAGTGTCGCTGCTTGTTGCTGCTGCTTTTTGCTGCTGCTTGTTGCTCCTGCTTTGGTTCCATTGCCGCCAGCAACGTGTGCAGGCGTTTGACCCTGATCTTGGATACTGTCAGGTACGGTGTGGCTTGTCATGACCACATGGCATGGCTGATAGTTTAGTGTTGGTTTAGATGGACAAGATTAGTGTGAAATATTCGTTAGTTGCATGCATGGAGCAGGCAAGGACGTATGTGGAGGCAGCAACATGTGAAGAAGAAGCAGTGTGTGAGGAAGTTCAAAGTGTCGTGAGGAGGTTAAAAGTGTCGTGAGGAAGTTCAAATTGTCGTGAGGAAGTTAAAAGTGTCGTGAGGAGGTTAAAAGTATGACGAGGAAGTGAAAAGTGTCATGATGCAGTTAGAAGTGTTGTAAGAAAGCTTATATGTGTGAGTCCGCCCGCTCGCCGCCCGCCCGCCCGCCCAACTGCCTACCCGCCCGCCGTCCCACACGCTCGCACGCCAGCACATGCGCATACACACGTACACGCATACACACACGCACACTCACATACACACGCACATGCACACGCACATGCACACATACACACACACGCAAACGCACACGCATACGCACATACACATGCACACGCACACGCACACGCACACACACACGCACACGCACANCCGTCCCACACGCTCGCACGCCAGCACATGCGCATACACACGTACACGCATACACACACGCACACTCACATACACACGCACATGCACACGCACATGCACACATACACACACACGCAAACGCACACGCATACGCACATACACATGCACACGCACACGCACACGCACACACACACGCACACGCACATGCACACGCACACGCACATGCACACGCACACACACATGCACACGCACACACATACGTACACGCACACACACATGCACACGCACATACACACGCGCACACACACAAATACGCGCACGTGCGTACACACACACACACACACACACACGCGCACGCACGCACGTATGCACCCACACACGCACCCACGCATGCACGCAACCAGGTATCCACGCTCGCACGCCCGCACGTACGCACACACGCACGCATGCACGCACGCACGCACGCACGCACGCACGCACGCACGCACGCACGTACGCATGCACACATGCACGCACGCACGCATGTATGCACGCACGTACGCACATACCCACGTACTTAAGCACGCACGCACGCACGTACGCACGCGTGCATGCACACATGCATGCGTGCATGTAAGTGCGTGTAAGTGCATGTAAGTGTGTGTAGGTGCGGTTTAAGTTCGTGTAAGTGCGTGTAAGTGCGTCTAAGTGTGTGTAAGTACGCGGAAGTGCGTGTAAGTGGGTGTAAGTTCAGTTCAAGTACGTGTAAGTTTGTGTAAGTTCGTGTAAGTCCGTGTAAGTGCGTGTAAGTGCGTGCAAGTGCGTGTAAGTGCATGTAGGTGTGTACAAGTGCGTGGAAGTACGTGCAAGTATGTATAAGTGTGTGTAAGTGCGTGTACGTTCAGTTTAAGTGCGTGTAAGTTCGTGTATGTTCGTGTAAGTGTGTGTAAGTACGTGTAAGTGTCTGTAAGTGCGTGTAAGTGTGTATAAGTGTGTGTTAGTGCGTGTAAGTGTGTGTTAGTATGTGTAAGTGGGAGTAAGTGTGTGTAAGTGTGTGTAAGTACATGTAAGTGCGTGTAAGTACATGTAAGTGCGTACAAGTGTGTGTAAGTGTGTGTAAGTATGTGTTAGTGTGTGTAAGTGTGTGTAAGTGTGTTTAAGTATGTGTAAGGTTGTACAAGTGCGTGTAAGTGCGTGTAAGTGCGTGTATGTGCATGGAAGTTTGTGTAAGTCCGTGTAAGTCCGTATAAGTATGTGTAAGTGCGTGTAAGTGTGTGTAAGTGCATGTAAGTACGTGTAAGTACGTGCAAGTGCGTGTAGGTGCGTGTAAGTTCGTGTAAACACATGTAAGTGCGTGTAAGTACATGTAACTACGTGTACGTGCGTGTAAGTGTGTGTAAGTGCATGTAAGTGTGTGTAAGTGCATGTAAGTGCGTGTAAGTGTGTGTAAGTGTGTGTAAGTACATGTAAGTGCGTGTAAGTGCGTGTAAGTACGTACTAGTGTGTGTAAGTGTGTTTAGGTGCATGTAAGTGCGTGTAAGGTCATGTAAGTGTGTATAAGTACGTGTAAGTGCATGCAAGTGCGTGTAAGTTCGTGTAAGTGCGTGTAAGTGCGTGAGGGTATGTGTAAGTGCTTATCGGTGTGTGTAAGTATGTGTAAGTGTGTGTAAGTATGTGCAAGTGCGTGTAGGTGCATGTGAGTTTGTGTACATGTATTTAAGTGTGTGCAAGTGTGTGTAAGTGTGTGTCAGTCCGTGTAAGTGTGTGGATGTGTGTGTAAGTGTGTGTAAGTATGTGCAAGTGTGTGTAAGTTTGTATAAATGCGTGTAAGTACGTGTAAGTATGTGCAAGTGCAAGTAAGTATGTACAAGTGTGTGTAAGTATGTGTAAGTTCGTGTAAGTGCGTGTAAGTGCGTGTAGGTGCGCGTAAGTACATGTAAGTTTGTGTAAGTGAATGTAAGTTCGTGTAAGTGCGTATACGTGCGTGTAAGTGCGTATAAGTGCGTGTATGTGTGTATAAGTGCATGTATGTACGTGTAAATGCATATAAGTACGTGTAAGCGCGTGTAAGTGCGTATTAGTGTGTGTAAGTGTGTGTAAGTGTGTGTAAGTGTGTGTAAGTACGTGTAAGTGCATGTAAGTGCGTATAAGTGTGTGTAAGTGCGCGTTAGTGCGTGTAAGTTCGCGTAAGAGTGTGTAATTGCGTGTAAGTACAGAATAAGTTCGTACAAGTGAGTGTATGTGCATGTAAGTACGTGTAAGTTCGTGTAAGTGCGTGTAAGTGCATATAAGTGTGTGTAAGTGAATGTAAGTGTGTGTAAGTGCAAGTAAGTGCGTATAAGTGCAGTTTAAGTTCGTGTAAGTACGTGTAAGTTCGTGTAAGTATGTGTAAGTGCGTGTAAGTACGTGTAAGTGCGTGCAAGGGCGTGTAAGTGCCTGTAAGTGCCTGTAAGTACTTGTAAGTACGTGTAAATACGTGTTATTACATGTAAGTGTTTGTAAGTGCGTGTAAGTGACTGGAAGATTGTGTAAGTGTGTGTAAGTGCGTCTAAGTGCGTGTAAGTGCGCATGAGTACGTGTACATGCGTGTAGATATGTGTAAGTATGTGTAAGTTGGTGTAAGTACGTGTAAGTTTTTGTAAGTGCGTGTAAGTGCGTGTAAGTGCGTGTAAATGTGTGCAAGTGCGTGTAAGTGTGTGCATGTGCATGTAAGTGCGTGTAAGTGCCTCTAAGTGTGTGTAAGTGCGTGTAAGTGTGTGTAGGTTCGTGTAAGTGCGTGTAAGTGCATGTAAGTGCGTGTAATTGCGTGTAGGTATGTGTAAATCTGTGTAAGTGCGTGTATGTTCGTGTAAGTGTGTATAAGTACATGTAAGTGCGTGTAAGTATGTATTAGTGTATTTACGTGCTTGCAAGTGTGTGTAAGTGCGTGTAAGTGCGTATAAGTTTGTATACGTTTGTGTAAGTACGTGTAAGTGCATGTAAGTGCGTGTAAGTGCATGTAAGTGTGTAAATGCGTGTAAGTTCGTGTAAGTGTGTGTAAGTGCATGTAAGTACGTGTAACTGTGTGTAAGTCCGTGTAAGTGTGTGAAAGTGGATGTACGTGTGTGTAAGTGTGTCTACGTGTGTGTAAGTGTGCTTACGTGTGCGTAAGTGCGTGTAAGTACATGCAAGTGTGTATAAGTGCGTGTAAGTGCGTGCAAGTGCGTGTAAGTGCGTGTAAGTGCATGTATGTACGTGTAAGTACGTGTAAGTGCAAGTAAGTGCGTGTTAAGTGTGTGTTAGTCCGTGTAAGTGCGTGTAATTACGTGTAAGTGTGTCTAAGTGTGTGTACATGTGTGTAAGAGCATGTAAGTGCGTGTAAGTGTGTGTAAGTACATGTAAGTGTGTCTAAATACGTGTAAGTACGTGTAAGTTTGTGTAAGTGCGTGTATGTGCGTGTAAGTGCGTGTAAGTGCGTATAAGTGCATGTAAGTACGTGTAAGTACGTGTAAGGGCGTGTAAGTGCGTATAAGTATGTGTAAGTTTGTGTAAGTGTATGTAAGTGCGTGTGAGTGTGTGTAAGTATGTGTATGTACGTAAAAGTGCGTATAAGTGCGTGTAAGTGCGTGTAAGTTCGTGTTAGTGTGTGTAAGTGCGCGTAAGTACGTGTAAGTGTGTGTAAGTGCTTGTGAGTACATGTCAGTGCTTGTACGTGCGTGTTTGCGTGTAAGTGCATATAAGTACGTGTAAGTTCGTGTAAGAGCGTGTAAGTTCGTTTAAGTCCGTGTAACTGCATGTAAGTGCGTGTAAGTGTGTGGAAGTGCGTGTAAGTGCGTGTAATTACGTGTAAGTATGTGTAAGTATGTGTAAGTGTAAGTAAGTGTGTGTAAGTGCGTATAAGTGCGTGTAAGTGCGTTTAAGTGCAAGTAAGTGCGTGTAAGTGCGTGTAAGTACGTGTAAGTTTGTGCAAGTGAATGTAAGTTCGTGTAAGTACGTGTGAGTGCGTGTAAGTATGTGTAAGTATGTGTAAGTGCGTATAAGTGTGTGTAAGTGCGTGCAAGTACGTGTAAGTGCGTGTAAGTACGTTTAAGTGTGTGTAAGTTCTTGTAAGTGCATGTAAGTGTGTGTAAGTACGTGTAAGTTTGTGCACGTGCGTGTAAGTACGTGTAAGTGCGTGTAAGTATGTGTAAGTGTGTGTAAGTGTGTGTAAGTGTGTGTGTGTGTGTGTGTGTAAGTTCATGTAAGTATGTGTAAGTGTGTGCAAGTGTGTATAAGTGCGTGTAAATGCGTATATGTGCATGTAAGTGCGTGTAAGTTTGTGTGTGTGTATGTGCGTGTAAGTTCGTGTAAGTACGTGTAAGTACGTGCAAGTACGTGTAAGTGAAAGTAAGTGCGTGTAAGTGCGTGTAAGTGCGTGTAAGTGCGTGTAAGTGTGTGTAAGTACGTGTAAGTTTGTATAAGTGCGTGTAAGTGCGTGTAAGTGTGTATACGTGTGTATAAGTTTGTGTATGTGTGTGCACGTACGTGTAAGTGCGTGTAAGTATGTGTAAGTACGTGTACGTTCGTATAAGTGTGTGCAAGTACGTGTAAGTGCGTATAAGTGCGTGTAAGTACGGTTTAAGTTCGTGTAAGTACGGTTTTAGTTCGTGTAAGTGCGTGTAAGTATGTGGAAGTATGTGTAAGTACGTGTAAGTATGTGTAATTGTGTGTTAGTGCGTGTAAGTGTGTGTAAGTGCTTGTAAGTGTGTATAAATGTGTGTTATTGCATGTAAGTGTGTATACGTACGTGTAAGTGTGTGTACGTTCGTGTAAGTGCGTGTAAGTGTGTGTATGTGCATGTAAGTGCATGAAAGTGTGTGTACGTGCGTGTACGTGCGTGTAAGTACATGTAAGTTGGTGTAAGTACGTGTAAGTTCGTGTAAGTGTGTGTAAGTGTGTATAAGTGCGTGCAAGTACGTATACGTGTGTGTACGTAACTGTAAGTGTGTGTAAGTGTGTGTAAGTGCGTGTAAGTTTGTATAAGTGCGTGTAAGTGTGTGTAAGTACGTGTAAGTGCTTGTAACTGCATGTAGGTGCATGGATGTGCGTGTAAGTGCGTGTATGTTTGTGTAAGTACGTGTAAGTATGTGTAAGTGCGTGTAAGTAAGTGTAAATGCATTTAAGTACGTGTAATTACGCGTAAGTATGTGTAAGTGCGTGTAAGTTCGTGGAAGTTTGTGTAAGTGCGTGTAAGTGTGTGTAAGTGCGTGTAAGTGCGTGTAAGTGCGGGTAAGTGTGTGTAAGTACGTGTAAGTTTGTATAAGTGCATGTAAGTGTGTGTAAGTGCGTATAAGTGCGTGTAAGTACGTGTAAGTATGTATAAGTGTGTGTAAGTACGTGTACGTGCATGTAAGTGCGTGTGAGTTCGTGTGAGTGCGTGCAACTGCGTGTAAGTATGTGTAAGTGTGTGTAAGTTATTGTAAGTGCATGTAAGTACTTGTACGTGCGTGTGTGCGTGTAAGTGCGTATAAGTATGTGTAATTTCATATAAGTGCGTTTAAGTTCGTTTAAGTACGTGTAAGTGCGTGTAAGTGCATGTAAGTGCGTGGATGTTTGTATAGGTACGTGTAAGTGCGTGTAAGTACGTGTAAGTATGTGTAAGTGCAAGTAAGTGCGTGTAATTTCGTGTAAGTACATATAAGTACGTATAAGTTCGTGTAAGTGAATGTATGTTTGTGTAAGTGCGAATATGTGCGTGTTAGTGCGTGTAAGTGTGTGTAAGTACGTGTAAGAGCATGTAAGTGCGTGTTAGTGCATTTAAGTTTGTGTAAGAATGTGTAATTATGTGTAAGTGCAGTTTCAGTTCATACAAGTGAGTGTATGTATGTGGAAGTATGTGTAAGTTCGTATAAGTGTGTGTAAGTACGTGTAAGTGCGTGTAAGTGAGTGTAAGTGCGTGTAAGTGCATGTAAGTGCATTTTAAGTTCGTGTAAGTGCGTGTAAGTGCGTGTAAGTATGTGTAAGTACATGTAAGTGCGTGTAAGTGCGTGTAAGTGTGTGTACGTACGTGTAAGTTCTTGTAAGTACGTGTAAATACGTGTTAGTGCATGTAAGTACGTGTAAGTGCTCGTAAGTACGTGTAAGTTCGTGTAAGTATGTGTAAGTGCGTCTAGGTACGTGTACGTGCATGTAAGTGCGTTTAAGTGCATGTAAGTGCGTGTAAGTACGTGCAAGTACGTGTAAGTTGGTGTAAGTGCGTGTAAGTTTATGTAAGTGCGTGTAAGTGCGTGTAAGTGCGTGTAAGTGCGTTTAAGTACGTGTAAGTGCGTGTAAGTGCATGTAAGTGCGTACAAGTACGTGTAAGTTGGTGTAAGTGCATGTAAGTTCGTGTGAGTGTGTGTAAGTGTGTGTAAGTGTGTGTAAGTGCGTGTAAGAGCGTGTAAGAGCGTGTAAATACGTGTCAATGTGTGTAAGGGCGTGTAAGTGCGTGTAAGTGTGTGTACGTGCGTGTACGTACATGTAAGTGCGTGTAAGTGCGTGTAAGTTAGTGTAAGTATGTGTAAGTGTGTGTAAGTACGTGTAAGTTTGTGTAAGTGTGTATAAGTGCGTGTAAGTGTGTGTAAGTGCATGTAGGTAAGTGTAAGTGCGTGTAAGTGTGTGTAAGTTTTTGTAAGTGCGTGTAAGTTTGTTTAAGTATGTGTAAGTGCGTGTAAGTGCGTGGAAGTGTGTGTAAATGCGTGTCAGTACGTGTAAGTACGTGTAAGTATGTGTAAGTGAATGTAAGTGTGTGTAAGTACGTGTAAGTGTGTGTAAGCACGTGTAAGTGCATGTAAGTGCGTGTAAGTGCATGTAAGTACGTGTAAGTTTGTGTATGTGAATGTAAGTTCATGTAAGTGCGTGTAAGTACGTGTACGTGCGTGTAAGTGCGTGTAAGTGCATATATGTGCGTATAAGTGCGTGTCCGTGCGTGTAAGTGCGTGTAAGTGCGTGTAAGTGCATGTAAGTGCGTGTAAGTGCGTGTAAGTACGTGTTAGTACGTGTAAGTTCGTGTAAGAGCGTGTAAGTGCGTGTAAGTGCAGTTTCAGTTCGTACAAGTGAGTGTATGTACATGGAAGTATGTGCAAGTTCGTGTAAGTGTGTCTCAGTGCATGTAAGTGTGTGTAAGTGAGTGTAAGTGTGTGTACGTGTATGTAAGTGCGGTTTAAGTTCGTGTGAGTACGTGTAAGTGTGTGTAAGTATGTGTAAGTGCGTATAAGTGCGTGTAAGTACGCGTAAGTGTGTGTAAGTATGTGTAAGTGCTTGTAAGTGCGTGTAAATGCGTGTTAGTTGATGTAAATGTGTGTAAGTGCTCGTAATTACGTGTAAGTTCGTGTAAGTGCGTGTAAGTGCCTGTAAGTGCGTGTAATTGCATGCAAGTGCATGTAAGTGCATGTAAGTGCTTGCAAGTACGTGTAAGTTGGTGTAAGTATGTGTAAGTTCGTGTAAGTGTGTGTAAGTGCGTGTAAGTACGTGTAAGTGCGTGCAAGTGCGTGTAAGAGCGTGTAAGTGCATATAAGTATGTGTCAGTGTGTGTAAGTGCGTGTAAGTGCGTGTAAGTGTGTATAAGTACGTGTAATTGCGTGTAAGTGCGTGTAAGTGCGTGTCAGTGCGTGTAAGTGCGTGTAAGTGCATGTAGGTGTGTGTAAGTGCGTGTAAGTGCGTGTAAGTTTGTATACGTGCGTGTAAGTAGGTGTAAGCACGTGAAAGTATGTGTAAATGCGTGTAAGTGCGTTCAAGTGTGTGTAAGTGCATGTAAGTACGTGTAAGTGTGTGTAAGTACTTGTAAGTACGTGTAAGTGCATATACGTGTGTGTGTGTGTGTAAGTAAGTATAAGTACGTGTAAGTTTGTGTAAGTGCAAGTAAGCTCGTTTAAGTACGTGTAAGTGCGTGTAAGTGCGTGTAAGTGCGTGTAAGTGTGTATACGTGCGTGTACGTGCATGTAAGTGTGTGTACGTGCGTGTAAGTGTACTTAAGTGCATGTAAGTACGTGTAAGTGTATGCAAATGCATGTAAGCATGTGCAAAGGCGTGTAAGTATGTGTAAGTGTGTGAAGTGCGTCTAAGTGCGTCTAAGTGCGTGTAAGTTTGTGTATGTGCGTGTATGTGCGTGTAAGTATGTGTAAGTACGTGTAAGTACGTGCAAGCACGTGTAAGTGCAAGTAAGTACGCGAAAGTTCAAGTAAGTGTGTGTAATTGCGTGTAAGTATGTTTAAGTACGTGTAAGTGTGTATAAGTGCGTGTAAGTGTGTGTAAGTGCGTGTAAGTATGTGTAAGTGCGTGTACGTGTGTGTACGTGCGTGTAAGTGCATGTAAGTGTGTGTAAGTACGTGTATTTTTATGTAAGTGCGTGCAAGTACGTGTAAGTGCGTCTAAGTGCGTGTAAGGGTTTTTAAAGTTCGTAGAAGTACGGTTTACGTTTGTGTAAATGCGTGTAAGTGTGTGGAAGTATGTGTAAGTGCGTGTAAGTGCGTGTAAGTGCTTAAAAGTGCGTGTAAATGCGTATTAGTGCGTGTAAGTACGTGTATGTTTGTGTATGTTTGTGTAAGTACGTGTAAGTGTGTGGAAGTGTGTGTAAGTGCATGTAAGTGTGTCTACGTGCATGTTCGTACGTGTAAGTACATGTAAGTTGGTGTAAGTGCGTGTAAGTGCGTGTAAGTGCCTGTAAGTGCGTGTAAGTGCCTGTAAGTGCGTGTAAGTGCCTGTAAGTGCGTGTAAGTGCCTGTAAGTGCGTGTAAGTGCCTGTAAGTGCGTGTAAGTGCCTGTAAGTGCGTGTAAGTGCCTGTAAGTGCGTGTAAGTGCGTCTAAGTGCGTGTAAGGGTTTTTAAAGTTCGTAGAAGTACGGTTTACGTTTGTGTAAATGCGTGTAAGTGTGTGGAAGTGTGTGTAAGTGCATGTAAGTGTGTCTACGTGCATGTTCGTACGTGTAAGTACATGTAAGTTGGTGTAAGTGCGTGTAAGTTTGTGTTAGTGCATGTAAGTGCGTGTAAGTGCGTGCAAGTGCGTGTAAGTGCGTGTAAGTGCCTGTAAGTGCGTGTAATTACGTGTAAGTGCATGTAAGTTCGTGTAAGTGCGTGCAAGTGCGTATAAGTACGTGCAATAGCGTGTAGCTACGTGTAAGTGCATGTAAGTGCGTGTATGTTTGTGTAAGTGTGTGTAAGTATGTGTAAGTGTGTGTAAGTATGTGTAAGTACGTTTAAGAGCGTGTAAGTGCGTGTAAGTGCGTGTAAGTGCATGTAAGTGCGTATAAGTGCGTGTAAGTGCATGTAAGTACGTGTAAGTTTGTGTAAGTGTGTGTAGGTACGTGTAAATGCATGTAAGTGCGTGTAAGTGTGTGTAAGTGCATGTAAGTATGTGTAAGTGCATGTAAGATCGTGTAAGTTCGTGTAAGTTTGTGTGAGTGCATGTAAGTGCGTGTAAGTACGTGTAAGTGTGTGTAAGTGCTTGTAAGTACGTGTAAGTGCTTATACGTGCGTGTGTGTCTATAAGTGCGTATAAGTACGTGTAAGTTTGTGTAAGTGCGTGTAAGTTCGTTTAATTACATGTAAGTGTGTGTAAGTGCGTGTAAGTACGTGGAAGTACGTATAGGTGCGTGTAAGTACGTGTAAGTACATGTAAGTATGTGTAAGTACAAGTAACTGTGTGTAAGTGTGTGTACGTACGTGTAAGCGCGTGTAAGTGTGTGTAAGTGCGTGTAAGTGCGTTTAAGTATGTGTAAGTGAATGTAAGTGAATGCAAGTTTGTGTAAGTGCATGTAAGTGTGTGTAAGTGCGTGTAAGTACGTATAAGTGCCTATCTGTGCGTGTAAGTGTCTGTAAGTACGTGTAAGTGCGTATAAGTGCGTGTAAGTGTGTGTAAGTATGTGTAAGTGCGTGTTAGTGCGTGTACATTCCTATAAGAGCATGTAAGTGTGTGTAAGTGCAGTTTGAGTTCGTACAAGTGAGTGTATGTGCATGGAAGTATGTGTAAGTTCGTGTCAGTGCGTGTAAGTGCATATAAGAACATGTAAGTGAGTTTAAGGGCGTATAAGTGTGTGTAAGTGTGGTTTAATTTCGTGTAAGTGCGTGTAAGTACGTGTAAGTGTGTGTAAGTATGTGTAAGTACGTGTAAGTGCGTTAAAGTATGTGCAAGTGTGTGTAAGTGCGTGTAAGTGCTTGTAAGTGCATGTAAAAGCATGATAGTGCATGTAAGTGCGTGTAAGTGCTCGTAAGTGCGTGTAAGTTTGTGTAAGTACATGGAAGTACCTGTAAGTGCGTGTAAGTACATGCAAGTGTGTGTAAGTGCCTGTAAGTGCGTGTGAGCGCATGCAAGTACGTGTAAGTTGGTGTCAGTGTATGTAAGTTCGTGTAAGTGTGTGTAAGTACGTGTAAGTACATACAAGTGTGTGTAAGTGCGAGTAAGAGCGTGTAAGTGCGTATAAGTACGCGTCAGTGCGTGTAAGTGCGTGTAAGTGTATGTAAGTGCATGTAAGTGCGTGTAAGTGCGTGTAAGTGTGTACAAGTGCGTGTAAGTGCGTGTAAGTGTGTGTAGGTGCGTGTAAGTGTGTATAAGTAGGCGTCAGTGCGTATAAGTGCGTGTGAGTGCATGTAAGTGCATGTAAGTGCGTGTAAGTACGTATAATTGTGTGTAAGTACGTGTAAGTATGTGTAAGTGTGTGTTAGTATGTGTAAGTGCGTGTAAGTGCGTGTTAGTGCGTGTAAGTTTGTGTGAGTGTGTGTAAGTGCATGTAAGTACGTGTAAGTGTGTGTAAGTACTTGTAAGTACGTGTAAGTGCATATATGTGCGTGTGTGTGTGTAAGTAAGTATAAGTACGTGTAAGTTTGTGTAAGTGCAAGAAAGCTTGTTTAAGTACGTGTAAGTGCGTGTAAGTGCGTGTAAGTACGTGTAAGTGCGTATACGTGCGTGTACGTGCGTGTAAGTGCGTGTACGTGCATGTAAGTGTACTTAAGTGCGTGTAAGTACGTGTAAGTGTGTGCAAATGCGTGTAAGTATGTGCAAAGGCGTGTAAGTATGTGTAAGTGTGTGTAAGTGCGTCAAAGTGCATGTAAGTTTGTGTAAGTGCGTGTATGTGCGTGTAAGTATGTGTAAGTACATGTAAGTAAGTGCAAGCACGTGTAAGTGCAAGTAAGTACGTGAAAGTTCAAGTAAGTGTGTGTAATTGCGTGTAAGTGCGTTTAAGTACGTGTAAGTGTGTATAAGTGCGTGTAAGTGTGTGTAAGTGCGTGTAAGTGCGTGTAAGTGCGTGTACGTGTGTGTACGTGCGTGTAAGTGCATGTAAGTGTGTGTAAGTACGTGTATTTTTATGTAAGTGCGTGCAAGTACGTGTAAGTGCGTGTAAGTGCGTGTAAGTGCGATTAAAGTTCATAGAAGTACGGTTTACGTTTGTGTAAATGCGTGTAACTGTGTGGAAGTATGTGTAAGTGCGTGTAAGTGCGTGTAAGTGCTTAAAAGTGCGTGTAAATGCATATTAGTGCGTGTAAGTACGTGTATGTTTGTGTATGTTTGTGTAAGTACGTGTAAGTGTGTGGAAGTGTGTGTAAGTGCATGTAAGTGTGTCTACGTGCATGTTCGTACGTGTAAGTACATGTAAGTTGGTGTAAGTGCGTGTAAGTTTGTGTTAGTGCATGTAAGTGCGTGTAAGTGCGTGCAAGTGC
>SZWC01000117.1:39476-66058 GCA_023375785.1 Penium margaritaceum | reverse complement strand
GTGTAAGTGCGTGTAAGTGCGTGTAAGTGCTTAAAAGTGCGTGTAAATGCATATTAGTGCGTGTAAGTACGTGTATGTTTGTGTATGTTTGTGTAAGTACGTGTAAGTGTGTGGAAGTGTGTGTAAGTGCATGTAAGTGTGTCTACGTGCATGTTCGTACGTGTAAGTACATGTAAGTTGGTGTAAGTGCGTGTAAGTTTGTGTTAGTGCATGTAAGTGCGTGTAAGTGCGTGCAAGTGCATGTAAGTGCGTGTAAGTGCCTGTAAGTGCGTGTAATTACGTGTAAGTGCATGTAAGTTCGTGTAAGTGCGTGTAAGTGCGTATAAGTACGTGCAATAGCGTGTAGGTACGTGTAAGTGCATGTAAGTGCGTATAAGTTCGTGGAAGTGTGTGTAAGTGTGTGTAAGTGCGTGTAAGTGTGTATAAGTGTGTAAGTGTAAGCAAGTGCATGTAAGTACGTGTAAGTTCATGTAAGTGCGTGTAAGCATGTGTAAGTGCATGTAAGTGCGTGTAAGTGCGTGTAAGTGTGTGTAAGTACGTGTAAGTGTGTGTAAGTGGATGTAATTGTGTGTATGTTTGTTTGAGTGCGTGTAAGTGCGTATAAGTATGTGTTAGTGTGAGTAAGTGCTTGTAAGCGCGTGTAAGTGTTTGTACGTGCGTGTGTGCGTGTAAGCGCGTATAAGTACGTGTAAGTTCATGTAAGTGCATGTAAGTTTGTTCAAGTACGTGTAAGTGTGTGTACTTGCGTGGAAGTCCGTGTAAGTGCGTGTAAGTACGTGTAAGTGCGTGTAAGTATCTGTAAGTGCAAGGAAGTGTGTGTACGTACGTGTAAGTGCGTGTAAGCACGTGAAAGTGCGTGTAAGTACATGTAAGTGCGTGTAAGTATGTGTAAGTTTGTGTAAGTGAATGTAAGTTCCCGTAAGTGCATGTAAGTACGTGTAAGTGCGTGTAAGTGTGTGTAAGTCCGTATAAGTGCGTGTAAGTGTGTGTATGTACGTGTAAGTGAGTGTAAGTGCATGTAAGTGCATGTAAGTGCGTGTTATTAAGTATAAGTTCGTGTAAGAGCATGTAAGTGCGTGTAAGTACAGTTTCAGTTTGTACAAGTGAGTGTATGTATTTGGAAGTATGTGTAAGTTCGTGTAAATGTGTGTAAGTTTGTGTAAGTGCGTGTAAGTGAGTGTAAGTGCGTGTAAGTGCGTGAGTTCAGTTTTAGTTTGTGTAAGTGCGTGTAAGTGCGTGTAAGTGCGTGTAAGTATGTGTAAGTGCATGTAAGTGCGTGTAATTATGTGTAAGTATGTATAAGTGTGTGTAAGTGCTTGTAAGTATGTCTAAATGCGTGTTAGTACATGCAAGTGCGTGTAAATGTGTGTAAGTGCGTGTAATTTGTATAAGTACATGTAAGTGCCTGTAAGTGCGTGTAAGTGTGTGTAAGTACTTGTAAGTGCGTGTAAGTGCGTGTAAGTGCGTGCAAATACGTGTAAGTTGGTGTAAGTGTGTGTACCTTTGTGTAAGTGTGTGTAAGTATGTGTAAGTGCGTATAAGAGCGTGTACGTGCGTGTCAGTGTGTGTCAGTGCGTGTAAGTGTGTGTAAGTGTGTGAAAGTGCGTGTAAGTGCGTGTAAGTGTGTGTAAGTGTATGTAAGTGCGTGTAAGTGTGTGTAAGTGTGTGTAAGTTTGTGTAAGTGCATGTAAGTGCATGTAAGTGCGTGTAATTTATTGTGTTAGTGTGTGTAAGTGCGTGCACGTACGTGTAAGTGCATGTAGGTATGTGTAAGTGCGTATAAGTTCGTGTAAGTATGTGTAAGTGCGTATAACTATGTGAAAGTGTGTGTAATTGCGGATAAGTGCGTGTATGTGCGTGTAAGTGCGTGTAAGCTTGTGTAAGTTCGTGTAAGTGTGTGTAAGTGCATGTAAGTGCGTGTAGGTGCGTATAAGTACGTGTAAATGCGTGTAAGTTTGTGTAAGTGCGTGTAAGTATGTGTAAGTGCGTGTAAGTGCGTGTAAATACGTGTAAGTGCGTGTAAGTGCGTGTAAGTGCGTGTACATTTGTGTAAGTTTGTGTACGTGCGTGTAAGTGTGCTTAAGTGTGTGTAAGTACGTGTAAGTGTGTGCAAGTATGTCCAAGTGTGTGTAAGTGCGTGTAAGTGCGTGTAAGTGTGTGTAAGTGCGTGTAAGTTGGTGTAAGTACGTGTATGTGCGTGTAAGTATGTGTAAGTACGTGTAAGTACGTGCAAGTACGTGTAAGTATAAGTATGTATGTGTAAGTACGTCTAAGTGCGTGTAAGTGCATGTAAGTGTGTGTAAGTATGTGCAAGTGTGTGTACGTACATGTAAGTGTGTGTAAGTGCATGTAAGTGCATGTAAGTACGTGTACGTGCGAGTACGTGCGTGTAAGTGCGTATAAATGTGTGTAAGTTTGTGTAAGCTCGTGTAAGTACGTGCAAGTGCGTGTAAGTGCGTGTAAGTGCATGTAAGTGCGGTTTAAGTTCGTGTAAGTGTGTGCAAGTGTGTGTAAGTGCGTGTAAGTTCTTTCAAGTTCGTGTAAGTGCGTGTAAGTGCGTGTAAGTGTGTGTAAGTGTGTGTAAGTGCGTGTTAGTGTGTGTAAGTACATGTACGTACGTGTAAGTGCGTGCATGTATGTGTAAGTACGTGTAAGTGCGCAAAAGTGCAAGTAAGTGTGTGTAAGTATGTGTAAGTACATGTAAGCACGTGTAAGTGTGTGTAAGTGCGTGTAATTTTGTGTAAGTGGGTGTAAGTGCTTGCAAGTGCAAGTAAGTGAGCGTAGGTGTGTGTAAGTACGTATAAGTGCGTGTAAGTGCGTGTAAGTGTGTGTAAGTGTGTGTAAGTTCGTGTAAGTGCGTGTAAGTAGTGTAAGTGCGTGTAAGTGCGTGTAAGTGCGTTTAGGTTTGTGTAAGATTGTGTAAGTGCATGTAAGTGTTTGTAAGTGCATATAAGTGCGTGTAAGTGTGTGTAAGTGCGTGTAGGAGCATGTAGGTACGTGTAAGTACGTGTAAGTTCGTATAAGTGTGTGTAAGTGTGTGTAAGTCCGTGTAAGTGTGTGTAAGTATGTGTAAGTTTGTGTAAGTGGGTGTAAGCACGTGTAAGTGCGTGTAAGTGCGTGTATGTGCGTGTAAGTGTGTGTATGTACGTGTTTGTGCATGTAAGTGCTTGTAAGTACGTGTAAGTACGTGTAAGTACGTGTAAGTGCATGTAAGTTTGTGTAAGTGCGTGTAAGTGCGTGTACATTTGTGTAAGTGCGTGTAAGTGTATGTAAGTTTGTGTAAGTGCGTGTAAGTGCGTGTAAGTGCATGTAAGTGTGTGTAAGTGCGTGTGTGTGCGTCCGTGTAAGTACGTGCAAGTGTGTGTTAGTACGTGTAAGTGTGTGTTGGTGTGTGTAAGTACGTGTAAGTACGTGTAAGTGCATGTAAGTGCATGTAAGTGTGTGTACGTGCATGTAAGTACGTATAAGTGTGCAGAAGTGTGTGTAAGTGTGTTCAAGTGTGTGTAAGTGTGTGTAATTACGTATAAGTGCGTGTAAGTTCGTATAAGTGTGTGTAAGTGCGTGTGAGTGAATGTACGTGGGTGTGAGTGGGTGTAAGTGCGTGTCAGTATGTATAAGTGCGTGTAAGTGTGTGTCAGTGCATGTAATTGCGTGTAAGTGCGTGTAAGTTCGTATAAGTGTGTGTAAGTGCATGGAAGTGTGTATAAGTTTGTGTAAGTATGTGCAAGTGCGTGTAAGTATGTGTAAGTGCCTGTAAGTGCGTGTAGGTGCGTGTAAACTTGTGTAGATGTGTGTAAGTGCGTGTAAGCGCGTGTATGTGCGTGTAAGTGCGTCTAAGTACGTGTACGTGCATGTACGTATGTGTAAGTGCATTTCAGTGTGTGTAATTGCGTGTAAGTGCGTGTCCGTGCATGTCAATGCGTGTAAGTGTGTGTAAGTGCGTGTTAGTTCGTGTAAGTGCGTGTAAGTACGTGTAGGTACGTGTAAGTGCGTGGAAGTGCATGTAAGTGTATGTCAGTACGTGTAAGTGGGTGTAAGTGCGTGTAAGTGTATGAAAGTGCGTGTTAGTGCGTGTTAGTACGTGTAAGTGTATGTAACTGTGTGTAAGAGCGTGTAAGTACGTGTAAGTGTGTGTAAGTGTGTGTAGGTACGTGTAAGTGTCAAGAAGTATGTGTAAGTGCGTGTAAGTACGTGTAAGTGCGTGTAAGTACGTGTAAGTGTGTGTAAGTGCGTGTAAGTGTGTGTAAGTGCATGCAAGTGCGTGCAAGTGCGTGCAAGTGCGTGTAAGTGTGTGTAAGTGCATGTAAGTGCGTGTAAGTGCGTGTAAGTGCGCATAAGTACGTGTAAGTACGTGTAAGTGCTTGTAAGTACGTGTACGTTCGTGTAAGTGTGTGTAAGTGTGTGTACGTGTGTATAAGTACGTGAAAGTGCGGTTTAAGTTTGTGAAATTGCATGTTAGTACGTGTAAGTTCGTGTAAGTTTGTGTAATTGCGTGTATGTGTAAGTGCGTGTTAGTGCATGTAAGTGCGTGTAAGTGCGTGTAAGTGCATGTAAGTGCATGTAAGTATGTATAAGTTTGTGTAAGTGCGTGGAAGTACGTGCAAGTGCGTGTAAGCGCGTGTGAGTGTGTGTAAGTGCGTGTAAGTGCATGTAAGTGCGTGTAAGTACGTGTAAGTACTTGTAAGCACGTGTAAGGGTGTGTAAGTGTGTATATGTATGTGAAAGTGTGTGTAAGTACATGTAAGTGTGTGTAAGTGTGTGTAAGTGTGTGCAAGCGGGTGTATGTTCGTATAAGTGCGTGTAAGTGCGTGTAAGTTCGTTTATGTGTGTGCAAGTGCGTGTAAGTGCGTGTAAGTGCATGTAAGTGCATGTAAGTTTGTGTAAGTGTGTGTATGTGCTTGTAAGTGTGTCCGTGTAAGTGCGTGTAAGTACGTATAAGTGTGTGTAAGTGTGTATAAGTGTGTGTAAGTGCGTGTAAGTGTGTGTAAGTACGTGTAAGTGTATGCAAGTTTGTATAAATACATGTAAGTACGTGTAAGTGCGCGTAAGTGTGTGTAAGTACATTTAAGTGCATATAAGTGTATGTAAGTACGTGTATGTGTGTGTAAGTGTGTGTAAGTATGTTTGAGCACGTATAAGTGCGTGTAAGTATGTGTAAGTGCGTGTATGTGTGTGTAAATGCGTGTAATTATGTGTCAGTGCATGTAAGTACGTGTAAGTATGTGTAAGTTCATGTAAGTGCGTGTAAGTACGTGTAAGTGTGTGTTAGTATGTGTAAGTACGAGTAAGTATGTGTAAGTGCATGTAAGTGCGTGTAAGTGCGTGTAGGTGCGTGTATGTTTGTGTGGGTGCGTGTAAATTCGTGTAAATGCGTGGAAGTACGTGTAAGCGTGTGTAAGTGCGTGTAAGTGGGTGTAAGTGCGTGCAAGTACGCTTAAGTGTGTGTAAATGCATGTAAGTACGTGTAAGTTCGTGTAAGTACGTGTAAGTATGTGTAAGTGCGTGTAAGTGGTTGTAAGTGCGTGTAAGTGGGTGTAAGTGCGTGTAAGCTTGTGTAAGTGCGTGTAAGTGTGTGTAAGTGTGTGTAAGTGCGTGTTAGTGCGTCTAAGTGTGTGTAAGTGCGGTTTATGTGTGTATAGTTTCGTGTAAGTCCGCGTAAGTGCATTCAAGTGTGTGGAATTGTGTGTAAGTGTGTATAAGTGCTTGTAAGTGTATGTAAGTATGTGTAAGTGCGTGTAAGTGCGTGTAAGTGCGTGTAAGTACATGTAAGTGTGTGTAAGGGCATGTTAGTATGTGTTTGTACGAGTAAGTGTGTGTAACTGCATCTAAGTACGTGTAAGTTTGTGTAAGTATGTGTAAGTGTGTGTACGTGCGTGTAAGTGTATATAAGTGCGTGTAAGTGCGTATACGTACGTGTATGTGCGTGGAAGTGCGTAAGTGTGTGTAAGTGCTTGTTATTTTATGTAAGTACGTGTAAGTGCGTGCAAGTGCGAGCAATTACGTGTAAGTGCATATAAGTACGTGTAAGTGCGTGTAAGTGCGTGTAAGTTTGTATAAGTATGTGTGTGTGTGAGTATGTGTAAGTAAGTGTAAGTACATGTAAGTGTGTGTAAGTGCGTGTAAGTGCGTGTAAGTGCGTGTATGTTTGTGTAAGTGCGTGTTAGTGTGTGTAAGTGTGTGTAAGTCTGTGTAAGTGCGTGTAAGTACGTGAAAGTGCGTGTAAGTGCGTGTAAGTGTGAGTAAGTGCGTGTAAGTGCATGTAAATGCATGCAAGTGCGTGTAAGTGCATGTAAGTGTGTGTAAGTTCGTGTAAGTGTGTGCAACTATGTGTAAGTGCGTGTAAGTGCGTGTAAGTGTGTGTCACTGTGTGTAAGTATGTGTAAGTATGTATGAGTACATGTAAGTGTGTGTAAGTGCGTGTAAGTGCCTGTAAGTACGTGTATGTTTGTTTAAGTGTGTGTAAGTGTGTGTAAGTGCGTGTAAGTGTGAGCAAGTGCATGTAAGTGCATGCAAACACGTGTAAATGTATGTAGTTGCGTGTAAGTGCGTGTAAGTACGTGTAAGTGCGTGTAAGTATGTGTAAGTGCGTGTACGTCCGTGTAAGTGCGTGTAAGTGCGTGTAAGTATGTGTAGTTGCGTGTAACTGTGTGTAAGTGTGTGTAAGTGTGTCTAAGTGCATATGAGTACATGTAAGTACGTATACGTTTGTGTACGTGTGTGTAGTTGCGTTTAAGTGTGTGAAAGTGCGTATTATTGCGTGTAAGTGTGTGGAAGTTTTTGTAAGTGCGTGTAAGTGCGTGTAAGTGTATATAAGTGCGCGAAGTGTGTGCAAGTGCGTGTAAGTGCCTGTAGGTCCATTTTAGTACGGATAAGTGTGTGTAAGTGCATGTAAGTGAGTGTAAGTGTGTGTAAGTGCGTATAAGTACGTGTAAGTTCATGTAAGTGTGTGTAACTGCGTGTAAGTGCGTGTAAGTGCGTGTAAGCGTGTGTAAGTGCGTGTAAGTTCGCATAAGTGCGTGTAAGTACGTGTATGTTCGTGTAAGTGTGTGTAAGTGTGTGTAAGTGCGTGTGAGTGTGTGTAAGTGCGTGCAAGTTGTGTAAGTGCGTGTAAGTACGCGTAAGTGCATGGAAGTGCGTGTAAGTGCGTGTAAGTGTGTATAAGTGTGTGTAAGTGCGTGTAAATGCGTGTAAGTTTGTGTATGTGCTTGTATATGCGTTAAAATTTATGTAAGTGCGTATAAGTACGTATAAGTGCGTGTAAGTACGTGTAAGTGCGTGTAAATGCATGTAAGTACGTGTAAGTATGTGTTAGTGTGTGCAAGTGCGTGCAAGTGTGTGTAAGTGCGTGTAAGTACGTGTAAGTGCGTGTAGGTGCGTGTAAGTTCATGTAAGTGCGTGTAAGTATGTGTAAGTGCGTATATGTGCGTATAAGTACGTGTAAGTGTGTGTACGTGCATATAAGTACGTGTCAGTGCATGTCAGTGTGTGTAAGTGTGTATAAGTTTATGTATGTGTGGAAAAGTGTGTGTAAGTGTGTGTAAGTGCGTGTCAATACGTGTTAGTACGTGTAAGTGCATGTAAGTACATGTAAGTGCGTGTAAGTGTGTGTAAGTTTGTGTAAGTGCGTGTAAGTATGTGCAAGTGCATGTAAGCACGTATAAGTACGTGTAAGTTCGTCTAAGTGTGTGTAAGTGTGTGTAAGTGCGTGTAAGTGCGTGTAAGCACGTGTAAGTGCGTGGAAGTGTAGAAGGGTGTGTAAGTGTATATTAGTGTGTGTAAGTGCATGTAAGTTCGTGCATGCGTATGTAAGTGCGTGTAAGTGCGAGTAAGTGCGTGTAAATGTGTGACAGAGCGTGTAAGTGTGTGTAAGTTTGTGTAAGCGCGGGTAAGTGTGTGAAAGTGTTTGTGAGTATGTGTAAGTGCGTGTAAGTGCGGATAAGTACGTGTAAATACGTGTAAGTGTGTGTAAGTGCGTGTATGTGTGTATAAGTGTGAATAACTGTGTATAAGTATGTGTAAGTGCATGTAGGTTCGTGTAAGTGCGTGTAAGTACGTGTCAGTGCATGTAACTGCGTGTAAGTACGTGTAACTGCATGTACGTTCGCGTAAGTACGTGTACGTTTGTGTAAGTGTGTGTAAGTTTGTGTAATTACGTGTAAGTGCGTGTAAGTTCGTGTAAGTGCGTGTGAGTGCATGCAAGTGCATGTAGGTGTGCGTAACTGCGTGTAAGTGTGTGTAAGTGTATGTAAGTGCATGTAAGTGCATGTAAGTGTGTATAAGTTAGTATAAGCACGTGGAAGTACGCGTAAGTACGTATAAGTGTGTATAAGTGTGTGTAAGTGCGTATAAGTGCGTGGAAGTGCGTGTAGGTACGTGTAAGTGCGTGTAAGTGTGTGTAAGTGCGTGAATGTGCGTGTAAGTGTGTGTAATTGCGTGTAAGTATATGTACGTGCGTGTTAGTTCGTGTAAGTGCATGTAAGTGCGTGTAATTGCGTGTAAGTGCGTGTAAGTGCGTGTAAGTGCGTAAATGTGCGTAAAAGTGTGTGTAAGCGTGTGTAAGTGCATGTAAGTGTGTGTACGTTTGCGTAAGCATGTGTACGTTCATGTAAGTGTGTGTAAATGCGTGTAATTGCATGTAAGTGTGTAAACGTTCTTGTATGTGTGTGTAAGTGTGTGTAATTGCATGTAAGAGTGCGTAAGTACGTGTAAGTGCGTGTAAGTGCATGTAAGTGTGTTTAAGTGCGTGTAAGTTCATGTAAGTATGTGTACGTGTGCATAAGTGTGTGTAAGTGCGTGTAAGTGTGAGTAAGTGTGTATACGTGTATCTAAGTGTATATAAGTGTGAGTAAGTGTGTGTATGTGTGTGTAAGTGTGTGTAACTGCGTGTAAGTACGTGTAAGTGCATGTAAGTTCGTGTAAGTACGTGTAAGTGCGTGTATGCACATGTAAGTGCATGCAAGTGCGAGTAAGTACGTGTAAGTGCGTGTAAGTTCACGTAAGTGCGTGTACGTTCGTGTAAGTGTGTGTAAGTATGTGTACGTGTGTGTATGTGCGTATAAGTGTGAGTAAGTGCATGTACGTGTTTGTAAGTGTGTGTAACTGCGTGTAAGTACGTGTAAGTGCATGTAAGTGCGTGTAAGTGTGTGTATGCACATGTAAGTGCATGTAAGTACGTGTAAGTACATGTAAGTGCGTGTAAGTGTGTGTAAGTTCACGTAAGTACGTGTATGTTCGTGTGTGTGCAAGTGTGTGTAATTATGTATAAGTACGTGTAAGTTCAAGGGGTGTATGTAAGTGCATTTAAGTGCATGTAAGTGTGCGTAAGTTTGTGTAAGTGCGTGTAAGTGCGTGTAAGTATGTGTAATTACGTGTAAGTGTGTGTAAATTCAGGTAAGTGCGTGGAAGAATGCATAAGTGCGCGTAAGTACGTGTAAGTGTGTGTAAGTGTGTATAAGTGCGTGTATGTGCGTGTAAGTGTATGTAAGTGCGTGTGAGTACGTGTACGTATGTGTTAGTTTGTGTAAGTGCGTGTAAGCGCATGTAAGTGCATGTAAGTGGGTGTAAGTGCGTGCAAGTACGTGTAAGTGCATAAAAGTGCGTAAAAGTGCATTAAAGTGCGTGTAAGTGCGTGTAAGTATGTCTAAGTTTGCGTAAGTGCGTGTACGTTCGTGTAAGTGTGTATAAGTGCGTGTAATTGCATGAAAGTACGTGTACGTTCTTGTAAGTGCATGTAAGTACGTGTAAGTGCATGTAAGAGTGTGTAAGTTCGTGTAAGTACATGTAAGTGCGGATAAGTTTGTTTGTGGAAGTGCGCATAAGTGTGTGTAAGTGTGTGTAAGTGTGTGTAAGTGCGTGTAAGTACGTGCAAGTACGTGTAAGTGCATGAAAGTGCACGTAAGTATGTGTAAGTGCGTGTACGTACGTGGAAGTGTGTGAAAGTGTGTGTAAGTATTTGTAAGTGCATGTAAGTTTGTCTAAGTGCATGGAAGTACGTGTAAGTGCCTGTAAGTGCGTGTAAGTGTGTGTAAGTGCGTGTACGTTCGTGTAAGTGCATGTAAGTGTGTGCAAGTACGTGTAAGTGCATGTAAGTGCGTGTACGTGAGTGTACATGCGTGTAAGTTCGTGCAAGTGCGTGTAAGTACGGGTAAGTGCATGTAAGTGTGTGTAAGTGACATATGCCTACTTTGGTTGGTCATCGTGCATGGTATCCATACCGTGCCACAACATATAGAAGCCCCTTGTGCTTGCTATTTGATACTTGGTGTTCCCAACCCATTGTTTCCCCCTCTAACGACTTTTGACTCGTATTATGAGTTATCAACATTGACCACACAGCGGATTTCTCTGGTCAAAGGCAGTACATATGCCTACTTTGGTCCGTCATTGTGCCTGTTAGCCACACCGTGCTACTACTGACTGAAGGTCGTTGTACTTGCTAGTTGAGAACTGATATTCCCACACCATTGTTTCCTCTCCTGACCGTTTATGACTCGTGTTATGGCTGGCCAACGTTGACCACCCATATTGAAATTCTCTGGTCATGGTGAGTGACACATGCCTAGTTTGGTTGTTTGGTGTGCATATTAGCCACACCGTGCCACAACATATTGAAGTTCTTTGCCCTTTCTAGTTGATACATAGGGTTCCCAAACCATTGTCTCTCCCTCTGACCATTTGTGACTTGTGTTATGGGTTGTCAATGTTGACCACACATAGTGGACTTCTTTGGTCATAGTAAGTGACGTATGAGTCCTTTGGTTGGTCACTGTGTACGCTAGCCACACTGTACATGGTTACCACGCCGTATCACTACGTATCGAAAGTCTCTGCGCTTTCTAGTTGATAGCTAGTGTTCCCAAACCATTGTTACCCCCTCTGAATATCTGTGACTCGTGTTGTGAGTTGTCAACATTGACCACATGAAGTGAAATTCTTTGGTCATGGTCAGTGACATATGCATACTTTGGTTGGTCACTGTGCATTGTAGCCAAACTGTGCCACTGCATATTGAAGGTATTTGTACTTGCTAGTCGATAACTAGTAGTTAGAAACCATTATCTTCCACTCTGACCATTTGTGACTCGTGTTATGAGTTGTCAAAGTTTACCAAACTTGGTGACATTCTTTGGTCATGGTCAGTGACATATGGTTGGTCATCGTGCATGGTACCCACACTGTGCCACAACGTACTGAAGGTCATTGTGCCTGCTAGTTGATACCTGGTGTTCCCAAATAATTGTTTCCCCCTCTGACTATTTGTGAATCGTATTATGAGTTGCCAACATTGACCATACACAGCGGATTTCTTTGGTCAAAGGCAATACATATGCCTACTTTGGTCGGTCATTGTGCACGGTAGCCACACTGTGCTACTACTAATTGAAGGTCGTTGTAATTGCTAGTTGAGAACTGATATTCCCGTACCATTGTTTCCCCCTCTGACCGTTTGTGACTCGTGTTATGGTTGGTGAACGTTGACCACCCATATTGAAATTCTTTGGTCATGGTCAGTGACATATGCCTAGTTTGGTTGTTGGGTGTGCATAGTAGCCACGCCGTGCCACTACGTATTGAAGTTATTTGCCCTTTCTAGTTGATACATAGGGTTCCCAAACCATTGTCTCTCCCTCTGACCATTCGCGACTCGTGTTATGAGTTGTCAATGTTGACCACACATAGTGGACTTCTTCCGTCATAGTCAGTGACGTATTCTTCATTTGGTTGGTCATTGTGCATGCTAGCCACACCGTGAAACTACTTGTTGAAGTTCTTCATACTTGCTAGTTGAAAACTAGTGTTCCCAACCCATTGTTTCCCCCTCCGATCATTTGTGACTCATGTGATGAGTTTTCAACGTTGACCACACACCGTGAAATTTGTTGTTTGTGGTGACATATGCCTAGTTTGGATTGTCACTATATGTGGTTACCACGCCGTGTCACTACGTATTGAAGGTCTTTGTGCTTTCTAGTTGATAGCTAGTGTTCCCAAACCAGTGCTATCCCCCTCTGACTATCAGTGACTCGTGTTGTGAGTTGTCAACGCTGACCGCATGAAGTGAAAATTGCTGGTCATGGTCAGTGACATATGCATACTTTGGTTGTTCACTGTGCATGGTAGCCACACTGTGCCACTACATATTGAAGGTAGTTGTACTTGCTAGTGGATAGCTAGTATTCACAAGCCATTCTCTTCCACCCTGGCCATTTGTGACTCGTGTTATGAGTTGTCAAAGTTTACCACATGTAGTGACATTATTTGGTCATGGTCAGTGACATATGCCTACTTTTGTTGGTCATCGTGCATGGTATCCACACCGTGCAACAACTTATTGAAGGTCCTTGTGCTTGCTAGTTGATACCTGGTGTTTCCAAACCATTGTCTTCCCCTCTGACCATTTGTGACTCCTATTATGAGTTGTCGAAGTTGACCACATACAGTGGATTCCTTTGGTCAAAGGCAGTACATATGCCTACTTTGGTCGGTCATCGTGCATGGTAGCCACACCGTGCTACTACTGACTGAAGGTTGTTGTACTTGCTAGTTGGTATATAGTATTCCCAAACCATTGTTTCCCCCTCTGACAATTCGTGACCCATATTATGGGTTGTCAACGTTGACCACACATAGAAATTGTTTTTGGTCATGGTAAGTGGCCCATGCCTAATCTGGTTTGTCACTGTGCATGGTACCCACACCGTTCCACTAGTCGTTGAAAGTCTTTGTGCGTACTAGTCAATAAATAGCAAAATGTTTCTCCCTTTTAAACCAGGTTGGTTTTTCTTTATTTGTTACGCGTAGGTGCCTTCACTGAAATACTCCCTCCCACCCCCCCTAGATGGATGTTCCGTGGACGACCTGGAGGACAGATTTGCGACCGCATTATGACAACCCCCCTACCCCCCCCCCACGGCTTAGGTTCGAAGGTAGAGTTGAGATATCACANTAGTCAATAAATAGCAAAATGTTTCTCCCTTTTAAACCAGGTTGGTTTTTCTTTATTTGTTACGCGTAGGTGCCTTCACTGAAATACTCCCTCCCACCCCCCCTAGATGGATGTTCCGTGGACGACCTGGAGGACAGATTTGCGACCGCATTATGACAACCCCCCTACCCCCCCCCCACGGCTTAGGTTCGAAGGTAGAGTTGAGATATCACAACACGCCCCCCCCCTCCCAGGTCGCAGGCCTATTCTATATTGCGCGTACGAGGATTCAAACCCAGGATCTACCGCTCCATAAGCTAAATCTACAAGCACTAAGCCAACTCACATGGTGTTCATATGATGTCCAAATAATATTATAAGGGTTCCTATGGGTAAAGGGCATAACATAAGGGGGTGTAAGATTAGAGGGTAGTTTTCAAAAGTATGAATGATAAAAAAGTTAGTTTAATCATACAAAAATGACGCAGACGGAATTTCAAATATTGCAACTTCGAGCTTGAATAACATCTCAACAATTGCTCCAACTGACCAGCCGTAAGAAGGAAAGTTGACTACACACAATGAAACTCTTTTTATGATACTCAGTGACACAAGCATACTTTGGTTGGTCATTGTGCATGACAGCCACACTTAAGGGTACACACAGGTTCCAGGAACCGCGGTTCCGGAACCGTGGTTCCGGTTCCAGAACCGGAACCGCGGTTCTCGTTCCAATACTATGGAACTGGCCAGGAACCGCGGTTCCTGAACCCAGGTCTACGGAGGGAATAACGAGTGGGGAGGGAGGGGTTTTTGGGCTTTACTTGCTGATGTGGCATCCTTGGAGGCCATGTGAGCAATCCAATCATGTACCCACATACAATAGAGTAGTTTTGACAGGCTTTTCCCTTGTGTTTTGTTGAAGACAACATGATGGTGGGAGCCGATCATGCTTCACATTCCTTGCGTACGAGGGGAAATTCGGTGGAACCGTGACCAGAACCGCGTTTCCATGAGGGACCGCGGTTCCGGAACCAGAACCGCGGTTCCGGTTCTGAGCTCAAACCGGAACCGTGGTTCCGGTTCCATTATCAGAACCGCGGTTCCGTACCGGTGTGCAGCCTTAGCCACACTGTGCCACCACTTATCGAAGGTCTTTGTACTTGCTAGTCGATACCGAGTATTCCCAGCCCACTGTTTCTCCTTCTGCCCATGTTTGACTTGTATTATGAGTTGTGTAGGTTGACCACACAAACTAAACTTCTTTGGTCATGCGCAGTGATGTATGCCTACTAGGATAGGTCATTGTGCACGGTAGCCAAACCGTGCCAATGCATACAAAAAATCTTTGTACTTGCTAGAAGATACATAGTGTTTTGAAACCATGTTTTCCCCCTCTGACCACTTGTGACTCATGTTATTGGTTGTGAACGCTGACCACCCATATTGAAATTCGTTGGTCATGGTTAGTGACATATGCCTAGTTTGGTTTGCCACTGTACGTGGTTACCACGTCGGGTCACTACGTATTTAAGGTCTTTGTGCTTTCTAGTTGATAGCTAGTGTTCAAAAACCATTGTTACCCCCCTCTGACTATCACTGACTCGTGTTGTGAGTTGTCAACGCTGACCACATGAAGTGAAATTCGCAGGTCATGGTCAGTGACATATGTCTACTTTGGTCTGTCATTGTGCATGGTAGCCACACCGTGCTTATACTAATTGAAGGTCGCTGTACTTGCTAGTTAATAACTGATATTCACAGACCATTGTTTCCCCCTCTGACCGTTTGTGACTAGTGTTATGGTTGGTGAATGTTCACCACCCATATTGAAAATCTTTCATCAAGGTCGGTGACATATGCCTAGTTTGATTGTTTGGTGTGCATAGTAGCCACACTGTGCCACTACGTATTGAAGTTCTTTGTCCTTTCTAGTCAAAACATATGGTTCCCAAACCATTCTCTCTCCCTCTGACCATTTGTGACTCGTGTTATGAGTTGTCAATGTTGACCATACATAGTGAACTTCTTCGGCCATAGTCAGTGACGTGTGCATCCTTTGGTTGGACACTGTGCACGCTAGCCACACCGTGCCACTACTTGTTGAAAATCTTTTTACTTGCTAGTTGATAACTAGTGTTCCCAACCCATGGTTTCCCCCACGGACCATTTGTGACTCGTGCTATGAGTTTTAAACGTTGACCAAACACTGTGAAATCCGTTTGGTCATGGTTTGTGACATATGCCTACTTTGGTTTGTCACTCTACATGGTTACCATGCCGTGTCATTACGTATCGAATGTCTTTGTGCTTTCTTGTTGACAGCTAGTGTTCCCAAACCATTGTTAGCCCCCTCTGACTATCTGTGACTCCTGTTGTGAGTTGTCAACATTGACCACATGAAGTGAAATTCTTTGGTCATGGTCACTGACATATGCATACTTTGGTTGGTCACTGTGCATTGTAGCCACACTGTGCCACTGCATATTGCAGGTATTTGTACTTTCTTGGTGATAACTAGTATTTAGAAAGCATTATCTTCCACTCTGACCATTTGTGACTCGTGTTATGAGTTGTCAAAGTTTACTACACATGGTGACATTCTTTGGTCATGGTCAGTGACATATGGTTGGTCATCGTGCATGGTATCCACACCGTGCCACAACGTACTGAATGTCATTGTGCTTGCTAGTTGATACCTGGTGTTCCCAAACAATTGTTTCCCCCTCTGACTATTTGTGACTCATATTATGAGTTGCCAACGTTGACCATACACAGCGGATTTCTTTCGCCAAAGGCAGTACATATCTCTACTTTGGTCGGTCATTGTGCATGGCAGCCACATCGTGCTACTACTGACTGAAAGGCGTTGTACTTGCTAGTTGAGAACTGGTATTCCCAGACCATTGTCTCCCCCTCTGACCGTTTGAGAATTGTGTTATGGTTGGTGAACGTTGACGACCCATATTGAAATTCTCTGGTCATGGTAAGTGACATATGCCTAGTTTGGTTGTTTGGTGTGCATAGTAGCCACACCGTGCCACTACGTATTGAAGTTATTTGTCATTTATAGTCCATGCATAGGGTTCCCAAACCATTGTGGCTCCCTCTGACCATTCGCGACTCGTGTTATGAGTCGTCAATGTTGACCACACATAGTGGACTTCTTCCGTCATAGTCAGTGACGTATGCATCCTTTGGTTGGTCACTGTGCAAGCTAGCCACACCGTACCACTACTTGTTGAATTCTTCATACTTTCTAGCTGATAACTAGTGTTCCCAACCCATTGTTTCCCCCTCTGACCATTTGTGACTCGTGTGATGAGTTTTCAACGTTGACCACACACCGTGAAATTCGGTGGTAATGGTTAGTGACATATGCCTAGTTTGGTTTGTCATTGTACGTGGTTACCACGTTGTGTCACCACGTAATAAATGTATTTGTGCTTTCTAGTTCATAGTTAGTGTTCCCAAACCATTGTCAACCCCCTTTGACTATCAGTGAATCGTGTTGTGAGTTGTCAACACTGACCACATGAGGTGAAATTCGTTGGTCATGGTCAGTGACATATGCATACTTTGGTTGGTGACTGTGCATGGTGGCCACGCTGTGCTACTACATATCGAAGGTATTTGTACGTGCTAGTGGATAACTAGTATTCACAATCCATTATCGTCCACCCTGACCATTTGTGACTCGTGTTATCAGTTGTCAAAGTTTACCACACTTAGTGACATTATTTGGTCATGGTCAGTGACATATGCATACTTTGGTTGGTGACTGTGCATGGTGGCCACGCTGTGCTACTACATATCGAAGGTATTTGTACGTGCTAGTGGATAACTAGTATTCACAATCCATTATCGTCCACCCTGACCATTTGTGACTCGTGTTATCAGTTGTCAAAGTTTACCACACTTAGTGACATTATTTGGTCATGGTCAGTGACATATGCCTACTTTGGTTGGTCATCGTGCATGGTATCCACACCGTACCACAACGTATTGAAGGTCCTTGTGCTTGCTAGTTCATACCTAGCGTTCCCAAACCATTATCTCCCCCTCTGACCGTTTGTGACTCATATTATGAGTTGTCAACGTTGACCACACACAGCGGATTTCTTTGGTCAAAGGCAGTACATATGCCTGTTTTGGTCCGTCATTGTGCATGGTAGCCAGACCGTGCTTATACTGCTTGAAGGTCACTGTACTTGCTAGTTGAGAACTGATATTCCCAAACCATTGTTTCCCCCCTCTGAGTGTTTTTGACACGTGTTATGGTTGGTGAACGTTGACCACCCATACTGAAATTCTCTGGTTATGGTCAGTGACATATACCTAGTTTGGTTGGTTGGTGTGCATAGTAGCCACACCGTGCCACTTTGTATTGAAGTTCGTTGCCCTTTCTAGTCGATACATAGGGTTCCCAAACCATTGTCTCTCCCTCCGACCATTTGTGACTCGTGTTATGACTTGTCAATGTTGACCACACATATTGGACTTCTTCGGTGATAGTCAGTGACGTATGCATCATTTGGTTGGTCATTGTGCACGCTAGCCATACCGTGCCACTGCTTGTTGAAGGTCTTTGTACTTGCTAGTTGAAAACTAGTGTCCTGACCGATTGTTTCCCCATCTGTCTATTTGTGACTCGTGTTATGCATTTTCAACGTTGACCACACACGGTGAAATTCTTTTGGTCATGGTTAGTGACATGTGCCTACTGTGGGTTGTCATTGTACATAGTTTCCACATCGTGTCACTACGTATTGAATGTCTATGTGCTTTCTAGTTGATAGCTAGTGTTCCCGGACCATTGTTACCCCATCTGAATATCGAAGTGAAATTCGTTGGTCATGGTCAGTGACATATGTATACTTTGGTTGGTCAGTGTGCATGGTAGCCACGCTGTGCCACTACATATTGAACGTATTTGTACTTGCTACTTAATAACTAGTATTCACAAGCCATTGTATTCCACTCTGACCATTTGTGACTCGTGTTATGAGTTGTCAAGGTTTACCACACTTAGAGACATTATTTGGTCATGGTCGGTAACATATGCCTACTTTGGCTGGTCATCGTGCATGGTATCCATACCGTGCCACAACGTATCGAAGCCCCTTGTGCTTACTATTTGATACTTGGTGTTCCCGAATCATTGTTTCCCCCTCTGACCATTTGTGACTCGTATTATGAGTTGTCAACGTTGACCACACAGCGGATTTCTTTGGTCCAAGGCAGTACATATGCCTACTTTGGTCGGTCATTGTGCCCGGTAGCCACACAGTGCTACTAGTGACTGAAGGTTGTTGTACTTGCTAGTTGAGAACTGATATTCCCATAGCATTGTTTCCTCTCATGGCCGTTGATGACTCGTGTTATGGTTTGCCAACGTTGACCACCCATATTGAAATTCACTGGTCATGATCAGTGACATATGCCTAGTTTGGTTGTTTGGTGTGCATAGTAGCCACACCGTGCCACTACGTATTGAAGTTATTTGCCCTTTATAGTCGATACATAGGTTTCCCAAACCATTGTCTCCCCCTCTAACCATTCGCGACTCGTGTTATGAGTTGTCAATGTTGACCACACATAGTGGACTTCTTCCGTCATAGTCTGTGATGTATTCATCCTTTGGTTGGTCATTGTGCACGCTAGCCACACCGTGCCACTACTTGTTGAAATTCTTCATACTTGCTAGTTGATACCTAGTGTTCCCAACCCATTGATTCCCTCTCCGACCATTTGTTACTCGTGTGATGAGTTTTCAACATTGACCACGCACCGTGAAATTCGTTGGTCGTGGTTAGTGACATATGCCTAGTTTGGTTTGTCACTCTACGTGGTTACCACGCCGTGTCACTACGTATTGAAGGTCTCTGTGCTTTCTAGTTCATAGCTAGTGTTCCCAAACCATTGTTACCCCCTCTGACTATCAGTGACTCGTGTTGTTAGTTGTCAGCGCTGACCACATGAAGTGAAATTTACTGGTCATGGTCAGTCACAATTGCATACTTTGGTCGGTCACTGTGCATGGTAGCCACACTGTGCCACTACATATTGAAGGTATTTGTACTTGCTAGTGGATAACTAGTATTCACAAACCATTATCTTCCACCCTGAGCATTTGTGAATCGTGCTATGAGTTGTCAAAGTTTACCACACGTAGTGACATTATTTGGTCATGGTCAGTGAAATATGCCTACTTTGGTTGGTCATCGTGCATGGTATCCATACCGTGCCACAACGTATCGAAGCCCGTTGTGCTTGCTATTTGATAGTCGGTGTTACCAAACCATTGTTTCCCCCTCTGACCATATGTGACTCGTATAGTGAGTTGTCAACGTTGACCACACAGCGGATTTCTCTGGTCAAAGGCAGTACATATGCCTACTTTGGTTGGTCATTGTGCCTGGTAGTCACACAGTGCTACTACTGACTGAAGGTTGTTTTACTTGCTAGTTGAAAACTGATATTCCCATAGCATTGTTTCCTCTCTTGACCGTTGATGACTCGTGTTATGGTTGGCCAACGTTGACCACCCATATTGAAATTCTCTGGTCATGATCAGTGACATATGCCTAGTTTGGTTGTTTGGTGTGCATAGTAGCCACACCGTGCCACTACGTATTGAAGTTATTTGTCTTTTATAGACAATGCATAGGGTTCCCAAACCATTGTCTCTCTCTCTCTGACCATTCGTGACTCATGTTATGAGTTGTCAATGTTGACCACACATAGTGGACTTCTTTTGTCATAGTCAGTGACGTATTCATCCAATGGTTGGTCACTGTGCACGCTAGCCACACCGTGCCACTACTTGTTAAAGCTCTTCATACTTGCTAGTTGATAACTAGTGCTCCCAACCCTTTGCTTCCCCCTCTGACCATTTGTGACTCGTGTGATGAGTTTTCAACGTTGACCACATACCGTGAAATTCGTTGGTCGTGGTTAGTGACATGTGCCTAGTTTGGTTTGTCACTGTACGTGGTTACCACGCCGGGTCACTACGTATTTAAGGTCTTTGTGCTTTTTAGTTGATAGCTAGTGTTCCCAAACCATTGTTACCCCCCTCTGACTATCACTGACTCGTGTTGTGAGTTGTCAACGCTGACCACATGAAGTGAAATTTGTTGGTCATGGTCAGTGACATATGCATACTTTGGTCGGTCACTGTGCATGGTAGCCACACTGTGCCACTACATATTGATGGTATTTGTACTTGCTAGTAGATAACTAGTATTCACAAACCCTTCCCTTCCACTGTGACCATTCGTGACTCGTGTGAGGAGTTCTCAAAATTTACCACACGTAGTGACATTATTTGGTCATGGTCAGTGACATATGCCTACTTTGGTTGGTCATCGTGCATGGTATCCACACCGTGCCACAAGTAATTGAAGGTCCTTGTGCTTTCTAGTTGATACCTGGTGTTCCCAAACCACTGTCTCCCCCTCTGACCATTTGTGAATCATATTATGAGTTGTCAACGCTGACCACACACAACGGATTTCTTTGGTCAAAGGTAGCACATGTGTCTACTTTGGTCTATCATTGTGCATGGTAGCCACACCGTGCTTATACTGATTAAAGGTCGCTGTACTTGCTAGATGAGAACTAATATTCACAGACCATTGTTTCCCCCTCTGACCGTTTGTGACTAGTGTTATCGTTGGTGAATGTTCACCACCCATATTTAAATTCTTTCATCAAGGTCGGTGACATATGCCTAGTTTGGTTGTTTGGTGTGCATAGTAGCCACACTGTGCCACTACGTATTGAAGCTCTTTTTCCTTTCTAGTTGATACATATGGTTCCCAAACCATTGTCTCTCCCTCTGACCATTTTTGACTCGTGTTATGAGTTGTCAATGTTGAGCATACATCGTGGACTTCTTCCGTCATAGTCAGTGACGTATTCATCCTGGTCACTTGGTCACTGTGCACGCTAGCCACACCGTGCCACTACTTGTTGAAAATCTTTCTACTTGCTAGTTGATAACTAGTGTTCCCAACCCATGGTTTCCCCCACGGACCATTTGTGACTCGTGTTATGAGTTTTCAACGTTGACCAAACACTGTGAAATCCGTTTGGTCATGGTTTGTGACATATGCCTACTTTGGTTTGTCACTGTACATGGTTACCACGCTGTGTCATTACGTATCGAAGGTCTTTGTGCTTTCTTGTTGACAGCTAGTGTTCCCAAACCATTGTTACCCCCCTCTGACTATCTGTAACTCGTGTTGTGAGTTGTCAACATTGACCACATGAAGTGAAATTCTTTGGTTATGGTCAGTGACATATGCATACTTTGGTTGGTCACTGTGCATTGTAGCCACACTGTGCCGCTGCATGTTGAATTTATTTGTACTCGCTAGGCAATAATTAGTATTTAGAAAGTATTAACTTCTACTCTGACCATTTGTGACTCGTGTTATGAGTTGTGAAATTTTACCACACATGGTGACATTCTTTGGTCATGGTCAGTGACATATGGTTGGTCATCGTGCATGGTATCCACACCGTGCCACAACGTACTGAAGGTCATTGTGCTTGCTAGTTGATACCTGGTGTTCCCAAATAATTGTTTCCCCCTCGGACTATTTGTGACTCATATTATGAGTTGCCAACGTTGACCATACACAGCGGATTTCTTTGGCCAAAGGCAGTACATGTGCCTACTTTGGTCGGTCATTGTGCATGGAAGACACACCTTGCTACTACTGACTGAACGTCGTTGTACTTGCTAGTTGAGAACTGGTATTCCCGGACCATTGTTTCCCCTTCTGACCGTTTGAGAATTGTGTTATGGTTGGTGAACGTTGACCACCCATATTGAAATTATCTGGTCATGGTAAGTGTCATATGCCTGGTTTGGTTGTTTGGTGTGCATAGTAGCTACACCGTGCCACTACGTATTGAAGTTATTTATCATTTCTAGTCCATTCATAGGGTTCCCAAACCATTGTCTCTCCCTCTAACCATTCGCGACTCGTGTTATGAGTCGTCAATGTTGACCACACATAGTGGACTTCTTCCGTCATAGTCTGTGACGTATTCATCCTTTGGTTGGTCACTGTGCACGTTAGCCACACCGTGCCACTACTTGTTGAAGTTCTTCATACTTGCTAGTTGATAACTAGTGTTCCCAACCCATTGTTTCCTCCTCTGAACATTTGTGACTCGTGTGATGAGTTTTCAACATTGACAACACACCGTGAAATTCGCTTGTCATGGTTAGTGACATATGCCTAGTTTGGTTTGTCATTGTACGTGGTTACCACGTTGTGTCACTACGTAATAAATGTATTTGTGCTTTATAGTTCATAGTTAGTGTTCCCAAACCATTGTCACCCGCCTCTGACTATCAGTGAATCGTGTTGTGAGTTTTCAACGCTGACCACATGAAGTGAAATTCGTTGGTCATGGTCGGTGACACATGCATACTTTGGTTGGTGACTGTGCATGGTAGCCACGCTGTGCTACTACATATCGAAGGTATTTGTACGTGCTAGGTGATAACTAGTATTAACAAACCATTATCTTCCACCCTGATCATTCGTGACTCGTGTTATGAGTTGTCAAAGTTTACCACACTTAGTGACATTATTTGGTCATGGTCAGATACATATGCCTACTTTGGTTGGTCATCGTGCGTGGTATCCACACCGTGCCATGAGGTATTGAAGGTTCTTGTGCTTGCTAGTTGATACCTGGTGTTCCCAAACCATTGTCTCCCCCTCTGACCGTTTGTGACTCCTATTGTGAGTTGTCAACGCTGACCACACACAGCGGATTTCTTTGGTCAAAGGCAGTACATATACCTATTTTGGTCGGTCATTGTGCATGGTAGCCAGACCATGGTTATACTGCTTGAAGGTCACTGTACTTGCTAGTTGAGAACTGATATTCCCAAACCATTGTTTCTCCCTCTGACCGTTTTTGACACGTGTTATGGTTGGTGAACGTTGACCACCCATATTGAAATTATATGGTCATGGTCATTGACATATACCTAGTTTGGTTGTTTGGTGTGCATAGTAGCCACACCGTGCCACTGCGTATTGAAGTTATTTGTCCTTTCTAGTCGATACATAGGGTTCCCAAACCATTGTCTCTCCCTCCGACCATTTGTGACTCGTGTTATGAGTTGTCGATGTTGACCACACATAGTGGACTTCTTCGGTCATAGTCAGTAACGTATGCATCCTTTGGTTTGTCACTGTGCACGCTAGCTATACCGTGCCACTGCTTGTTGAAGTTCTTTGTACTTGCTAGTTGATAACTAGTGTCCCAACCCATTGTTTCCCCCTCTGTCCATTTGTCACTCGTGTTATGCATTTTCAATGTTGACCACACACGGTGAAATTCTTTTGGTCATGGTTAGTGACATGTGCCTACTTTGGGTTGTCATTGTACATGGTTACCACGTCGTGTCACTACGTATTGAAGGTCTCTGTGCTTTCTAGTTGATAGCTAGTGTTCCCGAACCATTGTTACCCCCTCTGAATATCGAAGTGAAATTCGTTGGTCATGGTCAGTAACATATGCATACTTTGGTTGGTCACTGTGCATGGTAGCCACGCAGTGCCACTACATATTGAAGGTATTTGTACTTGCTACTCAATAACTAGTATTCACAAGCCATTGTCTTCCACTCTGACCATTTGTGACTGGTGTTATGAGTTGTCAAGGTTTACCACACTTAGAGACATTATTTGGTCATGGTCAGTGACATATGCCTACTTTGGTTGGTCATCGTGCATGGAATCCATACCGTGCCACAACGTATCGAAGCCCCTTGTGCTTGCTATTTGATAATTGGTGTTCCCAAACCATTGTTTCCCCCTCTGACCATTTGTGACTCGTATTATGAGTTGTCAACATTGACCACACAGCGGATTTCTTTGGTCAAAGGCAGTACATATGCCTACTTTGGTCGGTCATTGTGCCTGGTAGCCACACAGTGCTACTACTGACTGAAGGTCGTTTTACTTGCTAGATGATAACTGATATTCCCATAGCATTGTTTCCTCTCCTGTCCGTTGATGACTTGTGTTATGTTTGGCCAACGTTGACAACCATATTGAAATTCTCTGGTCATGATCAGTGACATATGCCTAGTTTGGTTGTTTGGTGTGCATAGCAGCCACACCGTGCCACTATGTATTGAAGTTATTTGCCCTTTCTAGTCGATACATAGGGTTCCCAAACCATTGTCTCTCCCTCTGACCATTTGCGACTCGTGTTATGAGTTGTCAATGTTGACCACACATAGTGGACTTCTTCCGTCATAGTCAGTGACATATTCATCCTTTGGTTGGTCATTGTGCACGCTAGCCACACCGTGCCACTACTTGTTGAAGTTCTTCATAATTGCTAGAATATAATGAGTGTTCCCAACCCATTGATTCCCCCTCTGAACATTCGTTACTTGTGTGATGAGTGTTCAATGTTGACCACGCACCGTGAAATTCGTTGGTCGTGGTTAATGACATATGCCTAGTTTGGTTTGTCACGGTACGTGGTTACCACGCCGTGTCACTACGTATTGAAGGTGTTTGTGCTTTATAGTTCATAGCTAGTGTTCCCAAACCATTGTTACCCCCCTCTGACTATCAGTGACTCGTATTGTGAGTTGTCAACGCTGACCACATGAAGTGAAATTCGCTGGTCATGGTCAGTGACATATGCATACTTTGGTCGGTCACTATGCATGGTAGCCACACTGTGCCACTACATATTGAAGGTATTTGTACTTGCTAGTGGATAACTAGTATTCACAAACCATTATCTTCCACCCTGACCATTTGTGACTCGTGTTATGAGTTGTCAAAGTTCACCACACGTAGTGACATTATTTGGTCATGGTCAGTGACATATGTCTACTTTGGTTGGTCATCGTGCATGGTATCCATACCGTGCCACAACGTATCGAAGCCCGTTGTGCTTGCTATTTCATACTCGATGTTACCAAACCATTGTTTCCCCCTCTGACCATATGTGACTCGTATCATGAGTTGTCAACGTTGACCACACAGCGGATTTCTCTGGTCAAAGGCAGTACATATGCCTACTTAGGTCGGTCATTGTGCCTGGTAGCCACACAGTGCTACTACTGACTGAAGGTCGTTTTACTTGCTAGTTGAGAACTGATATTCCCATAGCATTGTTTTCTCTCCTGACCGTTGATGACTCGTGTTATGGTTGGCCAACGTTGACCACCCATATTAAAATTCTCTGGTCATGATCAGTGATATATGACTATTTTGGTCGTTTGGTGTGCATAGTAGCCACACCGTGCCACTACGTATTGAAGTTATTTGCCCTTTCTAGTCGATACATAGGGTTCCCAAATCATTGTCCCCCCCTCTGACCATTCGCGACTCGTGTTATGAGTTGTCAATGTTGACCACACATAGTGGACTTCTTCCGTCATAGTCAATGACGTATTCATCCTTTGGTTGGTCATTGTGCACGCTAGCCACACCGTGCCACTACTTGTTCAAGTGCTTCATACTTGCTAGTTGATAACTAGTGTTCCCAAACCATTGTTTCCCCCTCTGATCATTTGTGACTCGTGTGATGAGTTTTCAACGTTGACCACGCACCCTCAAATTCCTTGGTCGTTGTTAGTAACATATGCATATTTTGGTTTTTCAATGTACGTGGTTAGCATGCCATGTCACTACGTATTGAAGGTCTTTGTGCTTTCTAGTTCATTGCTAGTGTTCCCAAACCATTGTTACCCCCTCTGACTATCAGTGACTTGTGTTGTGAGTTGTCAACGCTGACCACATGAAGTGGAATTTGCTGGTCATGGTGAGTGACATATGCATACTTTGGTCGGTCACTGTGCATGGTAGCCACACTGTGCCACTACGTATTGAAGGTATTTGTACTTGCTAGTGGATAACTAGTATTCACAAACCATTATCTTCCACCCTGACCATTTGTGACTCCTGTTATGTGTTGTAAACATTTACCACACGTAGTGACATTATTTGGTCATGGTCAGTGACATATGCCTACTTTGGTTGGTCATAGTGCATCGTATCCACACCGTGCCACGACTTATTCAGGGTCCTTTTTCTTGCTAGTTGATACCTGGTGCTCCCAAAGCATTGTCGTCCCATTTGACCATTTGTGACTCCTATTATGAGTTGTCAACATCGACCACACACTGCGGATTTCTTTGGTCAAAGGCAGTACATATGCCTACTTTGGTCGGTCATTGTGCATGGTAGCCACACCCTACTACTACTGACTGAAGGTCATTGTACTTGCTAGTTGGTATCTAGTATTCCCAAGCCATTGTTTCCCCCTCTGACAATTCGTGACCCATATTATGGTTGTCAACGTTGACCACACACAGTTGTTTTTTTTGGTCATGGTAAGTGGCCCATGCCTAATCTGGTTGGTCATTGTGCAGAATAGCCACACCGTTCCACTAATTATTGAAAATCATTGTACTTGCTAGTCAATAAATAGGGTTTAGGCGACCTGGAGGATGTTCCATGGACGACCTGGAGGACTGATTTGCGACCGCATTATGACACCCCCTACCCCACCACGGCTTAGGCTTGAAGGTAGAGATGAGGTAATACAACACGGCCGTCCCCCCCCCCCCCCCCCCCCCCCCCCCCCCCCC
>SZWC01000117.1:7913-39276 GCA_023375785.1 Penium margaritaceum | reverse complement strand
CCCCCCCCCCCCCGCCCCCCATGTCGCGAGCCTATTCTATATTGCGCGTACGATGATTCAAACCCAGGACCTACCTCTCCAGACTCTAACTCTATAAGCACTAAGCCAACTCACATGGTGTTCATATGATATCCACATGACATTATAAGGGTTACTATGGGTAAAGGGAATAAAATAAGGGGGTGTTAGACTAGATGGTAGTTTTCAAAAGTATGAATGATAACAAAGTTAGTTTAATCATAAAAGAATGACGCAGATGGAATTTCAGATGTTGCAACTTTGAGCTTGAATAACCTCTCAACCATTGCTCCAAATGACCAGCCGTAAGAAGGAAAGTTGACTACACACAGTGAAACTCTTTTTATGATATTCAGTGACACAAGCATACTTTGGTTGGTCACTGTGCATGGTAGCCACACCGTGCCACCACTTATAGAAGGTCTTTGTACTTGCTAGTTGAAACCGAGTATTCCCAAACCATTGTTTCTCCCTCTGCCCATTTTTTACATGTATTATGAGTTGTGAACGTTGACCAAACACACTAAACTTCTTTGGTCATGAGAAGTCATGTATGCCTACTAGGATAGGTCATTGTGCACAGTAGCCACACCGTGCCAATACATACAAAAACTCTTTGTACTTGCTAAAAGATACATGGTGTTTTGAAACCATGTTTTCTCCCTCTGACCACTTGTGACTTGTGTTATGGGTTGTGAACGTTGACCACCCATATCGAAATTCGTTGGTCATGGTTAGTGACATCTGCCTAGTTTGGTTTGCCAATGTATGTGGTTACCACGCCGTGTCACTGTGTATTGAAGGTCTTTGTGCTTTCTAGTTGATAGCTAGTGTTCCCAAACCATTGTTACCCCCCTCTGACTGTCAGTGACTCGTGTTGTTGGTTGTCAACGCTGACCACATGAAGTGAAATTCGCTGGTCATGGTCAGTGACATATGCATACTTTGGTTGGTCACTGTGCATGGTAGCCACGCTGTGCCACTACATATTGAAGGTACATGTACTTGCTAGTCGATAACTAGTATTCACAAACCATTGTCTTCCACCCTGACAATTTGTGACTCGTGTTATGAGTTTTCAAAGTCTACCACACCCAGTGACATTATTTGGTCAAGGTCAGTGACATATGCCTACTTTGGTTGGTCATCGTGCATGGTCTCCACGCCGTGCCACAACTTATTGAAGGTCATTGTGCTTTCTAGTTGATACCTGGTGTTCCCAAAGCATTGTCTCCCGTTCTGACCATTTGTGACTCCTATAGTGAGTTATCAACGCTGACCACACAGCGGATTTCTTTGGTCAAAGGTAGTACATATGCCTGTTTTGGTCGGTCATTGTGCATGGAAACCACACAGTGCTTATACTGAATGAAGTTCGCTGTACTTGCTAGTTGAGAACTGATATTCACAGACCATTGTTTCCCCCTCTGACCGTTTGTGACTCGTGTTATGGCTGGTGAATGTTGACCACCAATACTGAAATTCTTTCATCATGGTCGGTGACATATGCCTAGTTTGGTTGTTTGGTATGCATAGTAGCCATACTGTGCCACTACGTATTGAAGTTATTTGTCCTTTCTAGTCGATACATAGGGTTCCCAAACCATTGTCTCTCCTTGTGACCATCTGTGACTCGAGTTATGAGTTGTCAATGTTGATCATACATAGTGGACTTCTTCGGTCATAGTCGGTGACGTGTGCATCCTTTGGTTAGTCACTGTGCCCGCTAGCCACACCGTGCCACTACTTGTTGAAAACCTTTCTACTTGCTAGTTGATAACTAGTGTTCCCAACCCATGGTTTCCTCCACTCATTACCATGCACAATGACTGACCATCTGTGACTCGTGTTATGAGTTTTCAACGTTGACGACACACCGTGAAATCCGTTTAATCATGGTTTGTGACATATGCCTACTTTGGTTTGTCACTGTACATGGTTACCACGCCGTGTCATTACGTATCGAAGGTCTTGATGCTTTCTGGTTGATAGCTAGCATTCCCAAACCTTTGATAGCCCCCTCTGACTATCTGTGACTCGTGTTGTGAGTTGTCAACATTGACCACATGAAGTGAAATTCTTTGGTCATGGTCAGTGACATATGCATACTTTGGTTGGTCACCGTGCATTGTAGCCACACTGTGCCACTGCATATTGAAGTCATTTGTACTTGCTAGTCGATAAGTAGTATTTACAAACCATTATCTTCCACTCTGACCATTTGTGACTCTTGTTATGTGTTGTCAATGTTTACCACACAGGGTGACATTCTTTGGTCATGGTCAGTGACATATGGTTGGTCATCGTGCATGGTATCCACACCGTGCCACAACTCATTGAAGCTCCTTGTGCTTGCTAGTTGATACCTGGTGTTCCCAAACGATTTTCTCCCCCTCTGACCATTTGTGACTCCTATTATGTGTTTTCGACGTTGACGACACACAGCGGATTTGTTTGGTCAAAGTCAGTACATATGCCTATTTTGGTCGGTGATTGTGCATAGTAGCCAGACCGTGCTTATACTGATTGAAGGTCACTGTACTTGCTAGTTGAGAACTCATATTCCCAGACCATTGTTTCCCCCTCTGAATGTTTGTGACACGTGTTATGGTTGGTGAATGTTGACCACCCATATTGAAATTCTCTGGTCATGCTGAGTGACATATACCTAGTTTGGTTGTTGGGTCCGCAGAGTAGCCACACCGTGCCACTACGTATTGAAGTTCTTTGTCCTGTCTAGTCAATACATAGGGTTCCCAAACCATTGTCTCTCCCTCTGACCATTTGTGACTCGTGTTATGTGTTGTCAATATTGACCACACATAGTGGACTTCTTCGGTCATAGTGAGTGACATATGCATCCTTTGGTTGGTCACTGTGCACGCTAGCCATGCCGTGCCACTGCTTGTTGAAGGTCTTTGTACTTGCTAGTTGATAAATAGTGTCCCAAACCCATTGTTTCCACCTCTGACCATTTGTGTCTCGTGTTTTGCATTTTAAACGTTGACCACACACTGTGAAATTGTTTTGATCATGGTTAGTGACATGTGCTTGCTTTGGTTTGTCATTTTACATGGTTACCACGTCGTGTCACTACGTATTGAAGGTCTTTGTGCTTTCTACTTGTTTGCTAGTGTTCCCGAACATTTGTTACCCCCTCTGAATATCGAAGTGAAGTTCGTTGGTCATGGTTAGTGACATATGCATACTTTGGTTGGTCACTGTGCATGGTAGGCACGCTGGGCCACTACATATTAAAGGTGTTTGTACTTGCGACTCAATAACTAGTATTCACAAGCCATTGTCTTCCACTCTGACCGTTTGTGACTTGTGTTATGAGTTTTCAAGGTTTACCACACTTAGAGACCTTATTTGGTCATGGTCAGTGACATATGCCTACTTTGGTTGGTCATCATGCATGGTATCCATACCGTGCCACAACGTATCGAAGCCCCTTTTGCTTGCTATTTGATACTTGGTGTTCCCAAACCATTGTTTCCCCCTCTGACCATTTGTGACTCGTATAATGAGTCGTCAACGTTGACCACACAGCGGATTTCTCTGGTCAGAGGCAGTACATATGCCTACTTTGGTCGGTCATTGTGCCTTGTAGCCACACTGATCTACTACTGACTGAAGGTCGTTGTACTTGCTAGTTGAGAACTGATATTCCCATAGCATTGTCTCCTCTCCTGACAGTTTATGAATCGTTTTATGGTTGGCCAACGTTGACCACCCATATTGAAATTATCTGGTCATGACCAGTGACATATGCCTAGTTTGGTTGTTTGGTGTGCATATTAGCCACACCGTGCCACTACGTATTGAAGTTCTTTGCCCCTTCTAGTCGATACATAGGGTTCCCAGACCATTGTCTCTCCATCTGACCATTTGTGACTCGTGTTATGAGTTGTCAATGTTGACCACACATAGTGGACTTCTTCGGTCATAGTCAGTGACGTATGCATCCTTTGGTTGGTCACTGTGTACGCTAGCCATACCGTGCCACTGCTTGTTGAAGATCTTTGTACGTGCTATTTGATAACTAGTGTTCCCAACCCATTGTTTACCCCTCTGAACATTTGTGACTCGTGTTATGCGTTTTCAATGCTGACCATACACCGTGAAATTCTTCTGGTCATGGTTAATGACATATGCCTACTTTGGTTTGTCACTGTACATGGTTACCACGCTGTTGTTGAGATGGTATGCACCTTGTCCACTGCCTAGCTGGCTAGCTACACATGCAGACAAGGCATGCACTACTCTGTGGAGTACGTCCCCTTGGTCGATTCTGAGATGGGCCAAGAATGCACTGCCCATAATGGGTATGTCCCCTGTGGCTCATCATATGAACCATACCGTTTTGGCATGGTTTAATAGGCACCGGAGTCTCAAACAAGAGATCGCGGGTTCAAACCCCGCGACGGCCATAATTTTCTTTGTGGACAAAACTGGGACAGGAAGTTTCTATGAAGCTTACTAAAAGCCTGGCCTGAGGATGACACTTGGCGGTCTAAGGACGCGCCAAGTAGGATTGTAGGTTGAGGTTGGCTCCAGTGGAGCCACTACAAGCAGAAGCTTTAGCAAAGCTCTGCAAGTATGAAAGCCTGTACCTTGCATGCATCCACTTAGAGTTCTTGCCTTTGAGACTCCTCACAGAGTGTCCAACCAAAGGTAGACACTAAAGACCAACATGCGGACTTTGTGAGGTTGCAAACCAAACAAACCTAAAGTGTGGATCCCTCGTTCGAGGGTGATATGTTATATTGGTTGCAATACCAAGAGCGGTTGGCAGCCTCCCATTTCGGGACCCGTTTTATAGACCGTTGCTATCCGGCGCATTGTCAGCTGTGTCACTACGTATCGAAGGTCTCTAAGCTTTCTAGTTGATAGCTACTGTTCCCAACCCATTGTTACCCCCTCTGAATATCCGTGACTCGTGTTGTGAGTTGTCAACATTGACCACATGAAGTGAAATTCTTTGGTCATGGTCAGTGACATATGCATACTTTGGTTGGCCACTGTGCATTGTAGCCACACTGTGCAACTACGTATTGAATGCATTTGTACTTGCTAGTCGATAACTAGTATTTACAAACCATTATCTTCCACTCTGACCATTTGTGACTCATGTTATGAGTTGTCAAATTTTACCACACATGGTGACATTCTTTGGTCATGGTCAGTGACATATGGTTCGTCATCGTGCATGGTATCCACACCGTGCCACAACATACTGAAGGTCATTGTGCTTGCTATTGATACCTGGTGTTCCCAAACAATTGTTTCCCCCTCTGACTATTTGTGACTTGTATTATGAGTTGCCAACGTTGACCATACACAGCGGATTTCTTTGATCAAAGGCAGTACATATGCCTACTTTGGTCGGTCATTGTGCATGGAAGCCACACCATGCTACTACTGACTGAAAGGTTGTTGTACTTGCTAGTTGAGAACTGATATTACCGGATCATTGTTTCCCCCTCTGACCGTTTGTGACTCGCGTTATGGTTGGTGAACGTTGACCACCCATATTGAAATTCTTTGGTCATGGTCAGTGACATATGCCTAGTTTGGTTGTTTGGTGTGCATAGTAGCCACACTATGCCACTATGTATTGAAGTTATTTGTCCTTTCCTGTCAATACATAGGGTTCAAAAACCATTGTCTCTCCCTTTGACCATTCGTGACTCGTCTTATGAGTTGTCAATGTTGACCACACATAGTGGACTTCTTCCTTCATAGTTAGTGATGTATTCATCCTTTGGTTGGTCACTGTGCACGCTAGCCACACCGTGCCACTACTTGTTGAAGTTATTCATACTTGCTATTTGATAACTAGTGTTCCCAACCCATTGTTTTCCCCTCTGACCATTTGTGACTCGTGTGATGAGTTTTCAACGTTGACCACACACCGTGAAATTCATTGGTCATGGTTAGTGACATATGCCTAGTTTGGTTCGTCACTGTACGTGGTTACCACGCTGTGTCACTGCGTATTGAAGGTCTTTGTGCTTTCTAGTTGCTATATAGCATTCCCAAACCATTGTTACCCCCCTCTGACTATGAGCGACTCGTGTTGTGAGTTGTCAACGCTGACCACATGAAGTGAAGTTCGTTGGTCATGGTCAGTGACATATGCATACTTTGGTTGGTCACTGTGCATGGCACCCACGCTGTGCCACTACATTTCGAATATATTTGAACTTGCTAGTTGATAACTAGTATTCACAAACCATTATCTTCCACCCTGACCATTTGCGACTCGTGTTATGAGTTGTCAAATTTTACCACACTTAGTGAAATTATTTGGTCATGGTCAGTGATATATGCCTACTTTGGTTGGTCATCGTGCATGGTATCCACACCGTGCCACAACTTATTGAAGGTCCTTGTGCTTGATAGTAGACACCTGGTGTTCCCAAACCATTGACTCCTATTATGAGCTGTCAACGCTGACCACACACAGCGGATTTCTTTGGTCAAGGAAGTACACATGCCTATTTTGGTCAGTCATTGTGCATGGTAGCCACACTGTTCTTCTATAGATTGAAGGTCGGTGTACTTGCTAGTTGAGAACTGATCTGCATATACCATTGTTTCCCCCTCTGACCATTTGTGACTCGTGTTATGGTTGGTGAATGTTGACTACCCANTGGTGTTCCCAAACCATTGTCTCCCCCTCTGACAATTTGTGACTCCTGTTATGAGTTGTGAATGCTGACCACACATAGCGGATTTCTTGCGTCAAAGGTAGTACATATACCTACTTTGGTTTGTCATTGTGCATGGTCGCCACTCCGTGCTTATACTGATTGAAGGTCGCTCTACTTGCTAGTTGAGAAATGATATTCACAGACCATGATTTCCCCCCCTGACCCTTCTTGACTCGTGTTATGGTTGGTGAATGTTGACCACCCATATTGAAATTCTTTCATCATGGTCGGTGACATATGCCTAGTTTGGTTGTTTGGTGTGCATAGTAGCCACACCGTGCCACTACGTAATGAAGTTCTTTGTCCTTTCTAGTCGATACATAGGGTTCCCAAATCATTGTCTCTCCCTCTGACGATTTGTGACTCGTGTTATGAGTTTTCAATGTTGACCATACATAGTGGACTTCGGTCATTGTCAGTGACGTGTGCATCCTTTGGCTGGTCACTGTGCACGCTAGCCACGCCGTGCCACTACTTGTTGAAAACCTTTCTACTTGCTAGTTGATAACTAGTGTTCCCAACCCATGGTTCCCCACACTTGCCATTTGTGACTGGTGTTATGAGTTTTCAACGTTGACCACACACTGTGAAATCCGTTTGGTCATGATTTGTGACATATGCCTTCTTTGGTTTGTCACTGTACATGGTTACCACGCCGTGTCATTACGTATCGAAGGTCTTTGTGCTTTATTGTTGACAGCTGGTGTTCCCGACCCATTGTCAGGCCCCTCTAACTAGCTGTGACTCGTGTTGTGAGTTGTCAACATTGACAGACAACTCATAACACGAGTCACAAATGGTCAGAGGGAGAGATAATGGTTTGGGAACCCAATGTATATACTATAAAGCACAAAGAACTTCAATACGTAGTGGCACGGCATGGCTACTATGCACACCAAACAACCAAACTAGGCATATGTCACCGACCATGATGAAAGAATTTCAATATGGGTGGTCAACATTCACCAACCATATCACGAGTCACAAACGGTCAGAGGGGGGAAACAATGGTCTGTGAATATCAGTTCTCAACTAGCAAGTACAGCGACCTTCAATCAGTATAAGCACAATGTGGCTACCATGCACAATGACCGCCCAAAGTAGGCACATGTACTACCTTTGACTAAAGAGATCCGCTGTGTGTGGTCAGCGTTGACAACTCATAATAGGAGTCACAAATGGTCAGATGGGGAGACAATGGGTTGGGAACACCAGGTATCAACTAGAAAGCACAAGGACCTTCAATAAGTTGTGGCACGGTGTGGATACCATGCACGATAACCAACCAAAGTAGGCATATGTCACTGACCATGACCAACAAATTTCACTTTATGTGGTCAGCGTTGACAACTCACAACACGAGCCACTGATAGTCAGAGGGGGGTAATAATGGCTTGGGAACACTAGCTATCAACTAGAAAGCACAAATACCTTCAATACGTAGTGACACGGCGTGGAAACCACGCACAGGGACAAACCAAACTAGGCACATGTCCAAACCATGACCAAAGAATTTCAACATGGGTGGTCAACGTTCACAACCCATAACGTGAGTCACAAATGGTCAGATGGGGAAAACATGGTTTCAAAACACTATGTATCTCTAGCAAGTACAAATATTTTTCGCATGTATTGGCACGGTGTGGCTACCGTGCACAATGACCTATCCAATTAGGCATACATAACTGCTCATGACCAAAGAAGTGTGTGTGTGGTCAACGTTCACAGCTCGTAATACAAGTCAAAAATGGGCAGATGGAGAAACAATGGTATGGGAAGACTGGGTATCGACTAGCAAGTACAAAGACCTTCAAGAAGTGGTGGCACGGTGTGGCTACCATGCACAATGACCAACCAAAGTATGCTTGTGTCACTTAATATCATAAAAAGAGTTTCACTGTGTGTAATCAACTTTCCTTCTTACGGCTGGTCAACTTTCCTTCTACGTCCATTTTTTTATAATTAACCTAACTTTGTTATCATTCATACTTTTGGAAACTACCCTGTAATCTCACACTCCCTTGTTTTATGCCCTTTACCCATAGGAACCCGTTCAATGTCATATGGGAATCATATGAACACCATGTGAGTTGGCTTAGTACTTATAGCATTAGATTTTGGAGTGGTAGGTTTTGGGTTTGAATCCTCATAAGCGCAATATAGGATAGGCTCGCGACCTGGGGAGGGGTGGGGGGAGGGGGTCCGTGTTGTGAAACCTCAGCTCTACCATCGAACCTAAGCCGTGCGGGGATAGGGGGTTGTCATAATGCGGTCGCAAATCTGTCTTCCAGGTCATCCACGGAACATCCCTCTAGGGGGTGGGAGGGAGTATTCCAGTGAAGGCACCTACGCGTAACAAATCAACAAAAACTGACTTGGTGTCAAAGGGAGAAACCTTTTGCTATTTATTGACTAGCAAGTACAAAGAATTTCAACAAGTAGTGGAACGGTGTGGCTACCATGCACAATGACCAACCTGATTAAGCATAGGCCACTTACTATGACCAAATCAATTTGCTATGTGTGGTCAACGTTGACAACCCATAATATGGGTCACGAATAGTCAGAGGGGGAAACAATGGTTTGGGAATACTAGATACCAACTAGCAAGTACAACGACCTTCAATCAGTAGTAGCACGGTGTGGCTACCATGCAGAATGACTGACCAAAGTAGGCATATGTACTGCCTTTGACCAAAGAAATCCGCTGTGTGTGGTCAACGTTGACAACTCATAATACGAGTCACAAATGGTCAGAGGGGGAAACAATGGGTTAGGAACACCAAGTATCAAATAGCAAGCACAAGGAGCTTCAATACGTTGTGGCACGGTGTGGATATCATGCACGATGACCAACCAAAGTAGGCATATGTCAATGACCATGACCAAATAATGTCACTAAGTCTGGTAAACTTTGACAACTCATAACACGAGTCACAAATGGTCAAGGTGGAAGATAATCATTTGTGAAGACTAGTTATCGACTAGAAAGTACAAATACCTTCAATATGTATTGGCACAGTGTGGCTACAATGCACACTGACCAACCAAAGTATGCATAGGTCACTGACCATGAACAAAGAATTTCACTTCATGTGGTCAACAGTTACAACTCACAACACGAGTCACATATAGTCAGAGGGGGCTAACAATGGTTTGGGAATACCAGCTGTCAATAAGAAAGCACAAATACCTTCTATACGTAATGACACGACGTGGTAACCATGTACAGTGACAAAGCAAACTAGGCACATGTCACAAACCATGACGAAATGGATTATTCAGTGGGTTGTCAACGTTGAAAACTCATAACATGAGTCACAAATGGTCAGTGGGGGAAACCATGGGTTGGGAACACTAGTTATCAACTAGCAAGTAGAAAGATTTTCAGAAAGTAGTGGCACGGTGTGGCTAGCGTGCACAGTGACCAACCAAAGGATGCATAGTCACTGACTATGACCAAAGAAGTCCACTATGTGTAATCAACATTGACAACTCATAACAGGAGTCACAAATGGTCAGAGGGAGAGACAATGGTTTGGGAACCCTACGTATCGACTAGAAAGGACAAAGAACTTCAATACGTAGTGGCACAGTGTGGCTAATATGCACACCAAACAACCAAACTAGGCATATGTCACTGACCATGAGCAGAGAATTTCAATATGGGTGGTCAACGTTGACCAACCATCACACGAGTCAAAAACGGTTAGGGGAGGAAACAATGCTATGGGAATATCAGTTCTCATATAGCAAGTACAACGACCTTCAGTCAGTAATAGCACGGTGTGGCTACCATGCATAATGACTGACCAAAGTAGGCATATGAACTGCCTTTGACCAAAAAAAAACCGCTATGTGTGGTCAACTTTGACAATTCATAATACGACTCACAAGTGGTCAGAGGGGAAAACAATGGATTGGTAATACCAAGTATCAAATAGCAAGCACAAGGAGCTTCAATACGTTGTGGCACGGTGTGGACATCAGGCACGATGACCAACCAAAGTAGGCATATATCAATGACCATGACCAAATCATGTCACTAAGTGTGGTAAACTTTGACAACTCATAACACGAGTCACAAATGGTCAGGGTGGACGATAATCATTTGTGAAGACTAGTTATTGACTAACAAGTACAAATACCTTCAATATGTAGTGGCGCAGTGTGGCTACAATGCACACTGACCAACCAAAGTATGCATATGTCACTGACCATGAACAAATAATTTCACTTCATGTGGTCAACACTTACAACTCACGATACGAGTCACAGATAGTCAGATGGGGCTAACAATGGTTTGGGAACATTAGCTGTCAACAAGAAAGCACAAATACATTCGATACGTAATGACACGGCGTGGTAACCATGCACAGTGACAAACCAAGGTAGGCATATGTCACAAACAATGACCAAACGAATTTCACAACGTGTGGTCAACGTTGAAAACTCATAACACGAGTCACAAATGGTCAGTGGGGGAAACCATGGGGTTGGAGCACTAGTTATAAACTAGCAAGTAGAAAGATTTTCAACATGTAGTTGCACGGTGTGGCTAGCGTGCACAGTGACCAACCAAAGGATGCATACGTCACTGACTATGACCGGAGAAGTCCATCATGTGTGATGAACATTGAGAACTCGTAACACGAGTCACAAATGGTCAGAGGGAGAGACACTGGTTTGGGAACCCTATGTATCGACTAGAAAGGACAAAGAACTTCAATACGTAGTGGCACGGTGTGACTAACAGGCACACCAAACAACCAAACTAGGCATATGTCACTGACCATGATTAGAGAATTTCAACATGGGTGGTCAACGTTGACCAACCATAACATGACATTATTTGGTAATGGTCATTGACACATGCCTACTTCCGTTGGTCAACGTGCATGGTATCCACACCGTGCTACAGCGTATTGAAGCTCCTTGTGCCTGCTGTTTGATATTTGGTGTTCCCAAACCGTTGTTTCCTTCTCTGACCATTTGTGGCTTGTATTATGAGCTGTCAACGTTGACCACACACAGCGGATTTCTTTGGTCAAAGGTTGTACATATGCCTACTTTCGTCTGTCATTGTGCATGGTAGCCACACCGTGCTACTGCTGACTGAAGGTCGTTGTACTTGCTAGTTGAGAACTGATATTCCCATAGCATAGTTTCCTCCCCTGACCGTTTGTGACTCGTGTTATGGTTGGTCAACGTTGACCACCCATATTGAAATTCTATGGTCATGATCAGTGACATATGCCTAGTTTGGTTGTTTGGTGTGCACATTAGCCACAACGTGCCACTGCGTATTGAAATTCGTTGCCCTTTCTAGTCGATGCATAGGGTTCCTAAACCATTGTCTCTCCCTCTGACCATTTGTGACACGTGTTATGAGCTGTAAATATTGACCACACATAATGGACTTATTCGGTCATAGTCAGTGATGTATGCATCCTTTGGTTGGTCACTGTGTACGCTAGCCATACCGTGCCACTGCTTGTTGAAGGTCTTTGTACTTGCTAGTTGATAACTAGTGTTCCCAACCAATTGTGTCCCCCTTCGACCATTTGTGACTCGTGTTATGCGTTTTCAACGTTGACCACACACTGTGAAAATCGTTTGGTCATGGTTAGTGACATGTGCCTACTTTGGTTTCTCACTGTACACGGTTACCATTTGTGTCACTACGTATCGAAGGTCTCTGTGCTTTCTAGTTGATAACTAGTGTTCCCAAACCATTGTTACCCCCGTCTGATTATCTTTGACTTGTGTTGTGAGTTGTCAACATTGACCACGTGAAGTGAAATTCTTTGGTCATGGCCTGTGACATATGCATACTTTGGTTGGTCACTGTGCATTGTAGCCACACTGTGCCATTGCATATTGAAGGTATTTGTACTTGCTAGTCGATAACTAGTATGTAGAAACCATTATCTTCCACTCTGACCATTTGTGACTCGTGTTATGAGTTGTCAAAGTTTACCACACATGGTGACATTATTTGGCCATGGTCAGTGACATATGGTTGGTCATCGTGCATGATATCCACACCTTCCACAACGTACTGAAGGTCATTGTGCTTGCTAGTTGATACCTGGTGTTCCCAAACAATTTTTTCTCCCCCTGTCTATTTGTGACTTGTATTATGAGTTGTCAACATTGACCATACACAGCGGATTTCTTTGGTCAAAGGCAGTACATATGCCTAATTTGGTTGGTCATTGTGCATGGTAGCCACACCGTGCTTCTACTGATTGAAGGTCATTGTACTTGCTAGTTGAGAACTGATATTTCCATAGCATCGTTTCCTCCCCTGACCGTTTGTGACTCGTGTTATGGTGGGTCATCGTTGACTACCCATATTGAAATTCTCTGGTCATGGTCACTTACATATGCCTAGTTTGGTTGTTTGGTGTGCATATTAGCCACATCGTGCCACTACGTAGTGATGTTCTTCGTCCTTTCTAGTCGATACATAGGGTTCCCAAACCATTGTCTCTCCCTCTGACCATTTGCGACTCATGTTATGAGTTGTCAATGTTTACCACACACAGTGGACTTATTCGGTCATATTCAGTGACGTATGCATCCTTTGGTTTGTCACTGTGCACGCTAGCCACACCGTGCCACTACTTGTTGAAAATCTTTCTACTTGCTAGTTGATAACTAGTGTTCTTAACCCATGGTTTCCCCCAGTGACCATTTGTGACTCGTGATATGGGTTTTCAACGTCGACCACACACTGTGAAATCCGTTTGGTCATGGTTAGTAACATATGCCTACTTTGGTTTGTCCCTGTACATGGTTGCCATGCCGTATCACTACATATCGAAGGTCTTTATTCTTTCTACTTGATAGTTAGTGTTCCTAGACCATTGTTAGCCCCTCTGAATATCTGTAACTCGTGTTGTGAGTTGTCAACATTGACCACATGAAGTGAAATTCATTGGTCATGATCAGTGACATATGCATACTTTGGTTGGTCATTGTGCATTTTAGCCACACTGTGCCACTATATATTGAAGGTATTTGTACTTGCTATTCAATAACTAGTATTTAGTAACCATTATCTTCCACCCTGACCATTTGTGACTCGTGTTATGAGTTGTCAAAATTTACCACACTTAGTGACATTATTTGGTCATGGTCATTGACATGTGCCTACTTTGGTCGGTCATTGTGCATGGCAGCCACACCGTGCTACTACTGTCTGAAGGTCAATGTACTTTCTAGTTGAGAACTGATATTCCCGGACCATTGCAGCCCCCTCTGGCCGTTTGTGACTCGTGTTATGGTTGGTGAACGTTGACCACCCATATTGAAATTATTTGGTCATGGTCAGTGACATATGCCTAGTTTTGGTTGTTTGGTGTGCATAGTAGCCACACCGTGCCACTACGTATTGAAGTTATTTTTCATTTCTAGTCCATTCATAGGGTTCCCAAACCATTGTCTCTCACTCTGACCATTCGTAACTCGTGTTATGAGTTGTCAATGTTGACCACACATAGTGGACTTCTTCCGTCATAGTCAGTGACGTATTCATCCTTTGGTTGGCCACTGTGCACGCTAGCCACACCATGCCACTACTTTGTTGAAGTTCTCCATACTTGCTAGTTGATAACAAGTGTTCGCAACCCATTGTTTCCCCCATATGACGACTTGTGACTCGTGTGGTGAGTTTTCAATGTTAACCACACACCGTGAAATTCGTTCGTCATGGTTAGTGACATATGCCAAGTTTGGTTTGTCACTATACGTGGTTACCACGCCGCGTCACTACGTATTGAAGGTCTTTGTGCTTTCTAGCTGATACCTAGTGTTCCCAAACCATTGTTACCCCCCTCTGACTATCAGTGACTCGTGTCGTTAGTTGTCAACGCTGACCACATGAAGTGAAATTCGTTGGTCATGGTCAGTGATATATGCATACTTTGGTTGGTCACTGCGCATGGTAGCCACGCTGTGCCACTGCATATTAAAGGTATTTTTACTTGCTAGTGGATAACCTGTATTCACAAACCATTTTCTTCCACCCTTACCATTTGTGACTCGTGTTATGAGTTGTCAAAGTTTACCACACTTAGTGACATTATTTGGTCATGGTCAGTGACATATGCATACTTTGGCTGGTCACCGTGCATTGTAGCCACACTGTGCCACTACATATTGACGGACTTTGTACTTGCTAGTCAATAACTAGTATTCACAAACGAGTATCTTCCACCCTGACCATTCGTGACTCGTGTTATGAGTTGTCAATGTTGACCATACATAGTGGACTTCTTCGGTCATATTCAGTGACGTATGCATCCTTTGGTTTGTCACTCTGCACGCTAGCCACAACGTGCCACTGCTTGTTGAAAATATTTCTACTTGCTAGTTGATAACTAGTGTTCCCAACCCATGGTTTCCCCCACTGACTATTTGTGACTCGTGTTATGGGTTTTCAACGTTGACCACACACTGTGAAATCCGTTTGGTCATGGTTAGTGATATATGCCTACTTTGGTTTGTCCCTGTACATGGTTACCACGCCGTGTCACTACGTATCGAAAGTTTTTGTGCTTTCTAGTTGATAGCTAGTTTTCCCAAACCATTGTTAGCCCCTCTGAATATCTGTGATTCGTGTTGTGAGTTGTCAACATTGACCACATTAAGTGAAATTCTTTGGTCATGGTCAGTGACATATGCATACTTTGGTTGGTCATTGTGCATTGTAGCCACACTATGCCGCTACATACTGAAGGTATTTGTACTTGGTAGTGGATAACTAGTATTTAGAAACCATTATCTTCCACCCTGACCATTTGTGACTAGTGTTATGAGTTGTCAAAGTTTACCAAACTTAGTGACATTATTTGGTCATGGTCATTGGCATTTGCCTACTTTGGTCGGTCATTGTGCATGGCAGCCACACCGTGCTTCTACTGATTGAAGGTCGTTGTACTTGCTAGTTGAGAACTGATATTCCCAGACCATTGTTTCCCCATCTGACTGTTTGTGACCCGTGTTATGGTTGGTGAACGTTGACCACCCATATTGAAATTCTTTGGTCATGGTCAGTGACATATGCCTAGTTTGGTTGTTTGGTGTGCATAGTAGCCACACCGTGCCACTGCGCATTGAAGTTATTTTCACTTTCTAGTCCATGCATAGGGTTCCCAAACCATTGTCTCTCCCTATGACCATTCGTGACCCGTGTTATGTGTTTTCAATGTTGACTACACATAGTGGACTTCTTCCGTCATAGTCAGTGACGTATTCATCCTTTGGTTGGTCACTGTGCACGCTAGCCATACCGTGCCACTACTTGTTGAAGATCTTCATACTTGCTAGTTGATAACCAGTATTCCCAACCCATTGTTTCCCCCTCTGAACACTTGTGACTCGTGTGATGAGTTTTTGACGTTGACCACACACCGTGAAATTTGTTGGTCATGGTTAGTGACATATGCCTTGTTTGGTTTGTCAATATACGTGGTTACCACGTCGTGTCACTACGTAATAAAGGTATTTGTGTTTTCTAGTTAATAGTTAGTGTTCCCATACCATTGTCACCCCCCTATGACTATCAGTGACTCGTGTTGTGAGTTGTCAACGCTGACCACATGAAGTGAAATTCGTTGGTCATGGTCAGTGACATATGCATACTTTGGTTGGTCACTGTGCATGGTAGCCACGCTGTGCCACTACATATTGAAGGTTTTTGTACTTGCTAGTGGATAACTAGTATTCACAAACAATTATCTTCTCCCTGACCATTTGTGACTCGTGTTATGAGTTGTCAAAGTTTACCACACTTAGTGTCATTATTTGGTCATGGTCAGTGACAGATGCATACTTTGGTTGCTCACTGTGCATTGAAGCCACACTGTGCCACTACATATTGAAGATATTTGTACTTGCTAGTCGATAACTAGTATTCAAAAACGATTATCTTCCATCCTGACGTTTTGTGACTCGTGTTATGAGTTGTCAGCGTTGACCACAAACAGTGGATTTCTTTTGTCAAAGGCAGTACATATGCCTACTTTGGTCGGTCATTGTGCATGGTAGCCACACCGTGCTACTACTGACTGAAGGTCGTTGTACTTACTAGTTGGTATCTAGTATTCCCAAACCATTGTTTCCCCCTCTGACAATTCGTGGCCCATATTATGGGTTGTCAACGTTGACCACACATAGTAAATTTTGGTGGTGATGGAAAGTGGCCCATGCCTAATCTGGCTGGTCATTGTGCATGGAAGCCACACCGTTCCACTACTTGTTGAAAGTCTTTGTACTTGCTAGTCAACATATAGCAAAAGGTTTCCCCTTTGACACCTGTTCATTTTTTTTATTTGTTACGCGTAGGTGCCTTCACTCGAATACTCCATCCAACTCCCCTAGAGGGATGTTCTGTGGACGACCTGGAGGACATATTTGCGACTGCATTATGACACCCACCCTACCTCCCCCCCCCACGGCTTAGGCTCGAAGGTAGAGTTGAGGCATCACAACACAACCGCCTTCCCCCCCCCCAGGTTGCGAGCCTATTATATATTGCGCGTACGAGGATTCAATCCCAGGACCTACCGCTCCAGAATCAAACTCTATAAGTACTAAGCCAACTCACATGGTATTCATACGATGTCCAAATGACATTATAAGGGTTCCTATGGGTAAAGGGCATAAAATAATGGGGTGTAAGATTATAGGGTAGTTTTGAAAAGTATGAATGACAACAAAGTTAGTTTAATCATAAACAAATGACGCAGACATAATTCCAAATATTGCAACTTCTAGCTTAAATAACATCTCAACCATTGCTCCGATTGACCAGCCGTAAGAAGGGAAGTTGACTACACACAGTAAAACTCTTTTTATGATATTCAGTGACACAAGCCTACTTTGGTTGGTCGTTGTGCATGCTAGCCATACCGTGCCACCACTTATTGAAAGTCTTTGTACTTGCTAGTTGATACCGAGTATTCCCAAACTATTGTTTCTCCCTCTGACCATTTTTAACTTGTATTGTGACTTGTGAACGTTGACCACACACACTAAACTTCTTTGGTCATGAGCAGTGATGTATGCCTACTTGGATAGGTCATTGTGCACGGTAGCCACACCGTGCCAATACATGCGAAAAATCTTTGTACTTGCTAGAAGATACATAGTGTTTTGAAACCATGTTTTCCCCCTCCGACAATTTGTGCCTCATGTTATGGGTTGTGAACGTTGACAACCCATATTGAATTTTTTTGGTCATGGTTAGTGACATATGCCTAGTTTGGTTTGTGACTGTACGTGGTTACCACGCCGTGTCACTACGTATTGAAGGTATTTGTGCTTTCTAGTTGATAGTTAGTGTTCCCAAACCATTATTACCCCCCTCTGACTATCAGTGACTCGTGTTGTGAGTTGTCAGCGCTGACCACATGAAGTGAAATTCGTTGGCCATGGTTAGTGACATATGCATACTTTGGTTGGTCACTGTGCATGGAAGCCATGCTGTGCCACTACATACTGAAGGTATATGTACTTGCTAGTCGATAACTAGTATTCACAAACCATTATCTTCCACCCTGACCATTTGTGACTCGTGTTATGAGTTGTCACATATGCATACCTTGGTTGGTCATCGTGCATGGTATCCACACCGTGCCACAACGTATTGAAGGTCCTTGTGCTTGCTAGTTGATACCTGGTGTTCCCAAACCATTGTTCCCCCCTCTGACCATTTGTGACTCCTATTATGAGTTGTCAACGCAGACCACACACAGCGGATTTCTTTGGTCAAAGGTAGTACACATGCCTACTTTGGTCGGTCATTGTGTATGGTAGCCACACGGTGCTTATACTGATTGAAGGTCGCTGTACTTGCTAGTTGAGAACTGATATTAACAGACCTTTGTTTCCCCCTCTGACAGTTTGTGACTCGTGTTATGGTTGGTGAATGTTGACCACCCATATTGAAATTCTTTCATCATGGTCGGTGATATATGCCTAGTTTGGCTGTTTGGTGTGCATAGTAGCCACACCGTGCCACTACGTATTGAAATTCTTTGTCCTTTCTAGTCAATACATAGGGTTCCCAAACCACTGTCTCTTCCTCTGACCATTTGTGACTCGTGTTATGAGTTGTCAATGTTGACCATACATAGTGGACTTCTTTGGTCATAGTCAGTGACGTGTACATCCTTTGGTTGGTCACTGTGCACGCTAGCCATACCGTGCCACTACTTGTTGAAAATCTTTCTACTTGCTAGCTGATAACTAGTGTTCCCAACCCATGGTTTCCTCCAGTGACCATTTGTGACTCGTGTTATGAGTTTTCAACGTTGACCACACGCTGTGAAATCCGTTTGGTCATGGGTTGTGACATATTCCTACTTTGGGTTGTCACTGTACATGGTTACCACGCCGTGTCATTACATATCGAAGGTCTTTGTGCTTTCTTGTTGACAGCTAGTGTTCCCAAACCATTGTTAGCCCCCTCTCACTATCTGTGACTCGTGTTGTGAGTTGTAACTGTTGACGACATGAAGTGACATTCTTTGTTCATGGTCAGTGACATATGCATACTTTGGTTGGTCACTGTGCATTGTAGCCACATCGTGCCACTACATAGTGAAGGTATTTGTACTTGCTAGTCAATAACTAGTATTCACAAATGATTATCTTCCACCCTGACCATTTGTGACTCGTGTTATCAGTTGTCAACGTTTACCACACTTAGTGACATTGTTTGGTCGTGGTCATTGACATATGCCTACTTTGGTTGGTCATCGTGCCTGGTATCCACACCGTGCCACAACGTATTGAAGCTCCTTGTGCTTGCTATTTGATACTTGGTGTTCCAACACCATTGTTTCACCCTCTGACCATTTGTCACTTGTACTATGAGTTGTCAACGTTGACCACACACAGCGGATTTCTTTGGTCAAAGGCAGTACATATGCCTACTTTGGTCACTCATTGTGCATGGTAGCCACACCGTGCTACTACTGACTGAAGGTCGTTGTACTTGCTAGTTGATAACTGATGTTCTGATAGCATTGTTTTCTCCCCTAACCGTTTGTGACTCGTGTTATGGTTGGTAAACATTGACCACCCATATTGAAATTCTCTGGTCATGAAAAAACTCATCACACGTGTCACAAATGGTCAGAGGGGGAAACAATGGGTTGGGAACACTAGTTATCAACTAGCAAGTATGTAGAACTTCAACAAGTAGTGGCAAGGTGTGGCTAGCGTGCACAGTGACCAACCAAAGGATGAATACGTCACCGACTATGACGGAAGACGTCCACTATGCATGGTCAACATTGACAACTCATAACACGAGTCATGAATGGCCAGAGGGATAGACAATGGTTTAGGAAACATATGCGTTGACTAGAAAGGACAAATAACTTCAATACGTAGTGGCATGGTGTGGCTACTATGCACACCAAACAACCAAACTATGCATATGTCACTGACCATGACCAAAGAATTTAAATATGGGTGGTTGGCGTTCAGCAACCATAACAAGAGTCACAAACGGTCAGAGGGGGGAACAATTGTTTCGGAATATCAGTTCTCAAGTAGCAAGTACAATGACCTTGTTTCGGAATATCAGTAGTAGCAAGGTTTGGCTACAATGCACAATGACCGACCAAAGTAAGCATATGTACTGCCTTTGACCAAAGAAATCCGCTGTGTATGGTCAACGTTGACAACTCATAATACGAGTCACAAATAGTCAGAGGGGGAAACAATTGTTTTGGAACACCAGGTATCAACTAGCAAGCACAGTGACCTTCAGTACGTTGTGGCACGGTGTGGATACCATGCACGAAGACCAACCATATGTCACTGACCATGACCAAAGAATGTCACCATGTGTGGTAAACCTTGACAACTCATAACACGAGTCACAAACGGTCAGAGTGGAAGATAATGGTTTCTAAATACTAGGTATCGACTAGCAAGTACAAATACCTTCAATATGAAGTGGCACGGTGTGGCTACAATGCACAGTGACCAACCAAAGTATGCATATGTCACTGACAATGACCAAAGAATTTCACTTCATGTGGTCAATGTTGACAACTCACAACACGGGTCACAGATATACAGAGGGGGGTAACAATGGTTTGGGAACACTAGCTATCAACTAGAAAGCACAGAGATATTCGATACTTAGTGACATGGCGTGGTAGCCATGTACAATGACAAACCAAAGTAGGCACATGTCACTAACCATGACCAAAAGAATTTCACAATGTGTGGTCAACGTTGAAAACGCATAACACGAGTCACAAATGGTCTGAGGGGAAACAATGGGTTGGGAACACTTCTTATCAACTAGCAAGTACAAAGACCTTCAACAACCAGTGGCACGGTATGGCTAGCTTACACAATGACCATTCAAAGGATGCATACGTCACTGACTATGACCGAAGAAGTTCACTATGCTTGATCAACATTGACAGCTCATAACACGAGTCACAAATGGCCTGAGGGAGAGACAATGGTTTTGGAACCCTACGTATCGACTAGAAAGGGCAAAGAACTTCAATACGTAGTGGCACGGTGTGGCTAATATGCACACCAAACAACCAAACTAGGAATATGTCACTGATCATGACCAGAGAATTTCAACATGTGTGGTGAACGTTGACCAACCATAACACGAGTCACAAACCGTCAGGGAAGGAAGCAATGCTAGGGGGATATCAGTTTTCAACTAGCAAGTACAACAACCTTCAGTCATTAGTAGCAGGTGTGGCTACCATGCATGATGACCGAGCAAAGTAGGCATATGTACTGCCTTTGACCAAAGATATCCGCTGTGTGTGGTCAACGTTGACAGCTCATAATACAAGTCACAACTGGTCAGAGGGGGAAACAATGGTTGGGGAATACCAAGTATCAAATATCAAGCACAAGGAGCTTCAATACGTTGTAGCACGGTGTGGATACCATGCACGATGACCAACCAAAGCAGGCATATGTCAATGACCATGACCAACTAATGTCACTAAGTGTGGTAAACTTTGACAACTCATAACACGAGTCACAACTGGGCAGGGTGAAAGCTCATAACACGAGTCACAAATGGTCAGTGGGGGAAACCATGGGTTGGGAGCACTAGTTATCAACTAGCAAGTAGAAAGATTTTCAACAAGTAGTGGTATGGTGTGGCTAGCGTGCACAGTGATAACCCAAAGGATGCATACGTCACTGACTATGACCGAAGAAGTCCACTTTGTGTGGTCAACATTGACAACTCAAAACACGAGTCACAAATGGTCAGAGGGAGAGACAATGGTTTGGGAACCCTATGTATTGACTAGAAAGGACAACAAAATTCAATACGTAGTGGCACGGTGTGGCTCATATGCACGCAAAACAACCAAACTAGGCATATGTCACTAACCATGACCAGAGAAGTTTAATATGGGTGGTCAACGTTGACCAACCATAACACGAGTCACAAACGTTCAGGGGAGGAAACAAAGCTATGGGAATATCAGATCTCAACAAGCAAGTACAATGACCTTCAGTTGGTAGTAGCACGGTGTAACTACCATGCACAGTGACTGACCAAAGTAGGCATATGTACTGCCTTTGACCAAAGAAATCCGCTGTGTGTGGTCAACGTTGACAACTCATAATACGAGTCACAAATGGTTAGAGGGGAAAACAATGGTTTGGGTACACCAAGTATCAAATAGCAAGCACAACGAGCTTCAATACGTTGTGGCACGGTGTGCATACCATGCACGATGACCAACCAAAGTAGGCATATGTCAATGACCATGACCAAATAATGTCACTAATTGTGGTAAACTCTGACAACTCATAACACGAGTCACGAATGGTCATGGTGGAAGATAATCATTTGTTAATACTAGTTATTGATAAGGGTGTTCACCAAAAGCTGAGACTCGGGAGTCGGACTCGCGAGTCTGAGTCCACACCCAGACTCGCGAGTCCAAGTCCAGGGTCCCAGACTCGACTCAGACTCAAGAGTCGAAGAGGAGCTCTCATGAAAGCATGGAGGGGGTAGAACATTGTATTCACAATGCTAAAATACAAGAAACATTACTCAATGGACTCATTTCATGCATGTATATGCATGCTTAATGACATGAGGAACAACAAATGTGAATAGGAGAGAAGAAATGGCTATTTGGTTGTCTGTTCTTCCACAGACTCGTGAGTTTTTTCCACCATACTCACGAGTCGGAGTGCCTCGGACTCGCGAGTCCGTGGACTTGCGAGTCTCAGCCCAGACTTGCGAGTCTGAGTCTGGACCTTGACTCAATTTTGCGAGTCCGAGTCTGGGATCAGACTCGAGAGTTTGGACTCGTGTACACTCTTAGTTATTGACTAGTAAGTACAAATATCTTCAATATGTAGTGACACAGTGTGGCTACAATGCACAGTGACCAACGAAAGTATGCATATGTCACTGACCATGAACAAAGAATTTCACTTCATGTGGTCAACAGTTACAACCCACAACACGAGTCACAGGTAGTCAGAGAGGGCTAACAATGGTTTGGGAACACTAGCTGTCAACAATAAAGCACAGAGACCTTCGATACGTAATGACATGTCGTGGTAACCATGTACAGAGACAACCCAAAGTAGGCATATGTCACAAACCATGACCAAACGGATTTCACAACGTGTGGTCAACGTTGAAAACTCATAACACAAGTCACAACTGGTAAGTGGGAGAAACCATGGGTTGGGAACACTATTTATCAACTAGCAAGTATAAATGTTTTCAACAAGTAGTGGCACAGTGCGGCTAGAATACACAGTGACCAACCAAAGGATGCATGCGTCACTTACTATGACCGAAGAAGTCCACTATGTGTGGTCAACGTTGACAACTCATAACACGAGTCACAAATGGTCAGAGGGAGAGACAATGGTTTAGGAACCCTATGTATTGACTAGAAAGGGCAAAGAACTACAATACGTAGTGGCACGGTGTGGCTAATATGCACACCAAACAACACAACTAGGCATATGTCACTGACCATGACCAGAGAATTTTAATATGGGTGGTCAACGTTGACCAACCATAACACGAGTCACAAACCGTCAAAGGAGGAAACAATGCAATGGGAACATCAGTTTTCAACTAGCAAGTACAACGACCTTCAGTCAGTACTCGCACGGTGTGGCTACCATGCACAATGACCGACCAAAGTACGCATATGTACAGCCATTGACCAAAGAAATCTGCTGTGTGTTTTCAACGTTGACAACTCATAATACGAGTCACAAATGGTCAGAGGGGGGAAGAATGGTTTGGGAACACCAAGTATCAAATAGCAAGCACAAGGAGCTTCAATACGTTGCGACAGGGTGTGGATATCATGCACGATGACCAACCAAAGTAGGCATATGTCAATGACCATGACCAAATAATGTCACTAAGTGTGGTAAACGTTGACAACTCATAACACGAGTCACAAATGGTCAGGGTGGAAGATAATCATTTGTGAATACTAGTTATCAACTAGCAAGTACAAATACATTCAAATGTAGTGGCACATTGTGGCTACAATGCACAGTGACCAACCAAAGTATGCATATGTCACTGACCATAACCAAATAATGTCACTAAGTGTGGTAAACTTTGCCAATTCATAACACGAGTCACAAATGGTCAGGGTGGAAGATAGTGGTTAGTGAATACTAGTTATCCACTAGCAAGTACAAATACCTTCAATATGTAGTGGCACAGCGTGGCTACCATGCACAGTGACCAACCAAAGTATGCATGTGTCACTGACCATGACCAACGACTTTCACTTCATGTGGTCAGCGTTGACAACTCACAACACGAGTCACTGATAGTGTGGGGGTCACAATGGTTTGGGAACACAAACTATTAACTAGAAAGCACAAATACCTTTATTACGTAGTGACACGACGTGGTAACCACGTACAGTAACAAACCAAACTAGGCATATGTCACTAACCATGACCAACGAATTTCACGGGGTGTAGTCAACGTTGAAAACTCATCACACAAGTCACACATGGTTAGAGGGGGAAACAATGGGTTGGGAACACTAGTTATCAACTAGCAAGTATGAAGAACTTCAACAAGTAGTGGCACAGTGTGGCTAGCGTGCACAGTGACCAACCAAAGGATGAATACGTCACTGACTATGACGGAAGAAGTCCACTATGTGTGGTCAACATTGACAACTCATAACACGAGTCACGAATGGTCAGGGGGAGGGACAATGGTTTGGGAACCCTATGCATGGACTATAAAGGACAATAACTTCAAAACATAGTGGCACGGTGTGGCTACTATGCACATCAAACAACCAAACTAGGAATATGTCATTGACCATGACCAAATAATTTCAATACGGGTGGTCAACGTTCACCAACCATAACAGCAGTCACAAACGGTCAGAGGGGGAAAGAATGGTCCGGGAATGTCCGTTCTCAACTAGCAAGTACACGGACCTTCAGTCAGTAGTACCACAGTGTGGCTGCCATGCACAATGACCGACCAAAGTAGGCATATGTACTTCCCTTGACCAAATAAATCCGCTGTGTGTGGTCAACGTTGACAACTCATAATACGAGTCACAAATGGTCAGAGGGGGAAACAATGGTTTGCGAACACCAAGTATCAAATAGCAACTACAAGGAGCTTCAATACGTTGTGGCACGGTGAGGATACCATGCACAATGACCAACCAAAGTAGGCATATGTCAATGACCATGACCAAATAATGTCACTACGTGTGGTAAACGTTGACAACTCATAATACGAGTCACAAATGGTCTGGGTGGAAGATAATCATTTTTTCATACTAGTTATCGACTAGCAAGTACATTAAAATTCAATATGTAGTGGCACATTGTGGCTACAATGCACAGTGACCAACCAAAGTATGCATATAACCCTGACCATGACCAAATAATGTCACTAAGTGTGGTAAACTTTGACAGCTCATAACACAAGTCACAAATGGTCAGGGTGGAAGATAGTGGTTTGTTAATATTAGTTATACACTAGGAAGTACAAATACCTTCAATATGTAGTGGCACAGCGTGGCTACCATGCACAGTGACCATCCAAAGTATGAATGTGTCTCTGACCATGACCAACGAATTTCACTTCATGTGGTCAGCGTTGACAACTCACAACACGAGTCACTGATGGTCTGCGGGGTCACAGTGGGTTGGGAACCCAAACTATTAACTAGAAAGCACAAATACCTTTATTACGTAGTGACACGACGTGGTAACCACGTACAGTAACAAACCAAACTAGGCATATGTCACTAACCATGACCAACAAATTTCACGAGGTGTAGTCAACGTTGAAAACTCATCACACGAGTCACACATGGTTAGAGGGGGAAACAATGGGTTGGGAACACTAGTTATTAACTATAAAGTATGAAGAACTTCAATAAGTAGTGGCACGGTATGGCTAGCGTGCACAGTGACCAACCAAAGGATGAATACGTCACTGACTATGACGGAAGAAGTCCACTATATGTGGTCAACATTGACAACTAATAACACGATTCACGAATGGTCAGAGGGAGGGACAATGGTTTGGGAACCCTATGTATGGACTTGAAAGGACAAATAACTTCAAAACATAGTGGCACGGTGTAGCTACTATGCACACGAAACAATTAAACTAGGCATATGTCATTGACCATGACCAAATAATTTCAATACGGGTGGTCAACGTTCACCAACCATAACACCAGTCACAAACGGTCAGAGGGGGAAACAATGGTCCGGGAATGTCCGTTCTCAACTAGAAAGTACAACGACCTTCAGTCAGTAGTAGCACAGTGTGGCTGCCATGCACAATGACCGACCGAAGTAGGCATATGTACTTCCCTTGACCAAATAAATCCGCTGTGTGTGGTCAACGTTGACAACTCATAATACGAGTCACAAATGGTCAGAGGGGGAAACAATGGTTTGCAAACACCAAGTATCAAATCGCAACCACAAGGAGCTTCAATACGTTCTGGCACGGTGTGGATACCATGCACGATGACCAACCAAAGTAGGCATATGTCAATGACCATGACCAAATAATGTCACTACGTGTGGTAAACATTGACAACTCATAACATGAGTCACAAATAGTCTGGGTGGAAGATAATCGTTTGTGAATACTAGTTATCGACTAGCAAGTATATTTACATTCAATATGTAGTGGCACATTGTGGCTACAATGCACAGTGGCCAACCAAAGTATGCATATGTCACTGACCATGACCAAATAATGTCACTAAGTGTGGTAAACTTTGACAACTCATAACACAAGTCACAAATGGTCAGGGTGGAAGATAGTGGTTTGTTAATATTAGTTATCCACTAGCAAGTACAAATACATTCAATATGTAGTGGCACAGCGTGGCTTCCATGCACAGTGACCAACCAAAGTATGCATGTGTCTCTGACCATGACCAACAAATTTCACTTCATGTGGTCAGCGTTGACAACTCACAACATGAGTCACTGATAGTCAGAGAGGGGTCACAATGGTTTGGGCACACAAGCTATTAACTATAAAGCAAAAATACCTTTATTACGTAGTGACACGACGTGGTAACCACGTATAGTGACAAACCAAACCAGGCATATGTCACTAACCATGACCAACGAATTTCACGGGGTGCAGTCAACGTTGGAAACTCATCACACGAGTCACACATCGTCAGAGGGGGAAACAATGGGTTGGGAACACTAGTTATCAACTAGCAAGTATGAATAACTTCAACAAGTAGTGGCACAGTGTGGCTACCGTGCACAGTGACCAACCAAAGGATGAATACGTCACTGACTATGACGGAAGAAGTCCGCTATGTATGGTCAACATTGACAACTCATAACACGAGTCACGAATGGTCAGAGGGAGGGCCAATGGTTTGGGAACCCTATGCATGGACTAGAAAGGACAAATAAGTTCAAAACATAGTGGCACGATGTGGCTACTATGCACACCAAACTACCAAACTAGGCATATGTAACTGACCATGACCAAATAATTTCAATATGGGTGCTCAACGTTCACCAACCATAACACGAGTCACAAACGGTCAGAGGGGGAAACAATGGTCCGCAATATCAATTCTCAGATAGCAAGTACAACAACCTTCGGTCAGTAGTAGCACTATGTGGTTGCCATGCACAATGACCGACCAAAGTGGGCATATATACTGCCTTTGACCAAAGAAATCCATTGTGTATGGTCAACGTTGGCAACTAATAATACGAGTCACAACTAGTCCGAGGGGGAAACAATTGTTTGGGAATACAAGGTATCAACTAGCAAGCACAATGACCTTCAGTACGTTGTGGCACGGTGTGGATACCATGCACGATGACCAACCATATGTCACTGACCATGACCAAAGAATGTTACCATGTGTGATAAGCTTTGATAACTCATAACACGAGTCACAAATGGTCAGAGTGGAAGATAATGGTTTCTAAATACTAGTTTTTGACTAGCAAGTACAAATACCTTTAATATGCAGTGGCACAGTGTGGCTACAATCTATAGTGACCAACCAAAGTGTGCATATGTCACTGACCATGACCAAAGAATTTCACTTCATGTGGTCAATGATGACAACTCACAACACGAGTCACAGATAGTCAGAGGGGGCTAACAATGGTTCGGGAACACTAGCTGTCAACAAGAAAGAACAAAGACCTTCGATACGTAATGAAATGGCATGGTAACCATGTACAGTGACAAACCAAAGCATGCATATGTCTCAAACTATGACCAAACAGATTTCACAGTGTGTGGTCAACGTTGAAAACTCATAACACGAGTCACAAATGGTCAGTGGGGGAAACCATGGGTTGGGAACACTAGTTATCAACTAGCAAGTAGACAGATTTTCAACAAGTAGTGGCACGGTGTGGATAGCGTGCACAATGACCAACGAAAGGATGCACACGTCACTGACTATGCATGAAGAAGTCCACTATGTATGGTCAACATTGACAACTCATAACACGAGTCACAAATGGTCAGAGTGAGAGACAATGGTTTGGGAACCCATGTATCGACTAGAAAGGACAAATAACTTCAATACGTAGGGGCACGGTGTGGCTACTATGCACACCAAATAACCAAACTAGGCATATGTCATCGACCATGATGAAAGAATTTCAATATGGGTGGTCAACATTCACCAACCGTAACACAAGTCACAAACGGTCCAAGGGGGAAACAATGGTCTTTGAAAATCAGTTCTCAACTAGCAACTACAGCGACCTTCGATCAGTCTAAGCACGGTGTGGCTACCATACACAATGACCGGCCAAAGGAGGCATATGTACTACCTTTGACCAAAGAAATCCGCTGTGTGTAGTAAGCGTTGACAACTCATAATAGGAGTCACAAATGGTCGGAGGGGGAGACAATGGTTTGGGAGCACCAGGTATCAACTAGCAAGCACAAGGACCTTCAATAAGTTGTGGCACGGTGTGGATACCATGCACGGTGACCAACCAAAGTAGGCATATGTCACTGACCATGACCAAATAATGTCACTAAGTGTGGTAAACTTTGACAGCTCATAACACGAGTCACAAGTGGTCAGGGTGGAAGATAATGTTTTGTGAATACTAGTTATCGACTTGCAAGTACAAATACCTTCAATATGTAGTGGCACAGCGAGGCTACCATGCGCATTGACCAACCAAAGTATGCATGTCACTGACCATGACCAACGAATTTCACTTCATGTGGTCAGCGGTGACAACTCGCAACACGAGTCACTGATAGTCAGAGGGGGGTAACAATGGTTTGGGAACACTCGCTATCAACTAGAAAGCACAAAGACCTTCAACACGTAGTGACACGGCATGGTAAGCACGAACAAAGACAAACCAAACTAGGCATATGTCACTAACCATGACCACAGAATTTCAATATGGGTGGTCAACGTTGAAAACTCATCACACAAGTCACAAATGGTCAGAGGGGGAAACAATGCGTTGGGAACACTAGTTATCAACTAGCAAGTATGAGGAACTTCAACAAGTAGTGGCACTGTGTGGATAGCGTACCCAGTGACCAACAAACGGATGAATACGTCACTGACTACGACGGAAGAAGTCCACTATGTGTGGTCAACATTGACAACGCATAACACGAGTCACAGATGGTCAGGTGGAGAGACAATGGTTTGGGAACCCTCTGCATGGAATAGAAAGGACAAGTAACTTCAATACGTATTGGCACGGTGTGGCTACTATGCACACCAAACAACCAAACAAGGCAGATGTCACTGACCATGACCAAATAATTTCAATTTGGGTGGTCAACGTTTACCAACCATAACACGAGTCACAAACGCTCAGAGGGGGAAACAATGGTCCGGGAAGATCAGTTCTCAACTAGCAAGTACAACGACCTTCAGTCAGCAGTAGCACGATGTGGCTACCATGTACAATGATCGACAAAAGTAGGCTTATGTACAGCCTTTGACCAAAGAATCCGCTGTGTATGGTCAAGGTCGACAACTCATAATACGAGTCACAAATAGTCAGAGGGGGAAACAATTGTTTGGGAACACCAGGTATCAAATATCAAGCACAATGACCTTCAGTACGTTGTGGCACGGTGTGGATACCATGCACAATGACCAACCATGTGTTACTGAACATGACCAAAGAATGTCGCCATGTGTGGTAAACTTTGACAAGTCATAACACGAGTCACAAATGGTCAGAGTGGAAGATAATGGTTTATAAAAACTAGTTATCAACTAGCAATTACAAAAACAAGCAATCTGCAGTGGCACAGTGTGGCTACAATGCACAGTGACCAACCAAAGTATGCATGTGTCACTGACCATGACCAAAGAATCTCACTTCATGTGGTCAATGTTGACAACTCACAGCATGAGTCACAGATATTCAGAGGAGCTAACAACGGTTTGGGAACACTAGCTATCAAGTATAAAGCACAAAGACCTTCGATACGTCATGACACAGCGTGGTAACCATGTACAGGGACAAACCAAAGTAGGCAATTGTCACTAACCATGACCAAACGGATTTCAAAGTGTGTGGTCAACGTTGAAAACTCATAACACGAGTCACAAATGGTCAGTGGGGGAAACCATGGGTTGGGGACACTAGTTATCAACTAGCAAGTAGAAAGATTTTCAACAAGTAGTGGTACGGTGTGGCTAGCGCGCACAGTGACAAACCAAAGGATGCATACGTCACTGACTATGACCGAAGAAGTCCACTATGTGTGGTCAACGTAGACAACTCAAAACACAAGTCACAAATGGTCAGAGGGAGAGACAATGGTTTGGGAACCCTATGTATCGACAAGAAAGGACAAAGAACTTCAATACGTAGTGGCACGGTGTGGCTAATATGCACACCAAACAACCAAACTAGGCATATGTCACTGACCATGACCAGAGAACTTCAATATGGGTGGTCAACGTTGACCAACCATAACACGAGTCACAAACGGTCAGGGGAGGAAACAATGCTATGGGAATATCAGTTCTCAACTAGCAAGTACAACGACCTTCAGTCAGTAGTAGCACGGTGTGGCTACCATGCACAATGACCGACCAAAGTAGGCA